>OU612046.1:22071760-22581760 GCA_914767935.1 Coremacera marginata | reverse complement strand
AGTCTTTCAAGTTTGAGTGTTGTTTTTTTCATATTAAAATAAATATGTTAACCGCCCGCTTTGCTTGTTCTAAACTAAAGCACCAGTCGTTCGGTCCTAGAAGTGTTGATATTTTTTGCCTTAGATACACCTACAAATATCACTACTGATCTTTTAAATTTTGTAAAAATAAATCCAGTATTTTGCTCTTGTATTTGTCTAAAAATATAACAAATTTGGTTTGGATAAAAACAAAATATTCCAATCTTTGTACATCAGCCCACATAACTCAAAACTATCACACGACATGAAAGAAATCATTAAATACTTATTTCTTTGATTTATTTTTATTTTATGTTGAATAAAATTCTTCTAGTGTCCTTCCATTGAAACGTGACAAAACTTAAATTTCCTAAAAATGTTTTCACATACATATGTGCAGATTTGTTGGTTTAAACGTATGTTTTTACCTTAATTCGAAACAGGTTTAGTTAGAGTTGAGCTATTTTTTACTTGACTGAGTTTTATTCAACTAAATATAAAGAAACTCATTATAGTGTTCAATAGAATGAAATGCACTGTAAGCAGCATATAAATGTGATAAGTTTTGACCTGAAATATCAACCAAATAATATGTACGAGGTTTGTTTGATAAGTTAATAAAATTAAATATATTATAAAACTAGTAAGGAATGGAGCTTCGGCAGGGTACCGAAGCTAAAATACCCCCCCGCGGCTATATTGAAGTATATTCGAAGTCTTTAGCTACGACATACACGATGATATTCAGTTTTATATATTCGAAAGTTTTCCAATTTTGATGACGTCACTTTGTATGGGAGGTAGGCGCAGTTTTCATCTGATTTGGCCCATTCTCGAACTTGATCTTCATTTTTTAAAAATAATCTTATATTTTGAATTTAATCGCGATAGCTTGAAAATTGAGGCTGTAATCGTGTCGACAGACGGACAGATAGACGGACACACGGAAATCGACTCAGGAGATGATGCTGATCAAAAATATATATATAGTTCTATACCTGCCACGCCTCCTTCTTGGCGTTACAAACGAAATGACATAGTTAATATACCCCTTACGCAGTACGCGTTGGGGTATAAAAATAGTAAGGAATGATCTCTACTGGGTCGAAGTTAATATAAGCTCCGCGGCCATATTTAAGTATATTCAAATTCTTGACCCAACTTTAATATGTTTATGCATAATCTGCAAAAAAATTTTCGTCACAAGTTTCATTTATAATAGTCTAAAATGTCAAGTCGATTGATTAATTTTTGTGATATTTATGAAGGTTTTTTTCAGTTTTAATGACTTCATTTTGTTTAGAAAGTAGGGAGAGTTTTCATTCGATTTTGCCAAATAAAAACTCAGAGTGCATATTAAAAATCAAAGTATTTGTGCAAAATTTCAAGTTATGAGATTAATTTTTGCAGAATTCTTAGAGATTTTACCGTTTACATGTAGTCACTTTGCATGACAGGTAGGTGTAGTTTTTATTCGATTTTGTGTAATTTTGTAGTCAGAGCTTATATTAAAAGTCCGAGCTTATATTTTAAATTTCAAGCCAGTAAATTAACTTTTGTGGAAAATTAATTGTTTGGTTGGATATAATAGATTGGATATAATAGTTTGGTTGATGAAAAAGTTGGCAGTCGGGGACTGCCGAACGAAGTGAAAACTTAAAGTTATGAGAAACTTAAGGAAACGAAATAACAGTCAAACTAATTGTATCATTATATTCCGAAAAGAAAACAAAATGTTTATGATAACGAAAGTAGGAAACAAAGATGTTTGATGGAAATTTCTGATGGTATCGTGTAATCTTCTAAGTGGTATCTTCTAAGTGGTATCTTCTAAGAACCTTAGATCATTGGATATAATGGAACCTAATGCTTCATTCAAAACTTCCATTAGTGGTACATTTTTATCATCTGCAAAGTTTATATTGAAGTCTGAATAAATCATTAAATTTTTGAATAAAACGAAATGCCCCCGAATTGACCCCTAGAGAGGTCAAGCATACCTACCGCTATCTGCCACTCTTGTGGGGATCTCCATAGATGGGTTAAAGAAATGAGCTAGTCCTATTATTTTTTGGCCTTTAACATTTCTTTTAACCACACCTACCCCTTGCCTGCCACCCTTTGGGGGAACCCAATACAAAAACTACTAAACAGTCGATTATGGTTTATATCTTCCCCAAATAGACTCCTAGAGTGGTCAAATATATGAGCTGGTCCTATTAATTTTACCTGTCCATAGTTTTTTTGAATACACCTACCTCTTCTCTCCCACCGTTCGTTGGTCCCCATGCAAAAAACACAGAAACTATCGTTAGTAGTTCATATCTCTCCTGAATGGACCATTAGAGAAGTAAAATATATAAGCTGGCCCTATTATTTTTTATCCTTTAATATTTCTTCTGAACACATCCAACCCTTTTTATTTTACCCTCCAGGTGGTCCCTACAAAAACACAAAAACTGTCGTTAATAGTTCATATCTCTCCTGAATCGATCCCTAGAGGGGACACATATATAAGCTGGTCTTATTATTTTTTGCTCTTCAGTATTTTGAACACACTTACCTCTATCTGACACCTTTCTGGGGTCTCCATAAAAAATACGCAAAAACGTTGCTATGTTTTCTGCTTGTCTGATATCTGAATCAGAAATTCAGGCAATAATATTGTAAGCCTTAAAGTGTTAGCGGTTACAGACGGTTATTCGATTTACAAGTTGCACCTGCCGTAAGGTTTAAGCAACTTGGGTCATCTAAAACCTAGGGTAATAGTTCATGAAACAGACAACCAGAACTTTGTGTTGTAACACAACACGGACCCGTTTATGTTTTAAACAAGTAAAACATACGGGGCATCCGGTGTGGCAACACGAGCATGGAAGCTGTTTCACAAACACAAAGCATCACCCAGTGCCCTGCTGATTAGGAGCATTATGCAATAAATTACATACTGCCCGTAATAGCAGTACCAGTTTAGATTTCAGTAGCGACGTACTTACCATCGATCTACTGGTGGTGACGAGACCTTCCCAATCTCTTGCATATTAAGACAGATATGCCAGCCGGGCCGTACAACTGCGAGACCCCGCCGGTCAATCTAGACCTGTGTAGCATTCACACAACCACAACCAGTATGAGACTTCCCGAAGAGCCAGCCCACGACAGTCATCTGGGCAACTCGATCCCGTCACATGAGGATCCACAACATCCCCGCAAAAAGACCAAGAACACACAAATGCAATTATGAAAAAGTGCATTCTTATTCATGACTGTGCTCAATGAGCACTTAATGTTAACGGTTACAGTGATGACATTAACAGTGTTGACGATGTAACAGTGATGACGTTAACGTTGCTGACGTCGATATTACTGACGTCAAAAGTGCTAAAGCGGATTCATAACTTTTACCCTACCAAAAAGTGCTTAACGCGCGTTAAGAAGTTTTCACTTCAAAAATTAGACACACGTTAGAAGTGAAGCTTTTTCGTCGTTTTATAGTTTTATTTGATGACAAAATGGTTTATTTTTTAATAAATTAAATTTAAAATGAAAAAAAATTTAAGAAACGTTAAGCAAATTAAAAAAAATCGGTAATATTCACAAAAGCAAGTCTTATTAGGTTAAATTATTGTAGTTAATTAAGTTTGACCTCTTTTCATAAGTTTTATGTTATGTGGTCTTATAACTCTTATAATTTTTCAATTATTAATTAAGAGTTATATTTTCGAACTCAAGGTTAATGTGGATTTTTCAAGAAAATAACCAACAACAACAACAATACCCTTTTATACAGTAGTAATCACACAGCAGACTAGACAGACTGTTTCTTTGGTCGCTACACAAACTCACGAGTAGCCTTGTATGATTGCAGTGATCCACTAAGATGTTTATATTTATTTGTTTCGTCAATGTTACGAGTAAATTATTTTGAATTCATTCTGCGTATAAAAATGATAAAAAGCAGCTTAAAGTTCTTCTAATTTTAGATGCATACTTATTTGGTGAAAAGTAAGCTGTTTTTTCGAAGATAGATCAAAGCTTTTTGCTACTCAAGGGCATGTTGAGGTAAGTTGTTCTGCTATTTTCACAGTCGGTCTTAGTTTCAGCAGTTTGCTGATATTCAACTATGACGACATGAAGATTTTTGTTAGAAAACTAAGATTTTTAATCTATTGTGTGTGTAAGCACACTAATAACCATATTATCAACGCTAACAAACGCTTAAATCTCTTAACGTAGCAAGGCAAATATGGCTGCCGTTTTGGAATAAAAAAAAAAAAAAATAGAAAGGATTGGAGCTTCGGCAAAGTACCGAAACTAAAATACCCCCGCGGCCGTATTGAAGTATGTTAGTATGTAATATGAAGTCTTTAGCCGCGACAGACATGATGACATTCAGTTTTATATATTTACGAAAGTTTTCTTATTTTGATGATGGCACTTGCATGGGAGATAGGCGTGGTTTTCATCCGATTTTGCCAAATATCAAAGAAATAGTTCATATTATATATCAAAGCTAATGTGCAAAATTTCAAGATATTTCCTTAATTTTTGTGGATTTTTGAGAAGAGACTACGCTTAAAATAAAGACACTTTGTATGGGAAATAGGTGTGGTTTTTATCCGCTTTTGTCAAATATCATAGAGATGGTTTATATTAAATACCAAAGTGTATGTGTACAATTTCAAGACATTTCTTTTTATATTAAAGATCAAAGCTTTCGTGTAAAATTTCAAGTCATTTCTTTAATTTTTGTGAATTTTTAAGAGATTTTACGGCTAAAATAAAGTCACTCTGTATGGGAGGTAGGCGTAGTTTTCCACTGATTTGTCGCATTTCAGAATTTGATCTTTAGTTCTTAGAAGAAATTACGGCTGTTACCGTGATCACAAGACAGACATACAGACGGACACACGGAAATCGATTCAGAAGGTGATGCTGATATAAAATATATATACTTTACCTGCCCCGCCTCTTTATTGGCATTACAAATGGAATGACAAAGTTAATATACCAATTACGCAGTACGCGATGTGGTATAAAAATGTTTTTGAAAGCAATTCTGAGATACCGATACGAGGTCTGTTCAAAATGTATAGCGAATTCTGAATTTCTGCGGGTACATACATTCGAGTTTCGATTTTTTTGTGGCATTATGTTGGTACTCATGTCTCTTACTTATGCCGAGAAGTTTGGCGATTTTGAGTGTTCAGTTAATTTTTGACAGCTGCTTTGCTTGCACGTGTTTTGGCTCCTCTTCGATTTTTGCATTTTTCGGTCTTGGCTCGTTCAGCAGCTCCCATTGGGATGATTGAGCCTTGGTTTATACGTCATAACCATAAACCCATAATTCGTCATCAGTTATGACTCTCTGGAGCAAATTTGGGTTGTCGCGGACACACTTCAACATCTTCTTAGCAATGTCAATGCGATGTTGTTTTGGGTAGCTGAACACTGAACACTCAAAAACACTCAAAATTACTGAACTTTTCGGCATAACATGAGTACCAATATAAGGCAACAAAATAAAAAAAAATCGAAAATCTAATATACCTAATCGGCGAAAATTCAAATTTCGCGATACTTTTTGAACAGACCCCGTATATTGAACAAATCTTCGTAATAATATCAACTATTTTAAAAATGGTCTAGCAGCCAGTGTTGGACCACTCTTCAGACTGACTTCTAAAACTATAAACAATCTTTCATCAATGACAGTAAATTTTTAAGCTACCCTCGTTTCTTCGTTTGAGCTTAAGTGGGCATGCAATTGAATGCTCTATGCGTGTGGGTGAGATTCTTTCTTCCGGTTGAGTGCACAAAAAACCGAAAATGAACACATTTGATTACATTTTTATTGTATTCAGACAATTCAATTTAATTTTGCTCTATAAAGTGAATGACTGAATGAATGAACAAACGAATGAATGGCATTAAATATTGTATGGCGTTCAGCCATATAGATAGATTCCAGTGAGCATGACTGTTGAAACCCTGCAGGAAAATCAACTAATTTAAAAGTAGTTGATAAAGTAGTTTTTTGTCAACCACAACTAGTTGAAATTCTGACTTTTTTCCATAGAACGAACTAACTTATTTTGTATGGCGATGTCCGCTAAATAAGTCAATTGACTTTCGTCTGCATATATTTTCAACTACTTGTTAAATTAGTTATATTTAAATTATTTTTTTAATTACTTTAAAATAACCAATTGAAAACTATTACTGATGGCCTAAAGTTAATAATATTTGATGAAATAACATGGTTAAATATATATAAACTTGTAATCTAATAAAAATTTGCAATTAAAACATGTCAACATCAGAGTAGTTGCCGCCTTAATATAATTAAAAGTAGTTCATATACTGGTTTATTTTAAACTAGTTTTTTAATTAGTTGTTTTTAAAAACAAGTTAGTTTGTTCCTATAGGGAATAGACTAAATGTATGTGCATGTGAGGGTACGTCACATTGCAAGTCATGGGCGTAATTAGTGTAGAACATAGTGGCATTCACTTAGCTAGAAATTTAATATTAAGAGAAATATTAAAGTAGTACTTTGTATTGAAATAAAGGTATAAAAACAGCCGTTAAATTTTCACTTTTAGTTTTTGAAAATGTCTGTTTTTTTTTTTTTTGTCTTATTTTTATGTAATTTAAGCGCGCGAAAGCAAACAATTGACACAAAATTCTGTTTCTAAAAAATTGTATTCTCGTTCACTGTGGACAATTTAGTTTATGAAATTTATTAACTTTGTGTAAAAAAAAAAAATTTATCTCATTTTAATATCGTCCACAACTACGCCACTGTTTTAAAAAGCTTAAAAGCTCTGCGAGCTAGCAATTGTAATCGAATTTCAGTTTTGTTCGTTCGCATTCAATTTAATTCTTTGAGCTTAGATCGCTTTAATCTTAAGGGATAAACTTACTTCCGCACATGTATTGCAAGGATTTGAGAAACACAAGCAAACATAAAGGGACACATAAACACAACACACTAGCAAACACAATCACACACATACACACACATATTACGGGTTACGCCATAACCTTATCATACACTGACGGATATAGAGCAAAATACTTCTTGCTTACTGCGGTCATGAGCTGCCCTACACTGCGTGATATTTTGTACTTATTTTGGATTTATCTAGATTTTTCTATGCTTTCACTTTGTTCATAACTCAACGCCACTTCCCATTACCTCCCCAAACCCTCTTACTTAGTGCTGTCTCATCTGTAATCTAATGAAACGTCGTTGTTTTAACAACCAGCCGCCTTCTACCGCCTCCTCTTCTCTTACTTTGCTATCCTTCAAATGAATTCATTGTGGAAAATTTCTATGCAATGTCATTGAAACATTTTTGATCAATTTTCATTGCTGCCATATGGTATATATAGATGGCAACTTGGTTAAAATGTCAGAGAAAATATCAGAAAATCATTTAAAATTGCATTAGTGTGCGGCACAGCATGGTTCTTAGCAATTGGGGAGGAGGGGGAGGGGAGAAAAAAATAGGTATATGTGTGTGTATTTGTGTTCATGTTAATTAGGTTGCTGTTACGTAGCTTGTAGAAATGAGGCAAAAGTTTATTAAACAGCTGCGAATTAATGTTGCTCATACTCCGTGGGCTGTAACTAAATAAATATATACTAAAAACTAACGAAGCACTATGGGACGTCCATAAAAAGGGTTGGATAACAAAATGAGCCATGTGTTTAAAGCTATGTGGTCTAAAATACCCAATAGAAGATCAAAGCTTCGACAGACAGTTTCAAGCAAACTTTTGGTAGAACAAATTTCAACACCGAGCACCAATTTTTGACAAAACGACGAGGAATATTTTTGCTGAATACTGTCAGCTTGTAGCTCCTCTAATAATAAATAATATTTATTTAACAGCCTGTTTATGAATAAGGGAGTCAGAAACATATCAAAGGTAAAAATGGCCCACCATCAAAAAATAATATTTGTGACCAAACAACTCTAAGCCATCAAAGATTTTTTCTTCTCAAATAATGACTCACGGAAATTTCAGAATCACATTTTTTTTATATCGCAAATTTTTCGCTGAACATGTTAAGCGTTTGTTACCGAATACCTTTATATTTTGGTTTGTAGGTCCTGCAAATACCTTTCAAATGAGGTATGTCTATAAATTAGGGTATTTTACTAGAAGTGTTGAAAATTCAATAACAGGCATCAGTAAAGAGTTAAAGTTTGAAATCATTTAAAACATGAACCATAGGGTTGAGTACAAAAAAATACGTTTAACGTTATGTTAAACTTAATTACGTCTATCAATGTATCAGATTAGAACTAATTTGGGCAACGTATTGGTGTCAGCCAACTCAGTAAGCCCCGATGCAAATACCAGCTGACAGACAACTCCTTCAATAGAAATGCTTTTGTTTTTTATACATTTAACCTTTTCTCCAAATTTTTCCTACCACTTTGATTCTTTTTGTTTTGTTTTAGCTTTTCATAACAGTTATTTAGCAATTATTCATACCTTCAATATCAGCAAAATTTTGCTCAATTCAAATCTAATAAATAATCTCAAATAATATAGCTTTCCGTTTCCTAGCATTCCTCTACAATTTCAAATATTAATTTCAACAAATATTTTTCTTGACTCATTCACTACTCAAAGGAGTACCTTCAACTACCTTTAATTAAGTGCTCAATTTAACTAATAAATTATGAAAAACCACTTTGAGGCATTTAGCATAAATACCTTTTATAGAAGTAATATAATACAATCAACCTCAAGCACGAGCTTTACTTAATTACCACAAATATAAGCGTAGCACCGAATATCTTGAATGAGGTGAAATACGCGCGCTTTTTACCTTGTCTTTACACTGATTAATATTGCGGCTTAAAAGCAAATCTAATTAGTTGTGGTTTATTACATATCAATGTTTTTTTTTAAAGGAATCATTAGAAACTAAAACAAGGCCAATAATTACTTGAATACCATTAGTAATAACTAAAACGAATTCATCGAAATTTCTTTTCTAAGTAACTTAAAATACTGTCTGAGTAACTGTATGCTTTCTTATACTTCTGTATTATAATTTGTTAATTTTAGTAAATCACCCAAAAATCAAATCACTGCAGAAATTGGCTTTCAAATTTGAAGTTTTATGACTGCAGTGTAGTGTTACTCTAACGAACAAGTCAAACAAACTTAGAAGGTTAAATTTTTTTTTCGTTTCTAGCTTAAAAATTTTAGCCTTGCGGTGTTGGCCTCAACAGGTTGTTATATTTAATATAAAACATCAGGAAGGGTTTGTTTGAAAGTGACTGTGTCAAACAATCCAGTTATTTTATTAGCAAAGCTTTTAAATAACTTTAGGCAGTTTTGCAGTGTGAATCCTTATATCTCAAGTTAAGTTAAGAATTTCTTACCTATCAAAAAAAAAATTAAATTTTTTTAGGGCTTATAAGGTCCAAAAAAGTCAAAGTTGCTATTTTTTTTTATGTGGTACCCCCTCAACTTTTTCGTATAATGTTGAAATAAATGTAAAAAAAACTTGAAGTTTTTGTAAAAAAACTTATTGTACCTAGATCCACAGGAACCCGTGCCAACTTGAGTCGGTACATGTCAGTACTTGGTTATATGGGAAAAAAGTGCTAATTTTTTCAAAAAACCCAAATAACTTTTGTATAAAATCTGGTTAGCAATTAATTTTTTATTCCCTTTTTCTTTAAAAGAAGTTATCAGACATGAAAATTAGACGAAATCCTCCAGAGTTGTGATTTTTTACTTTTCCAAATAATCCAAATTTCAAAAAATTTCAATGAAATGTTGTGGAAATATCTTATTAAACAATACCAAATAGTGATACAAAAAATTGTGTAATTGTGTTGAATAACCTGGTCGTTATGAATTTTTTTGTTAGAAGTGTACCTTTTTGAAAATTTCGAGTTTGAGAAATTTCTGCTCATTTGGAGCACGACAACTCGTGCCGACACGCATCGAAACATGTTCATACAAGTAAAGTAGAAGCCACGTGCCAAAATAGGCAGAAATTTACTGCATCTTGCTGAATAACAAAACTAAGACCTATAACGAACTAAGAAACGAGCGACAATATAATATATTATGAGAAAATGTAGTGCTTACCGTGTTTCACATGCTTTAGGGACAAATGATTGAAATTAGTGCATAAGTGGTAAAAAATTAGATAATTTTTCGACTTCTGGGGGCTTCTTCGTTAAAATACCTAAATCCAACCTAAAAAAAGGAATGAAAAAACGGTATGTTGGTAACCCTGAAATTCAAAAAAATGTCGAATAAAAATCAGAAATATTTTTTAAAATTATAAAAGTTGTCAACGAGTGAGAAATACAGGGTGTCCCGTAATTGAGTGCAACTATTTACGGAGTTGAAAAGTTATGTCGAGCTGAGCAAAAAATCGTATGGGAGGGGGGAGGAGCTACAGAGTTAATTAAAATTTCACGACTTTGGCTTACGTTATTGTTTCTAGCAGAAAAACTAACTTACATAAAACTTATTAGTTCACTTAGTTCATTGCAAAGGCAATAAAATCACCTTTCTAACGGTATATCAACAAACCCCACAAACTTAACTGTTACCGAGCTGTGCTCGTGTGAAGGTGAAATCAATCGATTGAAACTACCAAATTTCAATTTTGAGTGCACATTTCTCAGAATTTCTCGTAATAAATTAACTTTGTTTTATGGATCCATTTTGTAATTTATTTAATTTTCTTTTCAATGACACCAAAAACACAAACGTATGCTTATTAGAAAACAATGATATTATCTACTGCTATGTTATCTCACTATGATATTTGTAATGTCAAAATTTATCATTATTTCCTAATAAGTATAATTTTTTAGTACATCCATCTTTTTTTATTTTTAAAGATATGTTTATCTTTCTGGTGTCATTGAAAAGAAAATTGTATAAATTACAAAATAAAATCAAAAAAAATTTCATTTATAAAGCTATAAATTCTGATAAATTGGCACTCAAAGTTGAAAGTTTTAGTAGTTTCAACCGATTGACTTCATCTTCACACGATCACAGCTCGGTAACGATTAAGTTGGTGGAGTTTGTTGATATACCGTAAGAAAGTTGATTTCATTGCCCTTAAAATGAGCTATCAAAATAAGTTTTATGTCAGTAAGTTTTTCTGCTAGAAACAATAACGTGAATCAAAGTCGTGAAATATTAATTAACCCAGTAGCTCCTAAGAATGTGAAAATAGACCCCCCCTCCCGTACGATTTTTTGCTCAGTTCAACATAACCTTTCAGCTCCGTAAATAGTTGCACTCAATTGCGGGACACCCTGCTTATGTTTTTTCGATTTTTTATAATTTTTTTTTGTGATAAAAAGGCTGGAAAAGGGTACTTAAGTATTTTGAAAAAAGGTCAAGTTTCAACAAGTATAACGTTTTTCCCGAATTTCGGTGTTTTTTTTATTTTTTGCAAAAAATGGCTCAAGACTATGTTTAAATCATCCGCCTTGTTTTTTTTCCATATTTTACATTTTTGGATTTTTGAGATTTTTTTTTTTGTAAAAATACTCAAACTCGAAATTTTCAAAATGGTACTTTTCTAGCAAAAGAATTCATAACGACCAGGTTATTCAACATAATAACATAATTTTTTTTTTCCATTTATTATAGTTTAACAAAATATTTTCACAAGATTTCATTGAACTTTTTTCAAATTTGGATTTTATAGATTGTTTTAATACAACAAGAACAAAAAAGGGTTTTTTTTCATAAAGTTCATATTTGATAGCTTATTTTAAAGAAAAAATAAGTAGACAACGATCTGCGAACCAGATTTTTGAAAATTTACATTTATACAAAAGTTATTTGGGTTTTTGAAAAAAATTAGAACTTTTTTCCCATATGACCAAGTACCAACCAAGTATATGACCAAGTATATGACATGTACCAATGCAAGTCGACACGAATTCCCGTGCTTCTAGGCACAATAATTCTTTTTTTACATTTATTTCAACATCATAGGGAAAAATTTGGGGTGTACCGCATAAAAAAATAGCAAGTTCGACTTTTTTGGAACAGCCTAATACCTTATAAATTATTTTCATTTTAATTGGTATTTTTGGGTTTAAAAGAACTCACTAACAAATAAAAAAAAAAACAGGTGGGCTAGTCATAGTAAACCCATTCCCAGCCTATTTTAATTGCTTACTTGCATTTTTTTTTTTTTTTAAGTAAAACTTCTTAGGCGGCGATGTGACAATGTTTACTAAAGGAACAACTTCAAAAACCACGCATACATGTTTATAAACATGTAACAAAAAAGTGAAACGTGTTTGCCTATAAAGCATAGTACTCTGTTCGTTCGTTTGCGTAAAATTTTGCTGGCAACAACCATTTAAATGTTGCGTGAAAATTTTGACAGCAGAAAATGTTGCGAACGAACAGCTGATGTTAAGCTTAAAAATTTTGACGAAACAATTAAAAAAGCCAGAATTTATAGCAGAAAATCATCGAAGTTCTTTTATTTTTATAATTTTTGGATATATTTATATAAAAAACCTTTCAGAATGGTTATGCATACGGATGATGTCCTTTGTTGTGCAGCTGGAGTCGCCAACCTATTGCTGGCAGCTGCAAGTATATGCAAGCACAAGCACCGAGAGAAGATGCAAGAGGAGATAGAGCAGCATGTTGGGCAAATCAGTTATCCACTGTTATTATTAACTAGTATCGCCTGTGGCCGAAACTCGGCCATATCAAAATCGCCTTGTCTTTTGCTTTTTTTGCTTAACGCAAGCCTGAACAGAAGTATTGAACAAAATAAATAATTATAAGTGCCTTTGCATGAGTTATATGAAGCAAGCAGCAGCTTAACAGTTTTTTTGACGCTGACGCGGTGGCAAATTTATTTTGTTGGGAGAGAAATTAAGAGAAAGCATCCACAACAAAAATGATACACTCTCTCGTATTCTACTCTTGCTCGTGTATGCTACAGCAACGATGTTTAATAGATCTGTGCCACTATGTATATTGTTGTTGGTTTCTCATTGTCCCATTGGGAAAAAGGGTTTTGACATTTGCTTAATTTTACCTATATACAATACAATATATAATAATATATAAATATTACGACAATATATTCGAATGAAAATTATATTGTGCACATCTACTCGAACATACCTTTCCATCGATATACGTTTTATGTGAATATGTTGAAGTTAACATAGGTAAAAAGGGATCACAATCTTTTTTGTTTGCGTATTAGTATATAGATAAGGAAAATTGGAAAAATTAAACGAAAATTATATTAATCTAATTTAATATATACTTTTTATTTTGCTTGCACTTCCTTCACCAACTTGAATGTAACTTTTTTTTTTTTAATTTTGACAACAACTGTCACTTTTCACGGCAAAATAAATGGTCGCTTCAATTAAATTGTCGTGAAAAGAATGTTGCTAGATACATGTTGCGGAATATAGTACTAGGTTTTTCGCAGCGAAACATAGTACTATTTTGAAGAAAATGTTGTGAAATTTTCACGCATGTTTCACAGCTGTTAAATTTTATATGCATGTGGAATTTCACGTGAAACCGAACAGAGTACTATGCTTAAACATGAAACCAAAAAGTGAAACTTTTTCAAACAAAAACAAATCAATTATAGTGTTAATATTGAATAAACGGAATTTTTTTTTTATAGAATTTTGTGTTGTTTTTCTTTTAAGATGCTCTTACATTAAAATGTTTCTGATTTTAAAAAAGAAAGAGTGTTTTCAGAGTAGAAGTTTTACTTCTTTACTGTAATGGAGTGGTTTATCCATTTTGGTAAATTCTCTTTCAGTACCTACTCAGCTGCAAGAATGCTGTTATTATTTCATGTGTTATTTCATGCATATTAAACCGTCCAATAGTTTTGGTAAAACGTACCAAATACGGAGGCCAACTAGTAAGCTGTTTATGGCCCTATATATATCAATAGCTTCAAAAATGTTTAAAATTGAACACATTAATACAACAATAAGAACGAAAATATACGAGCATAAGGAAAATAAATAAGAAAAAAAGAAGAAAATAAATAGACCACATTTCTTTTTAACCATTCGACCCGAAAATGTAGCTTATTAACTTACATTTTTCCATAACAGTTTGTGTCACCATTTTTTCCCCTTTTTTAAGATTTTTTTTTTCTTTTTCTTTCTAAGCAAACAAACAAATCTTTGTTGCATTTTTGGTTTTTCCATTTCCTTTTTTATTGATTTCCCAATGAACCACAAAAAAAAAAAAATAAAAACCAAAAATAAAGTGAAAACAAAACTCGGTATAAATCATGTTATTGGAAATTCCTCACGTTTTATTCAGATTTATTTGTACAATATGGCTGAAAAGAAAAAAACCCGAAATATAGTCTGCAAATGCCGAAGTTTAGATTAGAATATTCTGTTGATTTTTCTACTTTTTGCATTGAGAATAATTATGGCGATTTGTATCTTTAATATGCAGATGCTTGCTCGTATTCAACAGAAATTTGTGGATTTTTCCTGGCTTAGTTGAGATGTATTCTAAAAATAATCTTAGCACAATGACATAACATTTAATATCAATTAGCTTCATATAAGTTTCTACTTAAATTTAATTAAATATTTTATTTATATATTAGAATACTAAAATTTCTTAGTTTTTTTTTTTTAAATTTTTTATAATACAGTTATATAATTTAGATTATAGTTATTAGATTTTTTTCCTTTACCTTTTATATGTATTGTTTCAATTTCATATTTTTACTCTTTAAATTCTTAGCCCTAAACATTTTTAATGCACTCAAATATTGCTTAATAAAATTAAATTCTGTAGAGTTTGAAAATTTAAGAGTGAACTTTTACATATGTCTGTGTAAAGCAGCTTGTTTTTTTAAGCTTATTTAAGCTCTTGGGATAGTCATGCATATCCGGTTGACCAGTTCGATGATATTAAAAGCATTTACACAAGATATGTCAGATATTTTTCAGAAATTCATTGCTCAAATTCAATGTTCTGCTGATAGTGCGAAAGAATCATTCATGAATATCTGTTACAGCCGCCAGCAATACGTGGTCAGAGACACAAAAAAGAAGCCAACACAAAGAAAAAAAAAAAAAAAAGAAGCTTACAACCAAATGTTGCGTGAGCTGAATTCATGTGCGAGTTGAGCTGGCCGGATTGTGGTGGGACAAGGTTTCGTTCATGAAACCCTAATTATATGATATGCCAGAGTATTGAAGTTTAACAGACGCTTCCGGCAATGTGGTGGATATAATTGTCAGCTGTATCAAAGAAATATATAAAGATTAATGAAAGACATAGGTATATCTCTGAAATAATTCCATTTATTTTTAATAAATGGTACATTTTTAAAAAAAGTTTGTTACTATTTAAAAAGTATAGATTTATTTAAGGGAGAAGTGTCAAAGGTCTATAATCAGATAAAATATAACAATAGCTAAGAATCTTAGTGCTATGAAATTGCATCCCAAAGACACATGGCAAAAAAAAAAAAAAAAAAATAAATGAAATATAGGTCCAAAAAAAATTTATACAGAAAGTAACAATAAAATAGTTTGATGTATTATTTTATCCTTTGGGGTCATATGAAATTCGGCCAAAAAATCAGAGACCAGAAATAAAATTTGACCCTACTGAGCTTATATCTGGAATTGTCAGGAGACATACTATATTTTCATTGTACGAAATGAACACGACTATAGCAATTGCAGACCCACTTATACTCAGTGGACTCCGATTAAAAATTTATAAATATATTTCGTACAAGGGACATACTAGTTTCTCTATTGAATTTTAATCATCATTTGCCTTCCTGGCGGCCGTGGCGTAGTGGGTAGAGTGTGTGACTCTTTCGCCAGAGAAACCAGGTTCGAATCCTCCATCTGACACAGAAAATTTTTTCAATTGAATTAATTTTTCTGTTCGGCCGTCACCTCTCTGCAGACACTGGCAAACCTCAGAGAGTAAAAACTGCCATGAAAAGCTTCTTGAGAAGTCGACGTAAAACATGTAGGTCCAGTTCTCGATCATTTGTGTGCAAACATTTCACATCACACACAACACAATTGATCATAAGAAGCTCGGTCAAAGTCCATGCAAGGGTTGAGATGGCCATTTCGTTTTTTTTTGCCTTCCTGGAAATGAAAAACAAAATCCACTTCTTTTTGGTAGAATTTCACTTAGGCTATGAAAAGAGAAATCCGACAAAATACAAAATGAAGTGTGTAGTGAGCTAATTCTTGCATCCTTCTGAAATTTAGAAAATTTTTGTTTCTGTTGCATTGTATCGGATTTCTTTTTTCATCGACTTATTCTACGTGAAATTCTAAAAAAAAGCAGGTTTTGTTTTTAATTTCCAACAAGGCAAATGGCCATTAAAATTCAATAAATATAGGCACAACAAAATTGTCACACTTTACTTTAAAAATAAAAAAAAAAAAATTGTTACGCCATTGAAAGGTCGGACCATGGTCGGATCCTTTTTTGAGAATATCTATAAAGCTTGGTTGTGCTTTTTTTTGGTCGATATCGTCACACAGTGTTATTAATGAGGTAATTTGAAACACAAATGTTAAAAAAATCGATATTTTTTTTATCATATACGAGCAATATTAATGTAAATATTTATTTGTAAATGAGTTCTTGACAACGGCCCAAGCGATTTCGATGAAGTTTTCAATGTAGGGTTTACGAGGGTTTAAACATCGACATGACTAGCTCCCACTTCTAAAAAAATTTGTTTTTTCGTGTTTCACTTACAAGTTTTCCACTTGACTTGCACGTAGAGTATATTTATAAATTTGGATGTTTGAAAAACAAAATTTAATTTATTTAAAGTCACGTATAAAAAAAAAAATTAAATTCTTTTTGTTACTTATTTATTTATTATTCATTTCATCAGCGGATTATAATATTCCTTACTCACTACTTGATTTAATATATTACATATACATTGTTATAAAGTGTTTAAATACTATAACTATTACCTATACTATGAAAATAGGTATACAAGCAATTTTTAAAGGCATTTCTGCTCAATCCAGGATTAAAGTCTACGTGCATGCAGACACAATTAGTCAGTTTCAAACAACGCGCTATCGGTTCATTGCAAGCATATTTCACTCTATGGCAGGCCCGTAGACAAGGGGGGAGTTTCAGGTGTTTAAGCCCCCTCTGCTCCCCTTAGGGTCCAAAAAGTATGAAGAAATAACTCAAATGAGACTGTTAAATAAAACATGTAATTTTTTTAAGATAAACTGTGATAGTGATGTTAATTTTCTTGAAAACATCATTTAAATAATGAAAAAAATATTTTTGGCTAAGTGAAAGATTAAATTTGCTTATAAAAGTCATAATCATTTTATTGGAATTAGTCTCGGAGAAGTTTGTAAATTAAAAAATCAGTTTCAATGCTCAAAAAGTGAATATATATGAAATTATACCTAGAACGAATATAATTTTATATATTGAAGGAAATTAGCTTGACATTTTTTAGGCAATATCTAAACTTATTGGACCCGAAACTTTTGAAAAAGCATTCATTTGAATGGATTTTTTTTTTTAATTTTTAAAAGTTGTATAGTGCAAAAAATACATGAACCACGAAATTTAAGACATTATGGGGTATTCCACGTAAAGCAAATGCCTGAAAAGTTCGACCATTTTATTTTGTTGTTTTCTTGGTATATAAGACATCTAAGATTTCCAACTAGGCACAACAATTTAGCCCTGTGCGAAGTATTTTCCAAATAACAGGTTTCGTAATATCCTTAATTAATAAATAAAATCGTAATAATCTTAAATAATCGTAATACCTTAAATCTAAATATGCCTTTTTTCGAAAAAAAATTCTCAATAGAAAAAATATTTGTAAAACATTCAGTTGATCTCGTCTACTTGTCGGTATCGGTGTTGTTTTTTCTAGTGTGTGTTGTAAAAGTAATTATTAAGTGGAAAATTTAAATTTTAGTTAAATCGTTTGTATAAAAACTATTAAAAAATTGTATTTAAGTGTTTTTAAAAAAAAAAAAAATTTTATTTTGTTTAGTGTTCTTTTCGTAAAACATAATTTATGTTAATAAAATAGAACAGTTTTTGTTGTACTTCACACAATCTAGTGTTTGTATGCCCAATGTTTTTCTATTCCTCTTTGTGCGGTGTTTGTTTATCTGTTGTGCAGTGAGAGTCTCTAGTGTTGTTATTGTGCTTAACACTTTGTGTACGCTGCATTTTACTGTGCCAACCCTGAAAGCACATTTTACATTTAAAAACGCTCACAAAGTAATTGAAATTTTTTTTCAATGGATTATTTTTCCATTGATAATATTGCTGCTTGTTCTCTGAACGAGCAATGCAAAAGCCAGAATATTCTGTACCCTATGTTCAGCTGTTCTGGCCCATGTGAGCGAATGTTCCACGCTTCTTGTGCTGGTATTTCTAAATCGTGCCTAGACGATTTAATTTCAGTCCGATCTGATCTTTGCTGGTATTGTGCTTCGTGCAGGGCCCTTTCCCCGGATGAACTCTATTCTAAAATTAAGCTTTTTGGGGAAAGCCTTAACTTATTAAATAATAACTTCAGAGAAATTGTTTCATTTTTTAGCGAAGTTAGTGCCGCACCCACTACCAGCGTTTCTGATGAAATTACTGTTCAGGATAACATTTCGGTTCCTTCGTCCATGACTGCTTCTTCCGGAATTTTGTCAGTTTCATCAGAAAAAGACCCTAAAAGCTCTAAAATAAAGAGGAAAAACAAAAACAAAAATAAGCGTCAGAAGGCGTCGTCCAGACCTTCCAAGGCAAAGCAGCCCTCAGCAATGCCATCAGAAAATAATAATACGGTGATTTCTTATACACCATCTTCTATTCCTCCATTGACTAGTAGTCCAAATACGATTTCAACTACGCCTAACAGTCATTTGACTTTAAGAGCAGTTTCGAGGACCAGAAATGTTTTCATTTCACGTCTTCAGCCCGACACATTAATAGAAAATATATTGACGTTTGTCAGGCAATCCAAGTTAGTGAACTCAAATGCATTCTGTTCATGCAAAAAAATTGTTAATAATCCTTCCCATGCTTCTTTCATTTTAACAGTTGCAGCCGATGATTTTACAACTGTTCTTAACTCTAATTTGTGGGCCGATAATATTCTTGTTACTGAGTTCAAGCCAAAAAATAAGCCTAAAAGGGTGACTCAAGCCGCCCGCCAGTCTCAAAAAAACTAAATAGGCTGTCCCTTTACTATCAAAATGTAAGGGGACTACGTTCTAAGACGCAGAGCTTATTTCTATCAACTCAAAATTGCTCTGAGGATATTATCGCGTTAACAGAAACGTGGCTGAACGGAAGCATTACTGATTTGGAATTGTTTGACAATAGTTTTCAAGTTTTTAGAAAAGACAGATACACTGACAATATTTCTTCTGTCGGTGGTGGTGTCCTTTTGGCTGTAAGGAACTGCTTTGTCAGTTTTATTGTTGACATTCCCTGCTCTTCTAATATTGAACTAATTTGCGTTAAAGTTATACATTGTAACTCTAATGTATATGTTATTAATGCGTATGTTCCTCCTAAGAGTAGTGTAGAGGTCTATGCAAGCCTTGCGGAGTGCATAGATTACATAATTGATTTACTTGACGTTAATGACGACATTTTATTATTGGGCGATTTTAATCTACCTGATTTAAAATGGCATTCTTCTGACGATGATACGTACTATTGTGCATCTAATTCGAAGACCCTCCAAGAACATATATTTGTTGATAATATATGTTCAGACTTACAACAAGTGAGTTGTATTTATAATAGTCTTGAAAGACTTCTTGACCTGGTCTTAACTACAGACAGTAACAATGTTGTTGTTAAGACGGCCTTTCATGCTCTAACTACTGTTGATCAATATCATCCACCATTGAGTATTTGGTACGAATCCGACAGAGCAAATATAGTAAATTCTAATTCAGCAGATAAGCTTTATGAATTCAATTTTAAAAAAGCTGACTTTTTGAAGTTGAATCAGTTGCTTAATGGCAAACTTAATGCAATTTTAGAATATATAAATGGAAATTGCCTTGATGACTCCATACATTTTTTTTATATGGAACTCTTTCCTGTGTTTTCTCAATCCGTACCTTATAGTCTCAAATTTGCGAGGAATTCTACGTACCCTTGGTACACAAAGGATTTAAAGACTCTTCGCAACAACAGGAATAGGGCATGGAAGAAATACATCTGTAGCTTAGGCTCAAACGACCTAGAAACTTACAAACGTTTGTTTCTGGAATTTGAAAATCGCTCAGCTACATTATATCACGAATATTTAGATAATGTTAAGCTGAGAATATTGACAGATCCAAAGAAATTTTGGGGATTCGTAAACACAAAGAAGAAATCTGATGGATTTCCTTCTTCATTTAGAACTCCTGAGGGATTTACTGACAATCCCGTCAAAATTTGTGGCCTTTTCGCCAATCTTTTTAAAGAATCATTCTGTTCAGATTCTTTTAATCCTGATGGAGAGTACTTTGAATATATGAATTCCGAACCCAGAGTATCTTTGGAACATATATCCTTCACTCCAGAGGATATTTTAATGTATATTAGATCGATCGATGAGGAGTTTGGTGCTGGACCTGACGGTGTTCCTGCAGCAGTGTTAACACAATGCGGTTCCGTTTTGAGTCAACCACTTTCTTTATTATTCAATAAATCTATTAACGAAAGTTATTTTCCACTTTTTTGGAAAAAATCATTTATAAGTCCTATTTTTAAAAAGGGTTGCAGGAACGATGTCAGTAACTATAGGCCTATCGCTAAGCTCTCATCGATTCCAAAACTTTTTGAGCGGATGGTGTACGATCGGGTGAAAATTCACTGTGGCAAAGTCATAACAACTCGTCAGCATGGTTTTGTGAATGGCAGATCCACTGTGTCTAATCTTCTCGATTTTACAACATTCTGCTTAAATTCTATTGATTCTGGTAACCAGGTCGATTGTGTTTACACTGACTTTAGTAAGGCATTTGATAAGCTACCACACAATCTAATCTTATTTAAACTTGAGTTAATGGGATTTCCACAATATTTTGTGAACTGGATTAAATCGTATTTGGTGGAGCGATCTTATCAAATACGTTTCCGAGGCACATTGTCTTCTGAATTTATTGCTGGATCAGGTGTTCCTCAGGGTAGTCACCTTGGTCCTCTTCTGTTTATTTTAGCTATCAATGATGTAACTCACGTCATTGAACACTCTCATCTGCTTATTTATGCCGATGATATGAAAATATACAGAACGATTAATTCTAGAGATAATTCAGATCTACTCCAGTCTGATCTAAAATCCTTTGAAGTTTGGTGTTCTAAAAATAATATGTTTTTAAATCCAGATAAATGCCAAACTATAACCTTTTCGCGAAAAAGGAATAATTTTATTTTTGATTATAAGATTAAAGATACTGCCTTGAGTCGTGTAGACACCGTCAAAGACCTAGGTATATGCATGGATTCTAAGCTATCGTTTAACATTCATATTGATAATATTTGTAAAAAAGCATCTTCAATGCTTGGTTTTGTAAAACGCTGGGCCAAAGAATTTAATAGCATGATTACAACTACAACGTTGTATTATGCAATCGTGCGTCCTCACTTAGAGTATGCAAGTCAAGTGTGGTCCCCAAGTTACAATGTGCATGTTGATCGAATAGAAAGAATCCAAAAACGTTTTGTTCAGTTTGCTCTAAGGGGCTTAAGTGGAACTGACATATTAGACCTTCCTCCTTATGCGGATCGTTTAAAACTATTAAAAATGCAGTCTTTAGGTGATCGAAGGAAATCGGCAGATATCGTATATTTACACCAGCTCATAACAGGTGTATTCGATTCTCCAGAACTTCTTTCTCACATAAATTTTAACACTAATCGTAGAAGCAGTAGAAACGCTAACAACTTAATTTATTTGCCATTTAGTAGAACAAATTATATGGCTACTGCTCCTTTAAGTCGCATGAGTTCCTTTGTTAACAATTGTAGCGTTTTTGATGTTAATTTGTCAAAAGGTCAACTCAAAAGTAGATTAAAATTAGTTGTGTAAATAGATCTATGTATACGCATGGTTAGTTGTTACGTCTTGTGTTGTCCCTGAGCCCAACCCATTTATTGGTGGGTAAATTTTTCCCACATTAACTTGTTTGTGGTCACGGGTATCCATAACATTGATATTTTCAATGATTACTGGGTAGTGGCTTTAGATGGGTTAATGCTGAGGAAGTGCGATATAGCTGTAGTTATTGTTATTGTTATTGAATGTTAAAAAACATTTTATACAGTCCAATTTTATAGTGATTTGATGATTTCTTAATCATGCTACCAAATTTCCATTAAAAGAACTAACAACTAAACTTCGGCATTTTTAAAATTATTTTTATTATATTTAAAAATTAAAAAACAAGTGTTCAAAAAATTTTGTTTTCAGTTTTTCTAATTTACAAATAATTTAAATATAAATCCACGACCGATTAAATTCTTAAATATCAAAAAAAAGTAACTGTTTCATTCCTTTTATAAAAATTTAACCAGCTTAGGTATTATTTTAACATTAACATGAACTTTTTTTTATGAGATATCTTAAATAATAAATGGGGTATAAGTTACTGGTGCTGTGCTAAAACCAGTTTTTGAATTACGGTTTTTGAAAAATAGTCTGAAGTTTAATTATGACTTTTTTCGGAGTCGATTCCTCTGCTCAAAAAATTTTATTAAAAAAGAAACATATACGTAGTAATTGTAATTAGAATTGAATCATGAGAAAATGAAACTGTTTTTTAAGATCTTAAAATATTTTCTTTTGAATATTATTTAAATTGTCGAAATCGTTTTCGAGAACAGTAATATTTTTGTTCACACAGGTTCAAATAGTTGTACACAAGCTGGGAATCAATGAAAGCCTAAGATTGCCAAAAAGAAACCAAATCTAAAGACTAAAATTTTTTTCTCCCGTTAAAGTAAGAAATTTAACCTATTTTTACCGTTCACACTAAAATTGTTGAATAAGTAGAATTTTGTCGCAGACATTTTTACTTTTTGTGCTAATTTTTAGAATAATACTTTTTTAAAGAAATTAAAAATTCTCAATTTGGACCATTTTCAACAAACTATAGGCAAAAATAAAAATACTTAGTACTCAAAATTGATTTGTAAAAAAAACTCATCTCTCCTTCTTCATCCTACATCTTCCTTCTTCTCATCCTCATCTCTCTTATGGTCATTTAAAAACAGGCATATTCACAAATAGTCTTGAACGGATTTCCTTATAAATTTCCATATCTTTTCTTTTAGTTTTTACTGATATCTACTCATAGATTTTCTACCCATAACCTTTTTCAAGACTATTTAAAACGTAATTGCAAAAGATTGTTAGATTAGTAACTGTTGATTTCCCAGTAACAAAAACATGCTGAAAAGGAGATATAATCTCTCTTAAAGGAAAAGTTAGTCTGCTGTAAACGAATTTTTCGAAAAACTTAGGGATCGGCGATATTTTGCAAGTTGGTTAAAAGGTAAGGTATTGATTAAAAATGGTAAGAAGAGGAAGGGCTAAAGCTTTGGCAGAGTTGGAAAACCATCCATCCAAGTCTGTTTATCTGTATCTAATTGACTTAAACCATTCACGACTTCAATCACGCATAGCTCTATGCATCCGATATTAATTAAATTATCTATAGATTCTTAATGAAATCTAGATAAACTGAAGAGGTATGAACCGATTCAAAAAATTTGGCGACAAATTTACAAATCGTTGGAATCGTCGCTGAGCCAACAAAAACAGTTATGTGATTTTTGTCAATTTCTTTTTTTTTCATATTTTACTAACACTATCTATTGCACCCATTTCCGCATTTGCCGTTTTTTTATATCCCTTATCGTTTAGAAGAGATCAAAAACAGCTTTGTGCTCGCAGTACTAGAAGTAATATGAAAAAAAAGAATTCGTTTTTTTTGCTCTCCTGAAAAGTTACTAAAATACACATAACTGTTTTTGTTGGCGCAGCGACGATAAACAAATTCATCGCATTTTCAAGCTTCTTCGAAGATAAGTTAAAATTGGTTGATAAGTTTGCGTTGTTTAAAACTGACACCCAATCTGTAGTGCTCATATATTTAAAATCATATAACTAAAAAGAGTGTTAAAATCTGCTTTAGAAAAATCAAAATGAAAGCTGCTGCTGCTTTGAATTGGCTTAAGATAATTATAAAATTTAAAATTTAGGTTTAGTGCATTATGATGGCTGGTATGAGGTAATGAAGGCGAGTTGAAAATGTTGACACATGAATTCATTTCACGATCGACAAATATTAAATCCTGAAGTCAATTAGAGTTATCTCATTCATCTGGTGTAAATCAAATTCGGCAAGACTATCAACAACACTCTCGCAATTGCTTGTTATATTAAAAGATAAACAATGATGTTCATCAATATCATAAATCCAATTAATAGCAAAAAAAAAAAAAAACATGAAATGGCCATCTCAGCTCTTGAAAGGACTTTGACCGAGCTTCTTATGATCAATTGTGTTGTGTGTGATGTGAAATGTTTGCACGCAAATGATCGAGAACTGAACCTACATGTTTTACGCCGACTTCGAACGGCTTATGTTCTCAAGAAGCTTTCATGGCAGTTTTTACTCTCTGAGGTTTGCCATTGTCTGCAGAGAGGTGACGGCCGAACAGAAAAATTAATTCAATTGAAACAATTTTCTGTGTTAGATGGAGGATTCGAACCTGGGTTCTCTGGCGTAAGAATCACACAATCTACTCACTACGCCACGGCCGCCACCCATGAATTAATACCAGTAAGGTTAAAATCCCCCATTACAATAACATGCTGGTTATCTTTTAAATTGCTTAAAATGCTTACACAGTTATCTATGTCCATTTTATATAATACTAATGGACTACCTGGTGGCATATAACTTGTTATTATGAATAGTTCATGTATACTATCAAAATTTATTTTTATAATTATTTGATCTAAATCTAAGACACTTTGTGACGAATGTATGGGCTTAAGGCGGTCTTCTCATTCAAAACCCGTTTTTTGGACCCTTTTTAAAAAAATTCTTATTTGAAAACGCAAAGAATAATTGAAAACTTTTTTTATTTATTGTATTACAAAAAGTTCAAAGTAAATAAAAAATTTTTTTTTGTCACGATACGTGGGCTGTTCAAAAAGTAATGAGACTTCAAAGTTGGTGGTGAAAAAAAAGGTGTCGTCACGGCGGCCACGATTCCGGGTCTCCGGAGCGTCTGAAATGAAAAAAAACGGGTTATAATCAGTATAGATGTAATTCTCGGGTGAACCTCAAGCTTAATTTTGTGATTTTTTTTGACAAAATGGCGGCCATTCAAAAAAAAAATTTCAATTTCGGATTTTTTTTTGTAGTTTAGTGTAAAAAAAAAATATTAAAAATTTTTTTAAAATTATGGTTGAGGTTCACCCGAGAATGGTGACAACTCTGCGTCGATTCCATTTTGTTTCATGAAAATCGGTTCAGTTGAACTCGAGATATCATGGCCGCCAGTTCGAAAAACGTGGGTTCGAGATAAACGCGTTTAAAGTTTGAAGTATCTTTTTTGGGGGAAAAAAAAAAAAATCAAAAATGTTTAAATGCAGTTTTAAAGAGCTGACAATTTTTACTTACAAATATTAGTCGGCGATGCCAGCTCCATACAGGCCACCTTCCTATTTTTCGTAGAAACTGCTTTCTGCTGCCCTCTCTGCTCTGCGAGCCGTTCTGCCAGCTTTTGATGATGCCGCAGCTCGAGTCTCTGATCGGTTCAATCTGTCTTCATTGCGAGATAGTGCGTATTCGTATGCGTTTTTGCCAATCGCAATACCCATCAAACCCATAATTTTAAGTATGGGTATAAAACCGTCGTTGAAGAGGCACGTTGCAATGAAATTGGCTACTTCGATGGTGCGTTCGCCTGAGTTGATGTGTTTGGGCGAAAGTGACCAAAGAACAGAATTGTAGGACTCATTGGAATTCTGAGTTTCAGATCCAAGGCATCTTTCAAGCAAATTATTTGCCGACAGCGCTTCGTAAGCTGGTTTTATTACCTCCATCACCTTCTTGTCCATCAGACCTTGCTTCACAAAAAAGGCTGTATCTTCTAAAGTATTTCGAATTTCTAAAAATCCTTTTAGGGGCATATTCACAACTACCCAAGCTATAAATAAATGCAAAAAAAAGTTGAAAAAAAAGTTGCTCAATGAGAAGACCCCCTTAAGCCGTAACATTTAAAGAATAGTCGAATGGTTTTCAAATAAAATAATGTTCGTAGAACTGTGCTTCATATGTGATACAAAATATATAAAATATGATAAAAATGATATAAAAAATATATAGTAATGCCTCATGGGCATCCGAAAAAACATCGATGGCTTACTCTCCAAAATTTACAAACTGAAAATTCAATATATTGATTCGATAATGATAATGAGGATGCTGCAATAAACTTTCGATCTGATCAGCTTTTGGATCAAGGAATTCAATCAACGTCTTCAACTCGTCGCATGCAATTGATGTCTGAAGTGATGCAGTCAGAACATTCGGTGAGTTTGGAAGCGGAGTTCAGACGCCCAGATACTTTTTGCTTAAACGCCGATACATGTATCATTTCGTTCTAGCTTCCTCTACCAGCATCAGTTGAAATCTAGAAAAAGAAATTTTGAAATATATTGAAAATTGCTGTACAGTGTTAGCTTTAATTAACTAGCTAATTCGACGACTGATCAATATTTCAAATATTGTTGCTCTTTGTCTTCACTAATGTTTTGCTTTTTATGTACCTATATCTTAAAGAAATATAAATTGTTTCCTAAAGCAAGAACCTGATCAAGTGCTTTCCCCTAAAGCTAGGTTATTGTTACTAATGCAAGGCTGCCAAAAGCACCATATATTTATTTTCGAAACAAGAAACTTTTTTATCCTCTGTTTTGCCTAGTTATGCACAAAGAATTTTCCACTTATTGTAGCTAACAAGAAAAAAAAAAAAAAAAAAAAATCGATTTTCAATGCTTGTTTGAAAGAATGAAAATGAATGCAAATACAAACACAATAAAAAGCATAGCACAAAATAAAAACTAATCGAATTGTGTTGAAAGGGAAAAAAAGGGAATAAAAATTAGCCATAAATTGGCAGTGTTACAGCTTGAAAGCAACACAATTATTGCAATAACGAAACTATAAAATGCAAAAAAAAAAAAAAAAATAGTATTAAAAGCACTGAGCAGAGACTGTCTCTAATTGGATTTATAGAGAATTTATGTGCTAAAAATAATGAAATTGCTGCAATAAAGCACAAAGAGTTACTTTTGGCAATTTTTTTTTTTTAAGCTTAAGTTAAGTCAGCATTTGACTGGTTCAAGAAAACCCAAATTTTTTTAGCTGAACTTCGAGTATGTTATAGTGGGTATAAAAAATACATTTTCAAAAAAAAAAAAACAAAAGAAAAACTTTGAAATCGTACAATATTTAGGAGTCACGCAAGAGCAAAAACTTCTTAAAATGCATTCTTCAAATAATTACTTTTTTTACTTTTAAACCAGCTAAAAACCGCTACCGGTTTGGAAAAACGTCTGATAAATTCATTCAGAAATATTGTGCGCCAAAATTGTTATTCAAGGTTAAAGGTGACGAAATTCGAATTTTTTCAAATATCTCTTAAATTAATGGCTTTACGATTATTAATATTATTATTTTTGAAGCGAAGCTTTTTACTCCTCGATCTGTGATTTGCTTGGAGTGAAATCTGAAAAATTTTCGACAGATTTTTTCATAGAATTTTATGGTTTCTTATTGCTTGCGTTTGTTACAACATGAAAATTAAATACTTTAATATTAAAAATAGTTCTTGGCCCCCGTGGGGATTCGAACCCGCACCCTGCTGATCACGAGTTCTATACACTATCCACCAGGCTACCTGTGGAGCATGCTAGAATTGATTGCGGATTCAATGTTAAGTAGAAAAGAAGCTGTGCTACTTTAGATCGTTACAATCTACCAATAAATAGAGGATTATGTATTGGCTTATGCCAATAAGATGTCACCAGCATCGGTGTGTTTTGTTTTTTCTTGATGTGAACGCACAAAGGAAAACTGTAGACGTGTTACCACTACAATATAAAACTCTTTATTATTAAAGAAACTTAAACAATTATTACATTAAATCTAAAGTAAGTTTATTAAAAAACTTATAAAGTGCGGAAGCCAGTCGTTAAAAAACTCTCCATCCATTCTCTTCTCTCTTTTTCGTTCATTCCAACCAATACACTAGCACTGCCATATCAATCAATGCAGTGCAGCCGCAAAACACCGATTCTGGTGACATCTTGTAGCAAGTCGAAGCAAATTTGTTGTAAAAACGAAAAGAAAATTCCCATAAGAAGTACATTGAGTTTTTTAACAGCGAACAGGCAGCGGAATTTTTTTTCGCTAGGTAGTACGCCATTGAAGGAAAACATTTGTGCAGTGCAGCCAAGTTCACAACCATGTGTGGAGAGTTAAAATAGAGAGTCGCTGGCATTATATGCCCATATATGTAATTGGGCATTGGAAATTTGACATTCAACAATAAAAAATAAGCAGTATGTTTTGTGTATATATGTAATATATCTTATGTTATTTTAAATTTTTAAATTTAAAAGTTAATTTATTACAATGAAAAAATTATTAAGCTTTCAAATCTATGTAACTGCAAAAAAGCTTCGCTTCTCTCGTGTATCCAACGACGCACCTGTGTTTTACATTATGACATTGCTCTTGAGCTAATTTTACTCAAACAATGGTAGCATACGAAATTGGCGAATAGTTTACGAGACATATTTAATTTATTAATTAATTAGAAATTATTTTTAACAACTTTTCATTTCTATTTCAATTTTCGCAGCCATATCTAGTAATTTTTTTTTATAAATGCTAAAATTGCCGTGGAATCAGTAGTTTACAAAATATTTATTTGAATAAACTTTGAATAAATTTTAATGCGCACACGATTTTGCAAGAGACTTTTAACACGTTATTAATTATGACTTAATAAAGATAGTACCTTTAGAAATTTTTCTCTTTCTGCAGAAAATCTTTATTTTTCTGGGCTACGAAACAAAAACCTAAACTTTTTTAGCCATTAACCATTTTGTCTTCAAATTTAACTGAACTGTACAACTTTTTTTGTGACCTACACTGACGTGGTTGAACGCGTAGCAACAATTAAAACTTTTTACTGCCACTTCACAAGCATCGATGTTTTTTCAGCTTTTTTCGTAGACTTTGTTGGCCACACCTCACACACATCAAACATTGAGCTTTTACTTTTTAATTTTAAATTATAGCGTGTGCATTTAATAAATTTAATAAAATCAAAAAAGTTTCAACAACTTCACAATATTCTTTGATATATGTCTGAAGTTGTTATGAGGCAGCAAAGTAAATTTTTGTGATTTTGTTTTGTAAATATACACAATCGATAAAGCTAGCTGAAAATTAAGTCAGCAGACAGCAGGTTAAAAAGTTTTGTGGCAAACTTATCGTATCTACTAGCTGCCCTAGAGGCTTATAAATAATATTAAGCTATCCGTAAGAATTAAAAGTTGAAATATTGGAAATGTAATGTATACATACATGATTTGGAAATTTAATATTGTACAACAATTTTCTACTACAAAAAATTACAGACTTCGATCAAAGGACACTGGTACAGAGACAATAAAAAATTATACGTGTAACAGCGTTTTGAAAGTTTACGTCTAAGAAATTTTTAGTATGGGCTTACACGGTTAATTGTTAAATTTAGTAAAAATTAACTAATATAAAGGGTAAGATAATTTCTCCATATATAACTTTAATATAGTCGTAGTGTTCACAGACTTACAGTTTTAATGAGAAATATATTTGTAGAATATTTTCAGCCCTACTTATTGAGTGATTTTCTTCACATTTAAAAAAAAGCTTTAAGAATATCTTTTTAAAAGTCGTAGAGGCTGAAAAACTATGGAAATTGAAAAAATCTTGAAAAAGTTCCCCTTAACTTAACCTAGCTTAATTTAACTCAACTTAACTTAACTTAACTTAACTTAACTTAACTTAACTTAACGTAACTTAACTTAACTTAACTTAACTTAACTTAACTTAACTTAACTTAACTTAACTTAACTTAACTTAACTTAACTTAACTTAACTTAACTTAACTTAACTTAACTTAACTTAACTTAACTTATCTTTACTTAACTTCACTTAACTTAACTTAACTTAACTTAACCTAAATAAACTTAACTTAACTTGACTTATTTTAACTTAACTTAACTTAACTTAACTTAACTTAACTTAACTTAACTTAACATAACTTAACTTAACTTAACTTAACTTAACTTAACTTAACTTAACTTAACTTAACGTAACTTAACTTAGATTAACTTAACCTAAATAAACTTAACTTAACTTAACTTATTTTAACTTAACTTAACTTAACTTAATTTAACTTAACTTAACTTAACTTAACTTAACTTAACTTAACTTAACTTAACTTAACTTAACTTAACTTAACTTAACTTAACTTAACTTAACTTAACTTAACTTAACTTAACTTAACTTAACTTAATCTTACCTATCCTCACCTAAACTGATCTAACCTTACCTGACCTTACATAGTCTTACACCTAACCTCACCAATTCTTACCTGCCCTTGCCTTATCAAATCGACCATAATCTTACCTAACGTAAGTAACCTTAACTTTACCCCTACTTAAGTAGGTTTCCCCTACTTAAATTTTATTGCTTTATTTCCGTATATTACATTTACTGATATTTTATTGATATTCAGATGATGTTGTAATAACAATGCTGTTCCGTTACTAAAGATTTTTTGCACTTACCTAGCATTAACAAATTTTTAGACACAACCCAAAGATAGTGGAAATATTTCAATAATATGGATAAAAGTGGCCCAAGAAAAGCTAATTTGGGCAAAATTAACACACAAATTATACAAAGTGGACTCAGGGACAACATAAGACTTAAGAACAAAACATACCTACGATTATACATACATAATAACTACATGTTATAACTACAAAAAAAAAAAAATAAATCCGAAAACAACAAATAAAGGAGCTGACTTTAAAAAATCATGTTAAGCCGGTGCCATTAACATCAACAGCCTAGCTCATGAATGAAAAATTAGCTCTTCTAAGCAAAGATTATTGCAACAGAATACTGGAACATAGGAAAAGAAAAATATATATATGAGTATATAAGAACATAATCCTCGTTTAAACTTTTCATCATGACTTTAAAACTAATTTCGCTTAACTACTCGACAAGTGAGTTGAAATTTCTTGTTAACCCATTATGTACTGACCCATGTTCCCGTTGAGCTAGCATGATGAAACTTTCCAAAAATGTTTAGTTTGGTTTAACTTAGAAAAAAAAAAAAAAAATGAAAAAATTAAATGAAAAAAAAGGGAAAATTATTAAATGAAGTTGCCACCTCGAGATTTTTAATTTTCAAACTGATTGATATTGTACGATATTCTACCAGCAAAGTCGAGCATTTTGCACCAATATTGATCTCAAGAATTTCCACAAAACAACAAAAAATATACAAAAATGTATTTCGCTAAGGACCAGCGTTGTGTCAACCCGTGGGAGTCACGTATGTCAGCCGAACTTCATAAAAATTCACAAAAGTTAAATATATATCCTAAGAAAGACGATCGTATAAGGATTATATTTGACTTTATCTTTTTTTAGATTTTTTAGAGATTTAAATTAAAGATAATACAAAAAAATGGAAAATTTCCAAATTTCCCAAGCTTGGAAATGTAAGTAAACGTAATTGTTCAGCCTTGAGAAACATGTCCATTAGATACATTTTTAAAATTGTATATTCTTTTTGGAGGTCATGAAAATCTAGCACTGTATGAGCTCCAGGCTAAGAAAAGTAAAACCGTTGCGTATACGCAACGCTGGACAAAAATGGGTTAATATAACTTCCTAGTTTGTTTTTAATTAAATGCATTCAAGCTTACAAAAATGTTCAAGACAAAAACCAGAAGCATTACTAACGAAGCGACAAAACAAAAACCACTCCGAACTTATCTTCATTCAGTGTTCTTATTAGCCTTAATTCGGTGTCTCGGAACACTGTCTAATTAATGCTTAGCATTTTTCTACGCCAGCGAATTTACTGAGCTTTAAATTTTTTATGTCTGATTTATTTTTTATTTTTTTATTTTAGGAAGCTCAAATAAGGTCATTTCCTAATTCGGTTTTAATAATAGGATTATTCATTATTTTGTGCGCTTCCTTTGCTGATTGTATCCCCTGCAGAGTATATTTAAATAAATACTCTGAATATTTTATTTAAGAGCTATTCCACCCACATTTTGTTGAAAATGCGACAACAATAAATCGATAATGAAACTATAATTTTTCTAACTTGTGTAATTTGACTTCTACTCGTAAATATTGTGTTGATGTTTATTTTTACTACCAGCATGAATAAAGTGGCCCTGAAAGGGTTTAATAATTCTTTGTCGGCTTCGGTTTTATTTTGACTAGATTATTTTGCAAGTTCACCGCGCATACTTATAAGCTGACTATAAAAACTAGAATGTTTTTAAAAGACAATCATAACAATGGAATATGCTTTTCAGCCCTTTCACTCCTTAACTAATTTTATGGCAGATTTGAAAATTTATAAATACATGGTTTTTGTCTCTAGTTATACTTGGTTTTTTTATCTTTATTAAGCAGCATTTTGTGTAAAGCTTCAGTTGTCATTTTACAAGAAGCTGTATTTCTGGTTGGAAGGCTGTTTTTGAACCTTTTTTGAAAAACTTTTCATTTGAAAACGCAAACAGAATTTAAATCTGTTTTTTTATTGTATTAACAACATATTAAATTAAATAAAAATTTAATAAATTGTCGCAGCCGTCAAAGACGCTTTCTACGCTAGTCTTGAGGACGTATATGACCACCTTCCGGTTCATGACGTGAAAATAGTCCTCGGCGATTTTAATGCGAAAGTCGGAAGGGAAGGCATCTTTGGCCCCACTGCCGGTCAGTTCAGTCTTCACGAGACCTCTACGAACAACGGTCTAAGACTGATCGACTTCGCCGCGGCACGAAACATGGTAGTTAGTAGCACCAGATTTAAGCACCTCGACATCCACAAGGCCACCTGGCTGTCCCCTGATCAAAAAACGCGAAACCAAATTGATCATATTGTAATCGACGGAAGGCATGCCTCTAGTGTTCTAGATGTGCGTACATTTCGGAGGGTCAACATTGACTCCGACCATTATCTTGTTGCAGCCAAGATTCGCATGCGATTATGCAATGCAAAAAACATACGCACAGGAATGCAACGAAAGCTAGATGTCGCTAAGCTGCAATTACAACGGACTGCCCAAGCCTACTCCGCTCAACTCTCGGTTAAGCTCAGCCAACCAACCTCTGGACCCGACGACGCCGGCGGACTATGGGCGCATATATCCCACTCCATGCGCGCTGCCGCTGAGAAGTCATTGGTTTCCGGCGCCCGCAACCTCGGAACCAATGATATGATCAGGAGTGTTGCATTGCGACTGCAGTAAAAAACGCCGCTTATAGAAAAACGCTGCAGTCAGCTGCAACGCGAGCCGTGCGAGAAAACTACCGCGAAAAGAGGAAGGAAGAGAGGCGCCTTTCAGACGTAAGAAAAGAGAGCAGGAAAAGCGTGAGCGTGAGGAACTAGAGGTATACCAGGGCAAGAAGGATGCACGAAAATTCTATCAACAGGTTAAGCGTCTAACCCAAGGTTTCAAGCCCGGAGCATCCACTTGTAGAGATGAAAATGGAGATCTGAATACGGATACGCAGTGTGTGCTGAGATTGTGGAGACGGCACTTCTCCAATTTACTTACTGGCGACGATCCCACCAATGCCGCCCACGGAGAGCGCAGTTCAGAGCTACCAATCAACAATGACGGAGTGGAAGTACCACCACCTAGCCATGAAGAGGTTCGAGTTGCTATCCAACGACTCAAAAACAACAAAGTAGCGGGTGCTGACGGCCTGTCAGCTGAATTGTTTAAAACCGGCGGCGATGAATTGATAAGGCGCATGCATCAGCTCATCAGCAAAATATGGCTAGAAGAAAGCATGCCCGACGATTGGAACCTCAGCGTACTGTGCCCTATACTTCAGAAAAGAGACCCTACAATCTGCGCTAGTTATAGAGGTATCAGTCTTATTTCCATCGCATATAAGGTTCTCTCAAGCGTACTGTGTGAAAGATTAAAGCCGATTACAAAAACACTGATTGGACCTTATCAGTGTGGCTTTCGACCTGGTAAGTCCACCATAGACCAGATTTTCACGCTACGACAAATCCTGGAGAAAACCCACGAAAATCAAATTGACACACACCATCTCTTTGTCGATTTTAAAGCTGCGTTCGATAGCCCGAGAAGGGATTGCCTATACGCAACAATGTCTGAGTTCGGTATACCTGCAACGTTGATTAGACTTTGCAGAATGACGTTGAGCAACACACGCAGCTCCGTCAAGGTAGGAAATGACCTCTCCGAAACCTTCAATACCGAAAGAGGTTTCAGGCAAGGCGATCCACTGTCTTGCGATCTCTTCAACATCATCATGGAGGGGATCGTACGAAAGGCCGGTGTGCATCGTAATGGCACCATTTTCTATAAAGGTGTCCAGCTCCTTGCGTACGCTGATGATATTGATATTGTTGGCAGAACCAAGAGAGATGTTACCGCTGCTTTCGCCGCTATCGAAAAGGAATCAGCCAAAGTGGGTTTGACGATAAATGAGGGTAAAACAAAGTATATGCTGTCTACAAACAAGGGAGCGCGGCGTTTAGACTCGTTTCATCCGGCAGCTATAACTTTAAAGTAGTCAAGGAGTTCGTTTACCTTGGCACCGCCATTAACACTAACAACGAAATCAGCCTGGAGATAAAGCGAAGAACAATAATTGCTAATAGGTGCTACTACGGGCTCAGTAAGCAACTAAGTTCCAGAGCCCTCTCTCGATCGACAAAACTAACACTCTACAAGACGCTCGTTCTACCTGTGCTGCTTTATGGCGCTGAGGCATGGGTAGTTTCGCAAAATGACGCAGCCGCTCTGGGGGTGTTCGAGAGAAAAGTTCTTCGCAAAATCTTCGGTCCTGTTCGAGTCGGCGATGACTATCGCATCCGAATGAACCACGAGCTGTATGAGCTCTACGGAGACATTGACGTAGTTCGGCGTATAACTGTGCAGCGACTACGCTGGCTGGGTCATGTCCATCGTATGGACGACGAAGCTCCAGCGAAAAAGGTGCTCGAGGCGAGGGTCGCTGGTCAACGACGACGAGGGAGACCATGCCTCCGATGGATGGACCAGGCTGAGGAAGCCCTAACCGCGCTTGGTGTATCCGATTGGAGAAGGCGCGCGCAAAGCAGAGGCGCCTGGCGAGAGCTGATGAGGTCGGTCGAAATCCGGACACGGGTTGTCACGGCCATCTAAGTAAGTAAGTAAGTGTTGTCCAAGACCACTCCAAAATCAACTATATCATTGACGCTGTTAAGTTCGATATGGTTAAGGCAGTAGTTGTGAATTATAAGTTGCTTTCTACGGGAAAAACTTATCACGTTACACTTATTTACGTTGAGGTAAAGTTTGTTATGTGTACACCAGGTCTCAAGAAATGAGAGGTTTAACTGTAAGAAGTTGATATCTTCCTGCGATTTAATTATGTTGTAAATTTTTAGGTCGTCCGCATAAGATAAGGAATATACTTAAGATAAGAATATATAACCTATGGACAAGTCGGATATGAAGATATTGAGGAGAAGAGGACCAAGGTGACTACCTAGCGGTACTCCAGAGGAGACCTCGATTTTCTTCGACACCATTCCTTAGAATTAGACATATTGGGATCTACCACGGAGATAAGTAGAGCGCCTACTAAATAAAGGTTCATAGAAACCAAATCTTTTTAATTTATATATTAAGATGCCGTGATCAACATGATCGAAGGCTTTACTGAAATCTGTATAAAAAGCATTTATTTGGTCTCCTTTCTCCATTTTGCTTAAAACTTCAGAATCCATTATAGTAAGGTTAGTGGTGATGGACCGACCTTTTCGAAAACCGTGCTGCTGTTCGTTTAGTCGCGGATTGATAAGGTGTGTTAGCTTTTCGCAAATAATTTTTTCAAATAGCTTTGGTATGGCTGACAAAATTGCTATGCCTTTGTAATTTTCAACTGAACTTTTACCACCTTTTTTGTATATTGGTATTAGGTGGGAAGTTTTCCATTAAGTGGGGAACACTCCAAGAGAGAGTGTTTTGCTAAATATTATATATAGGGGCGCAAGTAGTTGGTATAAGCGTTGCACCAGTAGCGTTGGCGGAATTAGGTCTGGTCCAGTTCCCTTGGTTGTATCTAAACCTTTTATTGCACTTGCTATGTCTTCTTGTGTCAAGTTGAAGTTTTCAACTATATGTTGCAAGTTCGGAATTGGGTTGAAAAACATTAGACTGAGAAGTTGGTGGACAGAATGCCTCATTGCATAAGAATACCTCGTTGCGTATTTCCTGAGGGTTGGAGGAGACAATATTAGCTTTAAACATGGTTGAAGGGTAACCGGCTGATTTTCGCTTCAAATTAACAAAGTCAAAAAATGTTTTGTGGTCCTGAACAATTTTTTCTCCAATTAAATTTGTGTAAAATTTGTACGCTACTTCAGATTTGAAAGAGACTCCTTTGACAGCTCATCATATCTGAGTTTCATTTATTCGCTTACATTTGCGGTACTTTTGAGGAGTACTTTTTCTATATAATAATAATCACCAGTACAGCCTTTGTAATGTTCGTTTCTTTTTCCAAAAATATTAATCACCAGAAATATTCTCTTTAAATTGGTTCTATATTTTTCGTAATTAAAAAAGACAGTGCTTTTTCTATAACACATTATTGAAAGTGTAATGGTTTTTAGATGAAGTGTTTTAAACGAATTTTAACAAGACGAATTGCGAATAGACGAATTTTCCTGCAAATTGAAAATGATTCTCATTATTATTTAATAACCCCCCTTCACCTCAAGATTTTTTCCAGATCCGCCTCTGAGTGGACCTGAGTGGAATTGTGAGGTGGCCATGTTTTTTATTTTCCAAAATTTTCTTTGAATTTTGCCAACATTTCACAAAATACGGTAATGAATTTTTTCTTTTATTTTAAAAGAACATATTTTGTCCATAAATAATGCCGATTTCCAAATCTTTTAAATATGAGGATTAGACCGGATCACATTACAAAAGTGTTAAAATATTCCGGTGCGCGGTCACTTTCTGAAAGTTCGAACCTTAATTAGCACAAAAATAGTTTAAGACCCAAAAAAATTTCACCTCTAGGGGTTCCGCAAATCGGTTGAAAGTCATTTTAGAGCTTTATAGGACTTTAACCATTTTAAAAAATGTCGTGTCTTAACGGAATAACAATTGGAATATATTTTGATTGGGAACAATTACTAATAATTTAGTCTTATTTAAGTTTTTTTTTGTTTTTTAAATATGCATCTGATAATTTTTGGCGGAGTTTTAAAAATGCAATTTTACTCTGAATGAAAAATTATCGTTTTTCCATACAACATTTTTTTCTTATATCGTTGTTGCGACATTTTTTTGTAATTTTGTATTTCTGTGTGAAACTTAGGCTTTCTTGACGTGCAACATATTTTACAATTCATTGACCATAACTTACGAAAAAATTAAAAATACTACATTTATTTATTATTTCTAATATTTATTTATTGTTTTTCCGTTTAGACACGACATTTTTTAAAATGGTTACAATCCTATATAGCTCTAAAATTACCTTCAAACGATTTGCGGAACCCCTAGAGGTCAAATTTTTTTGGGTCTTAAACTATTTTTGTGCTAATTAGGGTTCGAACTTTTAGAAAGTGGATGCGCACCGAAGAAAAAATGACACATAATTTTCCCCATACACTTATGAACCGGTCTAATGAGGATATAATTAAAAACACAAATAGCAAAAAATATCACATTTAAGGCCAAGTCTTTTGAATTTTTATATTTTATGTAGAAAGCGAAGGTAAATTTAAAAAAATTATTCCTGAGATCAGTGGATATTTCCTGACAGTTCCAAATGTTAAGAATGTAAAAATTAGATTTTTAGATTTTTTCTTCAAAGTATAACATGCGCTGTCTTGTCTGCATGTTGAATTTTTTATAATTTCCTTTACTTTATTATATTATCTTTTGTTGGTGTCTTTAACCAAAATAGTGCAGCTTCCTGATATGCAATACTATGTTAGAGCCACCTAGATTAAGCCAAAAATAAAAGTACATTTTTCATCTGACAATTTTTGCGAGACATAAATAAAAATCAATAATTTTTAAACACATATACTTACACCTGAAATTGGAAGTATTTCTTTTGTGCTTATTCTCAAGATATGTCAGCTTTTCATTTTCGTGGAAACACACAGAAATTACTGACAGAACCTTAAGATTAATAAATCATTAGCAGCAGCACGCTGCAATGCGTGCTTGTTTCGTATCGATAATCGTAACCTTCAGTAAAATAAAAAAAAATTTTTTTAATTATTGAAATACCGCACCAGAATCTTGCTTGCGTCCTTGCAGAGTTTAACTTGTTTATTTAAGCTCTTCCATGGTCTGGCAGAAAGTAATATTTCTAAAATTTCTCAGCTGTTGCTTCACTGAATTTTTTTTTTAATTAAAATTCTTGACTAACTTCTTGTATTTCTCAGCAATTTATTTCCCATATCCTCCTCTAACTTTATCCTGCTGCATCTGAACTATCTGTTTGGCTTTTCTGAGAAAATCCTTTTTAGTTATTTATGATGAACATATTGTGTAATTTTCCCCCAATGTTAATAATAATAGAAGAAACTTTAACGACTTTATCAATACTGTAATGTTAAAATGCACGTAGTTGTAGTTGTTGTTGTGCAAAAATCTACACACACATATAAAGAGACGACAAATGCAATGTGTTTATAGCCGCATGTATTGCGTAATCTAAGTGCATGTATGTGTTTGCCTGTGTGTGACGGGGGGGGGTTCAGGTTTTGTTGGGGTTGACTAAAATACAACATAAAAACTTTTACAAGCACGTCTTCAATATAAAATTATAAATTACGCCAATTTAATGCTGCACACTTGTTGTTGGCAGTCATATTCTTGTTGTTGTGAAGGTGTTTTGCGTGGTTAGATGCCTGTGTAAGTCTGAGTGTGTGTACACTGAATACAAACGCAAAGCACGTACACAGCTTCAGTAACTCAAACTAATTGAGCTATTTTTCAATGAGCGCTAATTATGTTGCGAAACTTATTTGGATGCTTAAATCCGTTGAAATTTAGCGCCGTAACCGCAGGATATCACTAATAAACTTGGTTGGCTTCAATGAACTTTTACAAATTCCCCTCTCAATGCTTTGGTTACAAGAGATAATTACTAAAAAAAAAACTAATATGAGTAAATTCAAGCAAGTTAAACTTTAATGCGAGAATTTGATGCATAGAAAAATTCTTCAGTAATGAAAAATCTATATATATGTATAAAACAATGCAGTGCAGCATTGCATATTTTATAAATTTATTTATGAATCTATGAAACGGTTGGAAAAGTTAGTTTTCGGGTCTCAAAAATTTATCATTTGTGAATTCATAAACGGAACAAAATGTCTTCTAATATGAAACAATAATTTTGCTTTTTAAAAAAATTCATTAGGTGGTAGCTTTTTATCACCTGTAAAGTTAAAATTGAAGTCTCCACTAAGTATCATAGGTACATCCTCAAATATTTCGGTAAAACTTTCCTTAGACTATTTTAGAAACTTCTTTTGAATAAACAATAAATTTTCCGAACAAAACAAACCTCTCCCAAATTGATCCGTAGATGGGGTTAAGTCTATGAGGTGATCCTATTATTTTTTTACCCTCCAACTAGAGCCCTACATGAGTATACTCTTTCGCCTGCCTGAATATATTCTCTGCAATAGAATTAACAATTTCCTCTATACCATTTCTGCTTTGCTCATATTTGATCTTACACTCTCTTTGTTTACACTCTCTTTGTTTTATTCAGATATAAGAAACGAAGAGAATAAGAGCACGAGGCTGTACTAATAGCATCAGGTAGCAAATAAAGCAATAAAAAATAACAAAAATATCACTGCTCATACCTGAATATTTAGCGAATATTTTTTTATCGTTCGCTCGTAGAAAGAAAACTATGTTTTTTGTATTGGTACCCAAAAAAGGGTGGTATATAGGGGGTAGGTCTGTTCGGGATAAATGTAGAGGAACAAAAAATAATAGGACCAGCTCATATATTTGACCCCTCTAGGAGTTCAGCTACGGCCGATATAGACTATTTTCGACAGCTTTTGTGTTTATTGTATGGGGTGCCAAAGAAGGGTGGTAGATAGGGGGTAGGTGTGTTCGGGAGAAATGTAGAGGAACAAAAAATAATAGGAAAAGCTCATATATTTTACCCCTCTAAGAGTTCACCTACGGCCGATATAAACTATTTTCGACAGCTTTTGTGTTTTTTGTATCGAAGGTAGCGAATAAGCAACAAAAATAACACAAATATGCATTAAGAATAATATAAAGCTTATTGCGGGGAAAAACAAACATACCTGATTCTTATTCAGGTCACTGCAGCAGATTCCTGAGTATTCATATAGTTTATTAAGTACTCAGAGAAATAACTGAAGCAACGCGTGGATCGCAAGCTCACCTCAGTGCAAAAGTGTATGAAAAGAGAACAGAGAACAAAAAAAATTTATTCTCTTGCGCTACACGACCTGTTGCTACATGACCTGTTGTTTACATTTATTCGCTTGCAGCCTTACTTGCCGTGACTGCTACAGCAGAAGATCAGGATATATTCAGTTGATGAATATATTCATGCAGGGCTCTACCTCCAACATATCTTCTGAACACACCTTACCCCAATCTGCCACCATTTTGGGTGCAACCCCATACAAAAAAAAAAAAAATAAAAACTGTCGATTATAGTTTATATCTCTCCCGAATTAATCCCAAAGTGGGTAAAAAGTACGAACTGATTCCTTTTTTTTTTGTATTCAACATTTTTTCTGACCTAAGCAATCCCTTATATGACACCCTTCTGGGGGATTCCCAAACAAAATCCCAAAAATTTTCGGTTATAGTTTACATTTCGCCTGGATCCCAAGAGGGCTGATATATGTATACGAAATGGTCCCTTTATTCTTGCCCTTTAATATTGCTGCAGAACACACCTACCCCCTATCTGCCACCCTTTTGTGGGTCCCTATACCAATAACACAAAAATTGTCGATAACAGTTCATATCTCTACCGAATTGATCCCAAGAGGAATTAAATTTATGACTGGTTCTAGTAATTTTTGAACTTCAACATTTATTCTCAACTCACCTACCCCTTATCCGTCACCCTTGTGGGGTTCACAAAACAAAAAAACCAAAAACTGCCGATTATAGTTCATAACTCTTCCGAAATGCCTCCTAAAGGGGTCAAATATATGGGCTAGGACCTTGATTTTTTTTCTTCAACACCTACTCCCTGAGGGGTCTGTGGGTCCCCATAAAAAAAAACACGAAAACGTTGCCACGCTTTTTGCTTGCCTAGTAGGTGAATCAGAAATGTAAGCATTAACAGTGCAAGCTTTAACAGTGCTAACGTTTACAGTGATGTCATTATCGATGACATGAGGTTATAACATTGCTGACGGTAACATTGCTGACGTTAGCATTGCTGGCTTTTACACTGCTGACGCACAGTGGCTCAGGATAGGTTTTCATTGGCCAAAATTGTATAACTTTTGATTGAGATATTTGAGTAATTTTATTTAAAATTGACAGATAATTCCTCGAATTTGTTATTTTTAAAATTTTGTTAAAATCGATTGAGTACTCATTAAGAAATTTAAGGTCAAAGTTGAACTTTTGAAATTTTGAACTCAGTATGAAATTATGCTTTTCTTATTTTTTTAATTTTCTCTATTTATTAAAAAAAGTCATATGTTGATATATTAAACATTTAATTATTAATTATTAATATGATTTTTTACATTGGGACATTTTTTTTTTAATTTTTTTTTTTCTAATATTATATATATCTTCCTAAAACAAGAAAAATCATATTTTAATTATTATTTAATTGGTTGGAATATTGCTTGCAAATATTCGCTTAAAAGTAAGTAGCTCTTTCGCTTCTTTATCTAAGTTCAGGTGATCGACTTTCCATTCATGTCGCATGCTAGAGATTAGCGGATCTGACGTTTGCCAATAATATATTAAAAATATCTTCATTTGTGCAATGGCGTAACATTTTTCTGGTGTTGTGTTCTCTATAAAATCTGTAATCCTTATTCTTTTTTTCCTGAGCTTCCTCCGAGGCACTATTTTAATTATCATATCCTGTATATATATTTTGTATATGCACCTGTCTTATAGAGTTGGAATAAAAAGGGTAAACTGAAGAATCCTTTAAATTGCATGCAATAAAATACCTAAAGTTTAAATAGAATACATCATTGCATACTTATAGGGATGAATTTGATTTAGCGTCCTTCGAATATTTGTGTGAGTAGTTTCAGTAAAACGAAAAAAACTTGTACTGGGGGATCTTGGGGGTTATAAAAGTGTATATGCGGTGAAAGAGGAGACTTTTACCCTTAACTGGATGTTTTAATTTTTTTGATCCATTTGGATCATTAGAAGTTCTATTTCACTAAAGTTAAAATTTATACAAAAAACAGTAATTTTGAAAACATTTCGAAACACCCAAAATATAAATAGCACAGCTACACCCATACAATAATTTAACGATAATAGTCCAACCAACCTAACAAAAAAAAATGTAACCCTCTATTGATTACAGTTTGCGAGAAATGGCCATTCATTTTCGACGAAAAAATAAAAAGACTCACCTTTTTTCTGAAAATGACAAAAACAGTTGTGCTTAACCGCATGCCACGCCCACAATTATGGATATTTTGACCTACATTTTTGGCTACCTAACTTTTGATATATTTCCTACAAAATGTCGCAAAAATTTTATAAATCGGTTAACACAAAAAATGGGTATTTTGGCCAATGGATTTAATTCTTGAGCCACAGTGTGACGTTAGTATTGCTGACGTTAACAGTGCTGACGCAAAATCATAACTTTAACCCCTACCTAAAAAGTTCTCAACACGTTTAAAGAAAGAATTTTTTATTTCAAAAGACTCAAACATTTAATCGCTTTTTAGCTAAAGAGCTTTAAGTTTTAGCAAAACACTCACCGCCATACGTTCGCTTGTGAAAAGTTCGTTCAGTGAAAAGTTCTATCAAGCTATTAAGCTCAACCACACCCCTCATTTAAAATAAATATATTTTACACTCCATCAAACTGGATGACACATTCTATATACTTTAAATATCTGCTAATAATATATGGCACATTCAACTTGAATCATAATAAAATTAATTATAAAACTGCAAAAACATGTTTCATCAACTTTATCTCATTAATTGTGGCTTATACAGTGATGAGCTGCTAAACACAATTAAATCAAGCAACAAACAGCTAGCTATCTAAGCAATTTTGTATAATACAATTTAATTGGCTGCAGCCAGCATCCATCAAAATAAATTAAAAACAAAAATACATTCCGAACTCTTCTTAGCAAATTGTTAGTTTTGTCTATTTCATAAAACATTCATAGACCACTAAATTAGTTCGAAGTTTGTACAAATTTCAGCTGCTGTTTAAAACTTAAATGGTATCAATTTGTTTTTCATTCTAGTCGTAGTGAAATAATTTTATAATAAAATTGTTTGTATATCAACTTGAAACAAAATTGCTGCAAATGTCACTGACAGATGTTATTCTGACCACAGCAAATTTCGGTCAATTATAAAATCAAACACAGTTATTTTTAAGCTCAGAGTTTCTGACAGTTTGATACGTTGAACTTTAAACAAAATATTAAAAACTCTTTTAAGCTTGACCTTCATGTGTTCGGTAGCCTACATTTTTTCTGCAAAAGTTGAATAAACAAAAAAAAAAACGTATTCACAGCTACGTTCAAGCTTCTTAGTAGCTTCTTAAAAATAAAGTATGAGCAGTTTTTACTGCTAATGGCATAGACAAAATATTTAACGGCACCCCCAGACTCTACTTTTCAAAATTACCCTCTCCTCTTACTACAAATGTAGTCATCATATAATACGTATGGAAAGTCACAAAATTTTTTTAATTAACTATTTAAGGCCCAGTTTAAATTTTTTGAGTACAAAATCGAGCGTTTTTTAATGAATTTTATTAAATATCGAAATAACTTTTTTTCCATTTTTAGTCAAGTCTTAAATGCACGATTTTATTTTTTTTTTTTGTTGTTGCGTGTAAAAGTTGAAGTCGCGAACGAAAGGTTTCTTGCGGCTTGCATGACATCTCCTCTCCAGGGAGCTATTAAATTAAATTTTAAATCTTTATTAAATAAAGAGAGAAAAAAAAATGTTTTTACTTGATTTTGTCGGTTCACTCACAGCGTATTTAATTTTAAAAAATAAAAAAACAAAATTTGAGTTAATCGGACGAATACTTTTCGAATTAGAATGCAAGCCTTTTCAAAAAATGTCATTTCAAGAAAAACTCGTTTAAAGGTTTTGTTTACTTTATGATCGTTTACTACTCATAAAAACTTAAATATCTCTTGAACGGCTTTGAAATAAATTCTGAAATTTTTTTAACACATTCTTAAGATGCTTTCAAAACAATATCGATGATTCCAGTCATATCGGAAACTTGTTCAAAAATTAATTTTGAGGATACCGATTTTTTTCAAATTTTGCACGTCATTATTACTTTCAAAAAATTGAAATATATGCGCAATTTTTTTTTAATATTTATTTTGCAAGTTATATACAGTGTAAAAAAAAAATAAAAATTGCTATTCGGACATGCAGTCAAACAACTTCCAAGGGCATATTTCAAAGATCCTGAATTAATCCTTTTATTTATACCACAATCTTTCACCAAACATTCATGAAAATTTAAACTCTTTTGGCCACTAAAAATTTCCATCACCATTTTCGTGGTGAGCACCAGGGATGATATTGGCTTTACTGTAAAAGGGCCAAAATTCATATAAAAATAGGGCCAATTTGACATTATTAGGGCTTTAAGATTTAAAAATTGTAACGCAATATCAGAGGCCGTACCAATTATGCATTTTATAATAAAAAGCAAAAAATAAAATTTATATTTTGACTTTAAAAATTTTGAGCAAAAAGTAATAATTATTTCTAGTTTTTATTTGTTAGGGCAAAAATAAAAAGCAAAATCTAACCGATAATTTTTTGAGCACTAAATAACTGGTAAGTTTTGATTTTTATTTTTTAAGACAAAAATAAAAAGCAAAATCTGACCGATATTTTGTTGAGCACTAAATAACTGGTGAGTTTTGATTTTTATTTTTTAAGGCAAAAATAAAAAGCAAATTGTGGATCTAAGGTTATGGTTGAACAAAAGTTTTACTAATTTTAAGGCAGGAACTGCACGCTCCACGCATGATGACTATGATGATCATGACTAATTAAGAAATGTAATTTAAATGATTAAATGAAATCACTTCCATCTTAAGTCAAAAATTTTGGGTGAAAGTGATATAACTAGTTTCAGGTTATTCTTTCAAAATATTTTATTACACGCGTTGTTTGTAGAAGTTAAAAAGACGCCAAAATTAATCTATAGATAAAGTATCTCTAAAAGAAAATTTTTAACAAGAACATTTGTGTGATTAGTCCATCCTAAATTTGATAAATAAAAATACAAATTGTAAAGCTTTTCCACACAAACCACACACCAGATATTTCCATCTTGAAATAGTCGTAGAATGTCAGAAATGAATAAGCAATTTAATGAAGACTCTCGGTCAAGTCTTTCAAGTAGTCTAATTAATGAAGCGGGACTAGGGTTCGCTCTTTTCATCTAAACTCAACTTGGGAAATAAACTAAGCTTGTTGAAATTACTAAAAAGTTTTCTCTTAATGGGACAATGACTGTATTTAACAAAACTTGTTTTACTGAGAACAATTTTAAAGGCGTAGGAAATCTCGCCTTTACATAAAATACAAACAATAAAAAATAACATACGAAATGAAATGAAAAATCACCCAACATTTTTCATACCAAATTGGGCAATTTTGCACGTTTTTTAACGGAATTTCGCATTTTGCTGAGGGTTTTTTTTTATACAAAAATCACGTACTTTTTTGGATGCAGTTTCGCTTTCTGTTTTTAACTGATAGTTCACATTGACTACTAGTGAAATGGTAATTATAACTCTTTTTTATTTTTATCACTTGATCCTTATGTTTTTTAATAATTTCAAATAATTAACTTAAGTCGGTCGAGGGCTATCCGTCACTTCTCCCCCCGCCCCCCTCCCCCCCCGCGGTTGTCATACCTTTACATGATCACAAAAAGATAACTTTTCTTCTTTCTCCAGATATTTCTATTTACGAAATAAATCAAAGATAGCTTACAATTGGCTTCCAGAAATTACGAACGAAACCATTACAAAAAACCCGAAATTTTCCATACAAAATCGGGCTTAATTCGTCGAAAAACAATTACCGAAATTTCTACCGATTATGTCATTTCTTCGGGTGTTTGTACCAATAAAATTAAGATCTTTTTTGCAAATACTTGAAAAGGAAGAAAGGCCCGAAAAATATGCTTGTAATTTAGGGCCGAAAAAAAATCAGGCATTTTCGCCAAATTAAAAATAAAAAACGCCCGAATTTTTGTTTACTGAAAAGATAAGAAATTTCAAATTCATTACGATAAAATAGTTTGCCCTTTTACGGAAGGTAAAAGAATATTGTTCCGTAAAAGAGCAAATCATTTTATAATAAAAAAAACACCATCTGAACCTTATCCGTACATAATGTCCATGGACCCCTTGTTCATGAATTACATCAAAAAATAAATAAAATTAATGAAATCCTTGCAGATATTTTACAGGGGAATATTAATTTACTACTCAAATCTGTTCTTTTATACTTTGATAATCTTATTTGGAAATAAAGACCGAAAAACTGCTGAAAACTTCGGTCGTAATTTCCATTTTCTTTCGAGTTTTATTTCCAAACCATTCGAGCATTATTTCTTTCTTTCGGGCTCAATTGCAATTTCAAATTCGGGCGTTTTTCCGAAATTTAATGCTTTCAAAATTTCGGGCTTTTTTGCCATTTTTTTCGGGCGTAAGTTCTAAAAGCCTTATAATCACTTATTCGTCGTCGTCTCTACAAGCAACAATATTTTCAATTTATAAGCAAAACCCTTTGTGACGGCGGATATTGGTTGTGTCATTTTATTTTTGTCAAGCACTACAACGCCGCTGAATTGCATTTTGGAACATTCTTCCAAAAAAATTTTGAACATTTTTTCGTTTATATTGTGTAAAAATTTTTTATTCTTTTCGTTTGGGGGATTTTTCATTTTATTTTTTCGGCGATTTTTCTTTGGCATATTGAAATCATATACATCAACCAGTAAACTTTTCTTTTAAAAAATTCCGATTTTTTTCGGTAGAATTTTCCAAAAGGGCCTAAAATGAATAAGAAGGGCCTCGGGGCTTTTGAAATGAAAAAGGGCCCAAAAAAGCCCTAAAAGCCCCCAACTATCATCCCTGGTGAGCACTATTTTTTTTTTGGAGTGTTGAAAAAAATTATCTTTGTTGTGAATGCAGCAGTGTTACCAATTTTTACTACACAAATTATTTAAAAATACTCAAATTTAAAATAATTGAAAAAAATATTTTTGTAACGATATTTTAACTAAGTTAAAATTTAAGATACGTACTATTTTTTAATATTTAATTATAGGTATAAGCACTACAGTATGGCATATTCCTTCCAATCGTTATTTTATTTAACCTGTTAACGCCCACAAAGACACTTTTTGGTTGAAACTTTCAGCAGAAAAATTTAAATGCAAAGTCCGAAAATATTTTAGAAAATACCTATTCTTACTATTTTCCAGTGTGCTCTACACGATGCAATGGTTAAAAAAATCTTGGAAATTTGATTTCCAATTGTTCATTGGCAGTCTTAAAATTTCTTATTTTATCTACGGTGACCTAAACAATTTAAAAAAAAAATTAGAGATCTTTCTCATAATATAAACATTTTATTATGCAGTCGACTAAGCAGAATACAATTTTTGATTGAATAAATTATATCAGAAAAATAGTAATTTAAATTGTTTATGGCTTTCTTGTAATTAATTGTTTCAATCAGGGGCGCAATGGAAAAAATTAGAATTTGTAAGTCTTCCTTTTTAGGCCGCCACTGTGAGAGAAAAAAACAATCGTTCAAAATATTATCCAGATTTGAAAAATTAAAATACTCACCACCTTTAATTGTGTTTCCGACACTAAGACAAAAAATGCTTAAAACTAATCAAAATCATCGGAAAAATAACTAAGCAATTGCTTATAAAGAAGTTTTTTTCTCTAAGTTTTGAGAGAGAAAAAAAATGTTTTCAGGGGGGGTGGGCAGGGGGGTCATTGAGGTGACAGGACTTATCATTCGAATATGACCTCGAAAGTTCGCAAGCTCTGAGTAGAAAATGTAGTATTAAACAGTCCCTTTTATTATTTCCTAATTTCGGAGATAAATTGCATAATTTATGACAGAAAGACCATTCTGGTGTTTTTTTTTGGGGTCAAGAAAAAAAAATAGGATTTTATTATATTTTTGGAGTTGTCCCGAGGCTATATTTAAGATAAGGGGTGAATTTTAAAACTTATTTTTTTGTATTCCGTAGACCGACCCGCTCTACTGTATACGAGGGGTGCCTTTTATATTTCGGGATTAGAGAACAAAAACAAATATTAATCATCGAAAATCACTTTATTGTTTTTCAAAATATTCTCCATTAAGATCTATACACTTTTGCATGCGTTTGAACCAATTGTCGAAGCACTTTTGCCACTCTGATTGAGGTATCTCCAAAACATGCATTCTGAATGCCGCAACCGCTTCTTCGGGCGTCGAAAATCGTTGTCCACGCAGTTTATTCTTCACGGTTGGGAATAAAAAGAAGTCATTCGGTGCCAAGTCAGGACTATACGGCGGATGACCCATCAAATCGATGTTTTGGGTGCTCAAAAATGCAGTTGTTTGAGCCGATGTGTGAGAGCTCGCATTGTCGTGGTGAAGAGTGATCCGTCTTCGGCGGTTGGTTTTCCTGATTTCTTGGAAGACAACTGGCAAACAAATGGTTGTGTACCACTCAGAGTTGACTGTTCTGCGTTGTTCTAGTGGTACGGTTGCGATATGTCCATATTTTCCGAAAAAACAGGCGACCATTTGCTTGGAAGTGCTTCGTGCGCGAACAACTTTTGTTGGATTTGGCTCATCTTGAAACACCCATACAGTCGACTGCTGTTTACTTTCGGGCTCATACGCGTAAATCCACGATTCATCACCTGTCACGATGTCATAGACGTGTTTCGAAGCACCGCGATCGTATTTTTTGAGCATTTCCTTCGACCAATCGACACGAGCCTTTTTTTGAGCGATTGACAAATTGTGTGGGATCCAACGCGAACAAATTTTTTTGACAGTCAAATGTTTATGCAATATTGAATGTATGCTGGTCCCACTTATGCCTAAGGTTGCCTCAATCTCACGATAGGTAACATGACGATCTTGCAATATCAGTTCGCGCACAGCATCAATGGTTTTCAGAACAACAGCTGATTTCGGACGATCTTCACGAAATTCGTCTTGGAGTGAACTACGACCACGATTGAATTCACCATACTATCGATAAACACTGGTCCTTGATGGAGCTTCATCGCCAAAAATTGAATTAAGTTCATCCATGCACTGTTGCTGTGTTAATTCACGTCGAAAGTTGTAAAAAATAATCGCACGAAAATGTTCACGATTTAATTCCATTTTTAGACCGAGATGAATCTTTTAAGTTACTATAAACAACACAAATAGCGCTCGTATGTCAAAACGTTCTGAGTACGTATAAGCCAACAAATGTCAAACTTTGCGATAGAGCTTTCAGTTGACAGATTGCAACACCAGGGTTGCCAAATCCCGAAATATAAAAGGCACCCTACGTAGTTATATCATAGCTTCCAAAGTAGGTAATACTATGGATTGATTTGTGTCTACGTTTGCTCTTATAGATAATATTTATTCAACACGTGCTCCTACTGTGCGCAGCGAAGAAACCATCGCCTCTCTAGAGTTGAGTGTGACAAAGGACCAAAAATCTATCAATTCGAAGCCGCACTGTGCATTTTTTTGACATTTCAGTAAATATAAAATGTTAATCTTTTGAACGGTTAAAGATTTTTCAACCCAGTTTTTTTAATTTTGCAGAAAATTGATTGCGTTATATTGTTATTTAATAAAAATTAACAAAAATTTTTTGGGATTACTTGATAGGTTGGTTCCAAACATGATGTTTTTTTATTTCTTCTGCTCTTCTTATGAGCACTTTTTTTGCTTATAATATCAAGTTAACAGGGCTATATTTATATATCTTGCAAAACATATTAAATTTTATTAATAAAAAAATTTTACCTTTTAATTTTGCTTAGTAAAAACAATAGTTTTTTTTCAAGGACATGCAAATCATAAAACACTCAACTTTAAAGAATTTTTAGCCTCATATATAAAGAAATTTTAGCCGTTTTTATTTTTAAATTAAATAATCTCTGATATCATCAAAATTATCTACAGAAACCCTTTTTTTAAGGGGTCAGATTATTAACACTGGCATTAAGTCAGTATTTTGATTCTACTTACTATTTTTTCTTGTGTGACTTACACAGTCCAACATTTTTGAACACACAATTTTAGGACTCAATTCTGACAATTGCACGTGAAAGTAGGCCCAAACTTAAGAACTTAGGCATCATTCGTTTTGTTTTCTTGTCTGCCAAAATATTTTTAATATCGATTTGAAGTTAGTAACTATCGTATAGGGGAATTTTTCACGTTTTAGGCTCTTTTGTTTGACATAACTCGAGAACCACTAGTCCGATTTAGCTGAAACAAATTTAGAAAAATTAAAAATTACAATTTCTTTAATCTGTTCTTATACCGTTTTGCTATGTGTGCAACACTTTCGAAGTTACAAATGAATGTATGAAGGGAAAAAAGTATTTTTAGCCTAAAAATTTAAATTGTTTTTTTAAAAAATTCATAAAAAATCCAAAATGGAAAAAAGTGTCAAATCTAATTACTTTCGCGTAAAGTCACATAACCTATGAGCAAAATAAGGCATAGATTATGAAAATCGATGCACGCGTTTCGATTTTATTCACAATTAAGTAAATGTATAAATAAAGCCACGTAACCTGTGAGTAAGGTGAGACATTTTTTTGTGAAAATCGATGAATACATTTATTTCAATTCCAATAATGTTATGTATGAATATACACAAAACTTGAAACAAAAATTCCGATTTGTATTGCAGCTATTCTTAAACAGAAAATATGGAATTTATGGAATCTATGCATAAAAAAAAAATTTAGAACACTTTCAATTATAATTATAATTATGCATCATTCACATTGGTCGGATTAGTGGAAACGATTTCGGCTTGCAGGGACACAGTATCCATACTCGGAGGTTTAGGTGCATCGATATCAGCAGGGCGGTTAACTGGAAGTGTGGCAGTAAATGCAGCAGTGTATACTTTTGTTTTCAATTGTTGTCTGTTTAATCCAGGACGAAAATTTATGCATGCGTAGCACCTGGATTCATCATGTCCAGTTGTGTCTTCCACCCAAATTACTGGCTTCATAAAAGACAACGTTGCACCTCTTCCATGCATCCACATTATAAGGGTATTATAACAACTTTTGCACACTGTGTTCGGCGTAAAATTTGCACCACTTAAATCTGCTTCATCAAAATAATGACAATACGCTTTTTTGAGTTCCTCAGTAAACCAATTTTTTCGATAGTGTTTGTTTTTAGGACGATATGACCACAAACGTAACGAAAATTATCCACTTTTGGGCACTTGTTATTTTCCATATTTAATGTTTTGTTGTTATTCACTTTTAAAAAACTGGAGAAAAATTACTTTTACTGTTCGCGTTCGTCGGCACTGGCTGAATGACAAAAAATCGATCAATGCACACATATAAATACTATGTATTTTTCAATATTTTACTGGCAGGTACTTATAAATGGGCGCATATTTTAAGGGTGCCTGGCTATATACCTGGTTCACCACTTGTACGTTTTAAATTGTGCAAAACTTTCCAAATAATGACCACCCTTAAATGTGGGTGCAATTTCTTTAAAAAATCATACAGGTAGTTATCATACATTTATTAGCGTTTATTGCTTCGCAATCATAAAAATCAAATAACCTTTTGTTTATTCCTTTTTTTTCGCAATCATAAAAATCAAATAACCTTTTGTTTATTCCTTTTTTTTTAATTCTCAGAATCATAAAATAGGTGTCAATATTTTCTCCAAATAATGTTGTGCATATCTCGAGCAAATTTTTGAAATTCATACATTTACTTAATTGTGAATAAAATCGAAACGCGTGCATCGATTTTCATGATCTATGCCTTATTTTGATCATAGGTTATGTGACTTTACATAAAAGTAATTAGATTTGACAATTTTTAAGTTATGTGTTTATATAACTCCAATAATTTTTCAATTATTAAAGGTTATATTTTATCGAGCTCAAGGTCAATGTTGAAAACAATTTTTTAAAAATAATACTCGAATTGAAAAAAAAGTCCGAAACGGATTCGTATATGAAGTCCGCTCTGAGTTCTGTGTTCTGAGTTCGAGACGAATCCGCTTTCGTATGAAAGCGAATCAGTTTCGGTTCCAAAACGCAACCCGTTTCGGAAAAAATAAACATAAAAGTAAGTTCATCTGGAATTTTAAACGGATCCATATGGCACCCTGAGTTGTTACACAAATTGGTAAATGACGTGCCTAAGTTCTTTAAGAAAACTGTTTTTGAAGCGAAGCTTTGAACGTCTCGTTCTGTGATTTGCTTGAGTGAGATCTCAAAAACGACTTTATTCTTTGGACACTGTTTTTCTTAGAAATTTATGGTTTCTTTGTTGCTTATGGTACGTTTATTACAACAAGATAATTTAATATCAAATACCCAATGAACCCGTAACTCACCGATTAAGAGTTCTATACACTACCCATCGATCCAAACGGACTGAGTCATCTGAAAAAAAGGTTTATGTTTAATTTTAAGACCTGATTCTTGGGATCGCAGTGGCCTGATTTTGAAATTTTCGATTTTTAAAAAAAAAATTTTTTGAGCTTTAAGTTTAAAGCCCGAAAATTTATGACATTTTATGGTCAAAATCATTGATTTTTTTTTCCTTGTGAATGAAAAATTCAAAATTGGACCTTGGCGATCCCAAGAGTTAGATTTTTAAATTAATTTTTTTTTTCAGATGACCCTGTATGGATTTATTTGTCCACTGGGAAAGTAATTATTTTTTGGACATAAATTTGCACGGACACCTGTATATAATATATTATTTACATGAATTAAAATATTTTTTTTTTGTATTCTTGAATACTTGATTAAAATAATAAAAAAATTTTTTATAAATATATGCAGTAGTTTCTTTTTAATCAACCTTTAAAAATCGCTCGAAAAAACTCGCCTCTTACCAGAACAGTTGCCTAAAGAGTGAAAAAAATACTTTATGGTATACTTCTTATGATTTTTTTAATATCTTGCTGTAGGACTTGAGTCGATTTTTCTTAAGTAGTAAAACTCTTTCGTAAATAGTAAAATTCTTCCTCCATTTTTCAAAATTTACCACTCATTTAAGTCTCAATCCACCACTATTTAAAATTTTGAATTGGCAACAGTCATCATCATTCTCTTTTTATAAATACATTATTGTGCTTCATCTGTTAACATAACATCTTATTAACACCAGTTAACATAGCTGCACTTATATTTAATATTAAATCAAAAATTGCAACAGAGGTATTTGGATTGGTGAAAAGATTGTAGAACCATGAATCGATGGAGTACAGGATCGATTCTCACTGTGAGCAAAAATTTTTTTTTTTGTTGTGAATGTATTTGTGTTGTTGGTACATGCTTTTGTTTTGTTTTTGCATAGTGCGAAGGAGAAATTAACAATTGCCCACAAGTGCGTTGAAATAAAATCACAAGGGGTATTGTAACGCAAATTCTAAAATTTGTCAATTCTCCTGCAACTTCTTTTGCCACTATTCTGATTTATTAAATACATAAAAACGAGGACTGAATGACATAAATTATTTATAAGAACTTCCGAGTAACACGGGTTATTTCAACTAGTTAGCTTTTATTTAGGAAACCCTCTAATTTTGGTCTATAAGCTAATTATGCGGTTTATACTTTAATCTAATAAAGAAAACTGTTAGCAATTTGTTAAATATCTAATATCCATTAATAAGACATAAGATTTTTCATAAAATTAAGTTGTCTAACAGAAATGGATGTATTGTTAGATACACAGAATATTAAACTTATTGTCTAGCGCAGTAGTAGAGTCATCTGGGGAGTTTCAGTCTATGAGTTGAAAAATTGTTTCTGCATGCATGACAATAATTTCGACTTCAATCTTAGACATTAAACTAATTAAGAGCTTTTCCAACTTTGAGCCATCAGTCGAATAATGAAATTATGACTGCTGAGTGTGGCAACAATGTCTCTGTCTAATGTCGCACTCAGACTAGCTGTCAAAAAAAAAAAAAAAAAAAAAAAAAAAATAAAGAAACTGTCCAAGAAAATTTTATTTTGGCTTCTTATCAATATCTGCCATACTTTTCCACGAGATACTTTTTTCATAAGTTCTTGTTGTATGTCTGCTTTAAATTTATAGTTAAGCTTTTTAATAAAACAACAGCAATAAAGAACACTGACATACTTAGTGTAGAGCTTATAAAAATTTCATGTGCGAAAGGATGATAAGTATAATGCCTAAAGAAAAACTCATTTCGTAACTTAAAAATTGCAAATTTGTGGCTTAACTTGAGTATTCACAAAATGTGCGAAAATTCAAGAAAGCATTTTAGAAAAACTTTATCTCAGCCATCATGCGACAAAAAAATAATAAATGGTTTTAAAGTTTGAAGTGTGTCTTTTAGGAGTAGCACAGAATGCTACACAGTCTTATAATAAAAAAGAATAAATCATCAATTTAATTGAGGTTTGTTATCATTTCTTTTTCCAGATTAAACTTTTAAAAAAAAATATTTTTTTCAACCTTTAAAAATATGTTTACAAAACTTTGAAAAATTTAAGTCTTCCTTAAAGCCGCATTTTCAGTCTCCTAAACAGGTTCAGTTTAGTGTTCATTCTATGACGAAAATTCCTTACTTTTGCTTTAATGGTAGATATTCCGCTTCGGTTAAAAATCAAAGCATCAATCAGTTCAAGAATATAAGTCATCATAACGTCAAATTAATGTGAAGTCGAATTTTCAATTCATATATTAAACGGCATCTGATGCAAAATTTCAAGTGTCAGTCTTAGTCAGCTGTAAAAAACCTTTTTGGGCAAAAATGGGCAAAACAATTTTTGTGTTTTTAAAAAGGCAATAAAATTATCATTAAATTCACGTTCAACTCAAATTGAGACAATGCGATGCAATTAACTTTCTTCATCTATCTTTCAAAATAAAAAAAAAATAAATAAATGCTCTAAAAAATACTCACATGTTATATGCTGGTTCTGTATTTGAAGTAATCGCTTAAAGGTAAACTCTTATGTTAAATTGTTATGATATAGCACAACAAAGCTTTCCACTTTTTAAAATTTGCAAACTTGTGCATTAACATGAAATTAAATTAATTAACCCATTGAAGCCTGCACATAGATCGGCTCGCACGATTTTGATGTAATTCTGGAATATGTGCCCGGGGGACTATAGAAGTTGATAGAAAAAATAAAAAAACTTTTACCTGAGCACACACCTGAGATATGACATGGATAAGGTTACAGTTGAAGTTTCCAGGAATGTCGAAAAATCGCTGTCGGGTTTTTTTACTTCCATAGAAGACACCTAAAGCTATCTGGAAAAGGTGTACGTTTTCTGTTTTTTCCATTTTCCCATTTTTGGCAGCGCTTTTCCTGAGCAATTTTTGATACAAAAAACTCCGATTTTCACCTATGATGTTTCACCTGTCAAACTAAAGGTAAACCGCGGAAAATTAGACTGTTTAATTTTTTGTTTTTTTTGTTTAGAACCATTCTTTTTTTTTATACACAAAAAAAAAAGAGAGCACAATATCTCTCATCTAGCCCGCGCTAGAATTTTTTACGTGTCAACACTTTCTTGGGTATTTAAATACTCAGTACGCTGTAATGAGTTAAAATTGCACTTAAAACAACGGGACAATCATCAACACTTTGAGATGAAAAAATTTGTTTTAAATAAGGTGCTGTTATAGCGTGGTATGTTTTTTGCTCTCTTTTTTTAACCATTTTCATAATAATGGGACATATTTATAACATATATATTACATAAGTCCTAAGCTAACCTAACTAATTCTGAGCAAAATGGGTATGATAAACTCATTTATTAGGAATTAAGGAACCTTTCTTGTGTTAGTAGGTATCATTGCATGACTTGAGCGATATCTTCATAAATGCTCCTTAACGATTCATTTACTTGATATAGACTCTATTCAACATACTACCTTACAACAGCACAGAATTTTCGGAATCTATGCTATATTCTATACATAAAATTATCAAAGACACCAACCACCACAACAGTCTTTCGAATAGACAATTTTTGAAGAATAATTGTTGTGTGAAGACATTAACTAGTTCTGACTTATGCTCTCAAATACGCATAATAACCAAACTTTCGAATAAAAATACAAATTGCAAAGCTTATAATCCGTATTAAGAGTTTGAAAACATAGGCTCTGAAACGTTATTTAGTTGCTTTCCTTGGCGATGTTTATTATTCCTTACGCAACCTTAGGAAAACCGCTTCGTTTGTTCCCACTGAAACTAGGCGTAAATTAGTGATTCAATTAATTGTACCTCTTATTACATTCTTTGACGTTGTCTATAGCAAGCTGGATTCTAGGTCATCCCACAAGCTTTTAGTGGCTTATAATAATGCAGCAAGATATGTGTACGGTATCCGAAGATTTGACCATATCTCATCATTCAGCAATCGCATACTAGGTCGCAGCATTACAAATCACCTTATTGCAAGAAACTGTATTTTTTTGCATAGGCTTGTAACTCTGAAATGTCCAAGCTACTTGTATGATAAACTTCAATTCTGCAGATCAACTAGAAATTTATCTCTCGTAGTTCCCCATTTTCGTTACAATGAATCTAGTAGACTGTTTTTTATTAGCGCAATAAGACTCTGGAATTCCCTACCAAACAACATGAAACGCGTTAGTAACATAACGAAATTTAAGCATCTAATCTATGAACACTTCTCTTGACTCTTCTTATAATTTTCGCTTTTCTGAAACAAACTATCCAAACTTTACTTTTCTCTATCACAATGGTTACCCATTTCTTAAATTAAATTCATTTCGTTCAATTATATTTTATCAGTGTTACTATAATTTATTGTAAACTTTATAATATTTTGCTTTTATTATCACTCTTATCTGTTGTTATACCAATTGTGAGTTCATATATATATTAAGTAATTAAATTGTTGCATTTAAAAGAGCTTATCTTGCATGCTAATACCTTTATTACTACAAATAAATAAAATAAAAATAGATGTAACCAAAACAGAACTATAAAGAAATTATCCCACAAACATAGTTAACCTCTTGCCAAATTTTTTGCCAAAGAATGTCTAAATTTCAAACTGTGCAGTGCGTTATCAGAGTCCAAACAACCAATTTTATAGAGGAAAATCACAATTATCTTACAAATACCTGTATGAACATCCGTGCAAGTCTCTACCCTGAGGCACCACAAAAAAAAAGTCGCTTTTGTCGGGCAGAATATCCTGGGGTTGGAAAATTAAAAAAAAAAGAAAAAAAAACTAGTAAGGGTGCAGCTTCGGCAGGGTACCGAAGCTAAAATACCCCCCCGCGGCCATATTGAAGTGTGTTCGAAGTCTTTAGCCACGACATACACGATGACATTCAGTTTTATATATTAACGAAAGTTTTCCTATTTTGATGACGTCACTTTGTATGGGAAGTAGACGTGGTTTTGAACCGATTTTGCCATATATCATAGAGATGGTTCATATTATATATCAAAGCTAATGTGCAAAATTTCAAGACATTTCATTGATTTTTGTGGATTTTTAAGAGATTTAACGTTTGAAATAAAGTCAATTTGTATGGGAGGAAGGCGTGGTTTTCATTCGATTTTGCCAAATATCATAGTGGGGATCTACGTTATATATCAGAGCCTATATGCAAAACTTCAAGACATTTCTTTAATTTGAGCAGATTTTTAAGAGATTTTACTTTTTAAATAAAGCCACTTTGTATGGGAGGTAGGCGTGGTTTTCATCAGATTTTTTCTAATATCATAGCCAGGATTAAAACTGGAAAGCAAAGCTCACCTGCCAAATTTCAAGGCATTTCTTTAATTTTTATGTCAATTTAAATGTGGATTTTAAAGACATTTTACTGTTAATATAAAGTCACTTTGTATGGGAGGTAGGGGGTTTTCATCCGATTGGGCCCATTTTCGAACTTGATCTTCCTTTTTTAAAAATAATCTTAAAATATAGCCGATAGCTTTAAAATTGGGGCTGTAATCGTGTCGACAGACGAATAGACGGACAGACAGACAGACAGACAGACACACGGAAATCGACTCAGGAGATGATGCTGATCAAAAATATATATATTTTTCTATACCTGCCACGCCTTCTTCTTGGCGTTACAAACGGAATCACAATGTTAATATACCCCTTACTCAGTACGCGTTGTGGTATATAGATCCTTTTAAAGTACACACAAGACTTGACATCGAGTTTTTTTTAAATTTTTGATTTATAAACAAATGGCGGCTTGGAAGTCAAAATTTTAAAAAATGCTTTAAATTTGAGGGTAAAAGTAGGTGCACACAATTTTTTACACATTAAAGAAAACTCTATGTCAATCTCTGAGAAAAAAGTTGCTTAAGGCTGACAAAAAATTTCAGGTCGATCGGCTGATTACTTTTTGAGTAATCTTTTTTGTTGGTGCCTAAGGAATTTTATTATTACGAAAAAATTACGTTACAAAAAATTGTTTTTTAAATTAAATACTTTTTTAAAAATATACAAAAATTTTAAATCAATATCTACAACCGGTATTTCGAAATCCTCTAATAAAGCACACCTAAATTTTTTTTACAAAAAAAGAATATAGGTCCCCTTATACTATACACGAGTGTATAACTGTAGAATCATTATATTGTCTTGAAGATTCAGTAAAATTATTGAATTATTGGAACAAGCAGTAATTGTGTTTGCATTTTAATTACCTTATGAAGTTTGACTATTCAGTTAGTCAACTAAATAAATAAATTTCCTAAGTGACTTTAATAAAAAATGTGTGTCATATAAGCACACATTTCAGTTTTTAGTCCTTACCTTTCATTACTTCTATGCTCTTGTACTTTCGAAAACCTTTTTCATTCTGCTATACTTTTAATTAAATTTAAGGCTTTAAGTTTTTTCAAGCTTAACATTCTCACCACGTCTATAAACATTTAAGGAAAGTGTCCCTTCAGGTGTGGCAGTAAAATTCTGTTAAAAGTTGTGATGGCTGCATTGGGAATAAGCTCGAAAAGCTTCTTAGCCGCATGGTCAATAATGTATGTAGTCGATGTTGCCACATTGCACAGAAACATACCAACAAGCTCTAATTGCACATACATTTTTATGTACACACGTGCCCACAAATAAACATAGGAAGAAGACATGTCCGTATCGGAGCACTATTGCTTAACTTATTGCATGCTACAGTTTGTGTGAAACACAGTTTGTAGATACATGTGTAAAACATGCCTAATGACTTTGAAGGTAATCGTTCTAACGATAGAGAGGAGCGCGAACATTAAGCCTAAGTAATGATTTTTTTTTGTCCAAACCAAAATTAGTCTCAAACGCTTAGGTTTTCTGTGAGTATTTTTAGAAATACAGTCATTTTCTTTTAGTGAATTTGGATTTTGTGTATGTTTTCCAAGTCTTAGTACTAATTTTTACTGTTAAATCTTATTTTGTAAAACTAAATGAAAATATCGTTTCATACTTTAGAATAATAGGTCTATATAAACAGTCTTTCATGTTTGCAACACATCTCTAGTTTTGCACTGAACGGGTTAGCCACAGTTTGATTGCATGCCTTACTTTCTACAAAAATGTAAATATGTATGTAGTACTTCTTGTCTGCCATGGTTGACAAGAATTTTTATTGGCTTTGTGAGAAATGCGTATAATAGGATTGCCAGTATTTAATATAATAAGAAAAAAATATTGAATAAATTAAAAGATATTCTTTCTTGATTGAAGTGTTTCCATTGTTTATCATACCGAACATTGGTAAAAAAAATGTTGAGAAAAAGTTCATATAATACGAACAAATTACTATTGCATGTCTAAGGAAATATTTCCAATGCTAAAGTCTGTATGATACTTAATTAAATTGATCATTGAAAATTATAACTAGAGCAGTTCAAATAACACGAATGCATGGATTCAATTGGTGTGAGTGAGAACGCATATGGTACGAATTGGAGAAAAATTTGTCTTCGTTAAGTTTCGATCAAATATTTATTGTGCTGTTAACAATTAATTTGACATTTTTAGAGTAAACAAAACAATTTAATATAAATCTATGCTGAATTGGAAGTGATGTGTGCAGCTAATATTAATTTATTTAATGCAGCTGCTCTTAAAAACACCAGATATAAAAAAGTAACAACGTTTATCCTTTTCTTACAAAATATGTCTGTCCTGCCCACGAGCCACTTGCTTTCAGATTTTAAAATTGGACAAAAAAATTAAGTATCATACGGTCATAACAAAGGCTATTATTTTTATTATCAATTTTTTACCTGCATATTGTAGTACATAAAAAGTTTGTTATTTATTTTAAAATAGTTCCTAAGTATGTCTGCAGTATTATATTATATTATATAAATATTATCCTGATTTCTGAATATTGATTTTATGTCTATTATTTCATTACTTCTGTCTCCTTTTAATTCTTCTGCAAAATTTTACAGTTTTTTCATTAACTTTAATGCCTACACTTAATACTTATCAGTCCTGAGAATATTTGTTTTACTAATACATTTTATAGGCCTTTAACATTATGTATGGGACTGAAGAGAAAAAAACAAAATGGTAGAATGTACCATGAGCGTAGCCATGAGATCAGTCAGGGGGTAATTTTTTTTTTATATTAGCAGCTTATTCTAGTGGTAAGAGGAGCAAATTTTCTTCTAGACTGCACTCATTATGACTCATCAGCATTCTTTCCCGATTGACTATAAAATTGGCTTTGAAGAATTTTTCAACATAGCAATTTGCTTTTCTCCCCTAAAAACTTCCTTGAACCCATTATTTATTTTTCGTAAGAACAAATTTATGCACGAAATTAAAAAAAAACAGTTTAGTTTAATAAAAAAAACATTCGAATTGAACAGCTGATTGTGTTTTGTAAGCTTGATAGCAAGTTTTGTTGATTCATATTTGACTAAAGACCAGACGATACAGGTTGTTGAGACCTCAAATTTAGTCTTTTACATTTAAAATGTAATTTTTAACGAATCAAATCAAACCTTTTACACTTTAAAATCAAACTTTTAAATTTAAAATTAAACATTTTTCAGTTCGGATAAAACTTTTTCAAGTCCAATTAAACGTTTTACAAATCATGGACAACTTCTTAAATATCAAATTTTTATTGAACATTTTTACCAGATAATTGTGTTGTTTCCGGTTATTTTTGGCTATTTTCTGTTACGCCCAGGGCATATACGATAATAGCAACTGATTTACTCTATTCTTGTGCCAAATATATAGCGTCTTCTATATTATCATAGGTTTTAACGTTTCATTTTCAGTTACTTAAGACAACTTCCACTACACGCCAGGTAGAAGAAACTGACCTAATTTATTCAATGTGCCAAATTCAATATTTGTAACATTAATGTGTAATGAAATATAGTTTGATATTTCATAAACAGAATTTTTAAAATGTTGTGCCCACAAAAATAAGGTTATGCTTAGCACAAAATATAATGTATAACTGTAAATAATATTTTTAAAAATTGCTGTTAAGATTACCCTTACAACAGTCCAAGATTTGTCTTAATCGGTCAATCGATCAAAAGTAATTTGTATAATTCTTCGTACTTATATAAAATAAAATAAAATAAAATAAAATAAAATAAAAAAAAAATAAAATAAAATAAAATAAAATAAAATAAAATAAAATAAAATAACATAAAATAAAATAAAATAAAATAAAATAAAATAAAATAAAATAAAATAAAATAAAATAAAATAAAATAAAATAAAATAAAATAAAATAAAATAAAATAAAATAAAATAATATAAAAAATATTTTTATTTTAGGGCGTAAATTACGTGATAAATTACGTGAAAGGTTTCTGAACAATTTTTGAGTACTCCCTCCCCTCCCCTCTTATGTCACACATCGTCCCAAAGTCTTTACCCCCCGTTGTAAAGCCCCCTCCCCCCGATATATCCAGATTCCATGGAAATTTTGCGTTGTTCTATTCAAATGATAGCTTTTCTGACGTTAACAAGAACAGCGACCCTTTAACACTGTTAAATGATGTTTAAAACTCTTCAAAATACATTTTGGTAGGTGGCAACACTGTTATAAAAAAATTACACAGTTGTGAAATTCTGGCAACGGATTCGGACTCAGCGACCCATTTTTACCAAGTATTTGCTCCATCACCGAATTCGTGAAATTAAAAAATTGTAGGTGGCAACACTAATAACCATCTTGAATTTTAAAATTCTGACATCAGATTCAAAGTCAGCGACTCCTTAACACTGTATAAAAGGTGTTTAAAACTCTTAAAAAGACATTTTACTAGGTGGAAGCACTATGGTCAAAATTTAGGCTATTAGACTATCCTTCATCTTAAATTTTAAAACTGTGACATTAGCTTCGAAATCAAATCCGTTGTCAGAGTTTCAAAATAACAAGTAATAATAACTATTCGCTATCTTGAATTTTAAATATTTACATCAATTTCAAAATCAGCTACCCCCTAAAACTGCCAACTACGGAGTCCACAGAACCCTTAAAAGTCTTAATACGCTTAAAATTTTCCTAAACAAGCTAATTGAATTTTTTCAGAAACTTGCTTTAAATTCAATTAATTGCATACTTGCGAGCTTACAAGACATAGTAAGCCTATACCTACCCGACATAGTAAGCTTCTACAAGAGAAAGCTTCTACAATCCAAGAGAAAGCTTGGATATGACTTGTAATTGTTTGGTATTTTTGTAAGCAGGCCAAAGCTTGCTTTTTCAAGTTTGGACACATACTTGAATTCAAGTACTTGAAAAAGCTTGAATTTCAAGTAAGCTTGTGCAGTTTTCTGATACATACCGCCTTTAAATTTCATCTTACAAATATAAAATGTATGCCAAATTATCAGTTATATCGTCAAAAGAGTCAAAATTCACATTTTTGTATTGTAATATTATGAAATTATATTTTAATATAATTTAAAATTTTTAAAACTGAATTCAAACATTTTGTTGTGATGTAATGTACGACCGACCTCTCCCCACCATTCCCTACCACTTCATTACAAATGTCTACACCCTCCCCCTACCACCCTTTAAAGTGTTACAGAATTTATAAACAGCCTCTTATCTTGGATAGTTTTCTTTGTTGAAATTCAAATAAACTGTTGAAGTTTCCATTTTAAATTAATTTATAAAAAAAAATGAAATGGCTATCTCAGCCCTTGAAAGGATTTTGACCGAGCTTCTTATGATCAATTGTGTTGTGTGTGTTGTAAATTTTTTGAACACATATGATCGAGAACTGTACCTACCAGCTTTAACGCCGACTTGAACGGCTTATGTTTTCAAGAAGCTTTTCATGGCAATTTTTACTCTCTGAGGCTTGCCATTGTCTGCAGAGAGGTGACGGCCGAACAGAAAAATTAATTCAATTGAAAAAATTTTCTGTGTCTGATGGAGAAATCGAACCTGGGTTCTCTGGCGTAAGAGCCACACACTCTACCCACTAAGACACGGCCGCCACTAAATTAATTTATAGCTTAATTTAAAACTTGTGATGTCACGTAAGTTCTTCAAGTCAGTACACTTATTTTTTACTCAAGTCAACTTGTAAGAGCTCACTACAGTTTTTTTCTCTTAGTGTAGGTAAGCACTACACCGAATGGTCCGTACTATTCCTATTTTTTGTCGATAAATGTTTGAGAACCTGACAATATTCAGTTTGGAAACTGCTGCGGAGTTTCAGAGCTGTGTAAGATTGCAATCATTTCACGTTTCAAGATATGTGATTTTGCTGAAATTCATTTTTGCAATTCATAATTCTTTGTCGGTACTTCTGACGTACATTTGAAATTCGCAATCATTTGTTATAATTTGATTGCAGTCTTGCGTTCATTTAGATGGAAATTGACTGCATTCGAGTCACTTCAAGTCAGCTGGGACTTCAAATCCCTTTATAGAAATCTTATTTATTTATTCATTATTTCAATTACTATTTTATTAGTAATTTAATTAGTTATTTTATTCCCATATTTAAGTTAATACCGTTAATAGAAACGGAAACCGGATTCAGAATCAGCACAAAATTTTGCTTAAGTATATTGCGTAGAAACTACGTAGAAACAAATCAAAACACAATTGATTGCGAATGGTGACAATACAATCAAGTCTTGATTGCACAAAATGATTGATAAATCACAATCATTAAAAGTGATTGGTGACTTAAATTTTTTTTTGTCATATTCACGAAATTGAAAAAAATACTGCCATCAAAAATTTTACTCATTGTTTGGGATTTCACAGAGTACAGCTCCAAATGATTGCAATCTTACATAGCTCTGCTGAGTTTGATGATTTTCTCACCCAAGGATAGTAGCAGCCTGTACATAATAATGAATGCATCTTCTTCGATGTTCCTTCAATAAAATAGTGTCTATTTGTTTGCCTATAAATTAATGTTGGCTTTTTTATTATGACTTATTGAAGTCCATGGCAATGAGTTTTGTAGCTATAAGTGTAATAGTTGTACCCTCGTACAAAAATAACTAATTATAAACGATAAAAAATCAATGAATTTAGAAACAACTTTTTGATGATTAGGTGACAACAGACGAGCGACCTGAGGTTGCAGACACAGGGTCTATTTTAATTTCCCGTGCTTGTGAGCCTATTGGAACTAACCAATAGGAAATGTACGAGTATACTTTAAACCAGAGAATGGAAAAAAACTTTAACGATCGGTTCGTTTTTGATCTGTTCTGCTTTTTTTAAAGAGCCGCTACCTTTATTCTTCTTTATTTGTGTATCGCTCTTCGACTCAATCACAAACGCTACTTTTAACACACAGAAAAAAAAAGAGCGGAACAGAATGGAAGAGTTATTCCATAAAAGCACAAAACATTATTTGCTTTGTTGTGCTTTTTGCTCGCCATCGTAAACCAAAACCAGACCGTACCAAATATATCGTTCGTTTCAGCGTTTGTTTCTGCATTGGTTTTGCAGGTTATTGCGATTCTTTTGCAAAACAAATTACTTGTTCAGTGATTTGGTTGATTACGTTGAAACATGCCGCGGCCAACAAATACATTACTACATAGTTTTTTTAAAGCAAATAACTTAAATCAAATAATTTGCAAAAATGGCAGCTAAAAAATAATTCATTGACGCATGCCACAGTTTTTCTTTCGAAAACTCTGGTGCCAGTAACAATAGCAATAACAAAATCAATAACATTCCTAAACGAATAACGAACAACTATGATTTAAGAAACGAACTGGAACTTGGTACGGTTTTTGTTTACGATGGTGAGCAAAAATCACAACACAGTAAATTATATTTTATGCTCGTACAACACAACGTTACCATTCTGTTCCGATCACTCATTTTTGCAGGATGGTGGTAGTGCTTGTGTTAGAATCAAAGAGCTTCAAACGGAATGGAGAGAGAATAAGTTTTTGATCGCTTATGTAGCGCTACGCATTAGGTACGGGTTTTTTCCACTCTCTGCTTTAAACAGTTGAATCAGATTTAGTTCAATTAGCTTGAGCTCCATATGAATTTCATCAAGGCCTTCATTGCGAGATCTACAAGATCCTGCAGTTCTCTATAAAGTCTGCTTCCCATAAGGCGAAGTCGTTTTAGTGCTAAGATCATTTGCATGTTAAATGCTTGATGATTTCTATTTACTCGACATCTCCATAGTTTCTGCAAAAGTCTGGATGAGAGTTTCCTGGTCTTGAAATCAATGTGATGATGTCGAAGTGTTCAGTAAGGACCCCTACTAGGATGCGTGTTTCATTGTTGCTCATTGTTTAAGGGGGGACATGACATTGGCAGTTTTTTGAAATCGACTTTTTTTTAATAATTTTGTATTTTAGTAAATATTCTTAAGGTTCTAAGGAAAAAAATTTCATGGAAAAGTTCCTACGGGTTCAAAAGTTACAGCCGGACTAGTGAGAGCGCATTTTTAATTTTTGCGCTATCTACGTACGTCAGCTGGTATATACATGTTTTACTTGCTACCTGACTTTTGGTGGTTGTTATTTCGTACCTATTTGAAGGGTGGGTTTTAGTTAATTCCAAATGTTTCAACTACTTGGTATCACCATATGAGCTACAGCATTGAATTTTTCCAAAGGAAATGATGCAAATCGTTTAAAATGCGCCAGAGTGAAGGCATATGAAGCTTCAAAAGAAGCCCGAATAGCTAAACGATTGCAAAAAACTATAAGAAACAGCACAACACAATATAACGAAGGCATACAGTACGAAGCAGGCATGGTAGATTGAAGGTAACCTTTTTTTTTTTGTTCACAAACTTTGAATGCGTTTATCTCGAAACCATGTTTTTCGTACTGGTTGCGGCACTAGCGGGTTAATTTTTTGACGAAACTCTTTTTTTTTTTTTGTATTTTTTTAAACTTGATTCTCTATCGTATGACACGAGCTTTTTTTTTAAATTTTTTTTGCGTTTTTTTATGAATTTTTAAAGTCAATATTTTTTTCGAAAAAACACACTTTTAAATTTGGAACATCACCAAAAAATGAAAAAAAAAAATTTTTAAAAAATGCTCGTGTCATACGATAACCAATTTTGTTAAGATTTAAAAAAAGTAATTTTTTTCCAGATCGTTCAATTTTTGCAACTCCCAGCGCTGCAACCACGAGGCCCCGTTTTTTTCTCTGCCGCCAGTTTGGAGCTCTATAAAACCATGTTGGAGTGAAATATATATTTTTTTGAATTTTTTTTCTTGTAATTTGTTCAATTCTCTTCAAAATTTTGGAAAAATGTTTCTTTTTGACTGAGTTATGAATTTAAAAAAAAGGTCTGTTTTCTCTGCCGCGAATGTCGTGTCCCTCCTTAAGTTTATTTTTTGCAAAGCTGATGCCAAAGGTAGCAGGAGATATTATAGTCGTTTCTATTAAACTTTTATTCTCAACAATTATTTTCTTTTTTTGATTCTTAATGTAATGGCCAAGCATAATGAAAATTTTAGTTTATTTTTTATTCCTAGTTTTTTTGGTAGTTTGTTGTTATTTTCAGTAATATTTGTGGTGGAAATGGTTTTTTCTTTTCTGAGTTTTGTTATCAGCTTATTGGTAGCACCTATGCCAATTTTTACAGAAAGTGAATATACTCAAATATTATCTCGAACGTTTTAAATTAAATGGATCATCTTTAAAGGTTTTTAAAGAAAATGGAAATGGAAGAAATGTGAGATTTAACTGGGTTCAATCTGTCAAAGTTAATTGCATTTATTTGTATTAAAAAAATGGCGAGTGGAAGACACAAATGTCAAAAAGAAATTGGCCGCATTCAGCGGAGTCAACAGTTGTTGAAAAATTCGCTAAATAGTACAATGATGCAAGCGCTCACTTAAACTGATCAGTAGCAGGATTCCCAAAAGATAATGGACATGCATAATGGATACATAAGTACCGTCAATTTAGAAAGTGTATTTTATTATCAAGATACTTACCAAAAATAACAAGCTTTATAAAGCATTTTTTATTATATCTTTATTAAACTGGTTTAAGATACCTAAGTATTCAAATATTCTTATATTATATAAAATTCATTGAATAGCCTTCTATACTCGATTGTTGCTCAGATGCCACTTAAGTCTTTGTTTTGGTACTTTAAGAGAACTTTCATGTTGTCGAGGTAAAGTCATTAGCAAAATCTAATACTAATGATGCGACAAAAAAACGACACGTTTGGTCACTCTAAGTAAGATGATTAAGCCTGTTGAAGTGACTTAGGCGCAAATAACTTGCATGTGGGAAGTATTTACTCCATTGGTGCTTGCAGTCTGTGTGTTATATAGAAAGAGATGGAAAAAAAAAACAAAATGAAATTCTGAGAGTTCCAACATTAATTAACGTCAGTCACTCAGGAAAACAATTCATGTAAGCATAAAGAGTATAGCTGCTTTGTAGCTAGCTGATTAGCAAAACACTTCAGTGAACTTTGATTTTGCCCTTAGGTTTGCCTCAATGAAGTATGCAATTAAGCTAGTTGTGGGATGGACCTTTTGAAGAACATCTTTGAGCTCATCATACTCAGGGTTTTTTTTTTCTTTTTTGTTTGTTGTTCTAGGTCTTGTCTGGACAGTTTAAGAGAATAGTTATGATGTAGAATTTAATTAAGTAATAGAGAAAAGTGCCGTACAACAGCTGCTTATTTCACACTAACTTTTGCGAACGTTTTTTTTTTTTTTTTTTTTTTTTGTATTGTTACGCTTTTAAATTGGAAAACAAACAGCGTTTAATAAACTTCAAGCAACGGTAAAAAGTAAGAAAAAGTTTGAAAAGTAAACAGCATATATATGTACAAAGTTTGATTTTTAATTCTTAAATAAGTTTTATTTGCCGGTATAGTGACGAGGGTTGAACAAGGTTTTAAAGCATGGGTTTGGAAGTAGGTCAAAAGGGGTAAATAAGATTTTGAACCTTTTTTCTTTCTTTTGATTACTGATATCTTGCAGCGAATTCTGACTCATGTTCCAAAAGTTTCGACGGCAAGAATATTATATGAAGATTATGTCTGGATTCGATAGCAAAAACTTAAAAACATCAAGGTTTCCTTCCCGCGTTTTCCTTACCAGAAACACAAACTTATTTGTAAACAACTGATTACAAATCCTTTTAAGCATTCTATGGGAAAGTTTACTGAATATTTTTGTCTCTTCATATCTTTATGTTGGGCAGATGTGAAAATTATGTAAATGTTGGATGTAAAACATAATTTAACAAAAATCTTGCTTGAAGTGATACAAGTAATGAATCAAACATGTCTGGGTAAACATAGAAAACTAATCAATCCGTTCTTGAATTGTGATATAACCTTTGTGACCTTTATTAAAATATATATTTTAATATTTTCTGAACAAAAACAAGTGAATTATGAATTTTAGTATGTTAAAGAAAGCAGAAGGAGAGGAAAGTAGTTTTGAGTATCTTATTAGAATAATAAATATAAATAATTCATATAAATATTTTCCAATTTTTTTCATTTTCTGTGTATTATAATTAAGTACGTGGTATATGTTATTCGTATACTCAAACGATTTTTTAACAACGCCCCAAACTGACTACTTTAAAATAAGCTAATAAATACTAAACTATTTTGGACACATGACAACAATGTAAGAAAGCATTTTATATTATAAAAGAAACCACCCAAATGATCCAAACTTTATTTGTCTATCTATACAATGAAATGAATTTTTCTATGCAATATAGCTAATTTAATAATTTTATTAAATATTATAACTTTACTCATAACTGCGCCAATTGTCATAATTTTGGCAACAACAACACTGTCATAAATATTTCTTATAGCTATGGAAATTTCTAGCAAAATTATTTTTTAATGCAAAATCGTACAATTTTAGGATTTTTTTAATGCAAAATCGTACAGCTTTTGGAATGAGAAAAACAATCTGAACCAAACTATGCTTACCACCCATTTTTGCAAATTACACAAGCTTACAATCCAGCTTAAAATCTAAGAATGTCATTTTCCAATTCGTATATAAAATTGATCGCTACCCGATGAATACCAAAACGTAGTTGGACTGGTTTCAATTTCGAGACGAATACGAGATTTCGGATTCGCTATCGCTGGCTCGTTTTGAATTTAAGACGAATTCGAAAAGTACGAATCCAAATATCGAATCCAAAATTTTTTCGGGAAGACTTTTATTTCGGGTAGACAATAATTTTAACGCATAACTTTTTGAAGACTTTCATATAAAGACATTTACCCGAAAATCTCTTGGATTCCTCAATTCGTTGAGTCAATTCTCAAAACTCTCGAATTCGTTTCGAATGCATAATGGAGCCGAGTTTTGAATATTGAATTTTTATTTTTAAAAAGTATTTGTTGTTGATTCACCCTTACTAATATGTTATTTGAGTGTCTTAACTGTTATTTAAGTTATTTAAGACTTTCTTGTGATAAATTTGATATGAAAAACTTGAAAGTTTTTTTGATGTAGAATTATTTCTTACTGCTCGGTTTGTATAGGGTATTTTTTACAAATTTTTTCAACGTCATGCTAACGTTTTTGGGGGACACTTTAGGGTATATATACAGCCTTTAATATTCATCGTACAAATATAAAATTTATGCAAAAATATTAGTTATATCGTCAGTTAAAGGAATATCCTGATTTGAATTTTGTCACTTCTTTTACAAAGTCACAAAATTGGAAAATTTAAGAGAAAAATTCACATTTTTGTATGAGAAAATCTGCATTGGTGCTTTAACATAGTTGATGCTAACGTTCTTATGATTGTTGCTTTGGTTCGTGCCGAAATATCGGACAAAGAAAATCGTGTTCTTTGTAGAATAGAATCGTTTTACGAATTTATCAGATCTTTAAAAGCAATGTTTATGCACATAAATTCTTGCGCTGCTAAAAAGCTTTCAGTCTGCTGGCAGACTACAATTAGTTAGGGTACTGTCAGATACTTTGTCCGCCAGATACACACAGAAAAGAAGACGTTGCAATACGAAGATGCGATGGTTCATTATATAAGTTTATTTTTGATACTACATATAAACCATTTATAAAAATCTAGAATCGTTTTACGAATATTTTTCAGTAACTGTTTGTGTTGTAGTTATTAATACGTATGTTATGAAATCTTTGCATAAATACATTTCTTTCGTTTTTGTAGCTTGTTATTGTTTTTGTTATTCTTCAGCAAGATTCATACAATAAATAATACATAAATAAGACAAAAAAATTACACAACTACTTTGCAGGTTTATATATACGGTGACTGTGCATGACAGTTATGCTATTAAAAACTCCATTTATTTTGAAAATATCATAATTATTATATTAAAATCCTCGAAAATTGAATTAATTCCTCCAACACTAACAGCTGAATCAAAAAATGGTGTAGTCATTGTTTGTAGGGAATGTTATTAACTTTAATTTGATATATAATTTGTTTGATTACTGTTGTTGGTTTTGGACATATATGCAATTAAGAAGAACCAACTTCTTTTTTTGTACAAAAAACGACATTAGGCAATATTTCGAAAACGGAGTGATAGAAAAGAAAGAATGATATTTTCGAAATTAGCGACTGATCTTACTTCAGAAATAGATAGTAGCATTCATTGTACATATTGGCTGTAAGCCAGTGTATTCATAGAATGACAATATTTAAGATCCTCGCAGCGAAGAAATAATGAGCGGTAACCAACAAAAGACAAAGAAAAAAATAACATTAATTTCTGCTACGTTTACAAATATGAGTGGCAAAAAGAGTAGAGGAATAGATTTTATGCATCGTTTGTCATGTAAGAAGTTTTCAAGGTATTTGCAATTTATTGGAACGTTCTTTTTAATTCAACTAAGAAAATACATCTGCCAATATCTCGAAAACTACGTGATATTCCTACTTATATGGCGAACTTTGAAGGGTGTTAATTTTCGGAATAAGCGACCGATTTTATATAGAATTTGGAGAGTGGCATTCTTGGACAAAAAATGGTGTAGGCTTGTTTTTTATCGAATTATCGAACTATCCTTCTTATTTCTTAGCTGAACTTCCACCTTCTCATTATAACATGAAAATTGGTTTGACCTTACCTAAAGATTCACCTAAACACTTTATTGCCATTCTTTCTAAATCTTGATAATTCTTGGAAAACTGAATGAATATGGTTTCATCAATATATATATACTTCTACTTTGCGTGAATATCTCACATCGATATATGTTTAAGCAAACATTTAATAAATTATTGTGTATTGAATAAAGCAAAAAGAAAAAAGGAGAAAATTTGCGTCAAATGTAGGATGTGAGGTGAATTTTTATTTGTTAAATCATCATCGCCATCACCATAAACAATTTCACCACAAAAACAGTGTTGAGAAAACCCGTTCCTTGTTGCTGCTTACAGAATAGCTTACATGTAAACCTTACACGAGATGGGCCTAAAATAAAAGCCACCCTAAAATTTTGAAACTATTTTGTTCTTGGTAAGATTTATTTTCTTAGGCCGCACTTGCTAGTCATGTAAAATTTAAAAATTAGCAACTGAGAGCTTTTCAAGAAGCTCCAATTTTGATAGTTTTTATATATAAAATATTTTATTTGGGCTGATTGATCATCGCACAGCCCACACCGAAAGATCCAGATACGTTAATTTTGATAGGCGGCAAATATTTTGGTAACGTGGATATAAAAGGGTTAACATACATTAGTTTTGAACCAAAAACTTCTATACTTAATGCCAGTGATAGCCACAGCAATATTATTGCTTCATTCACGCTTTGCTCACTGCTAAATATATATATATAAAAAAAAATAAAAAATTGAAAATATAAATTACAAAAAATTCAATTCATTCATTTCAATTAATTACCAAATGACTGTATAAAGCACACAAAGGTTTATGTAACAAAATCTATTTTTAGACTATTTTATTTGAATGCTTGCTGCAACGCGCTGCTTGCGTTGTTTTAATATCAATCAAATCAATCTGAGTGATATCAGTAGCTGCTGTGGTGCAATGCAAAGCACGTCATCCCTGAAATCGCGAGAGCGTGAGTTCAAATGCAGGACTGGGCATGTTTCTAAGCGAGTATATTTATTTATAAATCTGGAAATATAAATAGTTTGTATAGATATATAAGACAAAAAAGGATTTTATTTTTTATTTTGATGTAAATATATTATACAAGTTATTTGTATGAATCTGCAAATTAATCGTTAATTCATCATTCACATAAAAAGCGATAGATCAACAACTAAAACTGTGTAGCCTGGTTGAAGAACTTAAAATGCTCAAAGCGGTCAAATCCAGTGAATAGGTTAGCATACGTGTATCGTTAATTTTCCATTAATACTTTAGAATATTAAGGAAATAATGCTAAATTCAAAGTTTTGATTTTGATATCAAATGTTTCCCTTGTATTAAAATAAATTTAATATAAAGATTTCTTGCCAAGTGTTAACTTTAAATACAATACTTAATATAAATTATTTGAATTGTGCCATTAGCTGAACCTGTATTTTTTAAATATATTTTTTGAAGTTAACTCCAAAATATTAAAAAGCTTTTAATATACCAAAAATTGTAGTATCTTAAAAAGGCTCGGTCGCTCATTTTGAAACTTTTCTAAGCTATTTAGTGCATACTAAACAACTAAATCCCACAACATACAAAAAGATAAAATAACTTTGAGTTAGCATTTAGTACAGGCCCACCATGGTGGACGAAAAGCGATTTCCTGTGTGTACAAATGTCAGAGCTTATTGCTTATTGCAGAAGCGAATTTCAATTCAAACGAATAAAGAACCCTGTTTTTTCTAATTTTTTTCCAATATTATTTTATTTTCAATATTCGTCAACTTTTCAATATTCGCAAATATAAAGCTGATATATATTGAAATTGTTTATTTTTGAAGCTTGCTAATATAAATAAACAAATTGAAAATGTATTTATAGTTCACTCGAGCGTTATTTCCTCAATGCATTTGGCATAAGTGTACAAACAACAAACTGTTATATTGCCCTCGCTATGATGTTGGTTATTATTGCAGCTTATATATTTTAATGCTTTTGCACTCTTTAAATCTACATAAAAGAAACATTTAATAATGTTTTGTACATATTAAAAACTTTTATATCCAAAGGTCTCCAAATGACCATTTTTTTTTACACTGACCAAGGGTACTACGGGTTCAGATATTACTTTAATAAGGGTAACTAGCAACTGAGGCTATCATTTTTTCTCGTATTTATCCCGCCCCCTATGTCACACTTCGTCACAAAATCTTGAACTTCCACCCCCTTCGACGTAACGTAACACTTTGAATTTTTTAAATTTTTTGTGTTCTTTTATAATTAAGCAGTTTGTTATGAAAAACGCACAGACTACGTTATATTTTTTATAAGTTTTATTATTGTGGAAATAACAAAGACATTCTATGTTGTTGTTTGACCAACAATTGATGAAAAATTTGACCATGCTTACAGTGATAAACACCAATGAAATCTTTTCTGACGTTAACAAGAACACAAACCTGCGGCCAATCATGATAACTTCGATGTTCGACAATTGCGAAAATTGTTATGTTTGTTTCAGTTTGAACATGAATTCATAATGGCTGTTTTCGATGACTGCTTTAGAGTAAGAAGTCCCACTTGAGTTCAACAAAAAACTTATTTTAACTCCGTTTGCTGTCTTGCTTTTGATCTTTGTTTGATGAAGCTGCTTCACTTGTTGAAGTTGTTTCAAATGCCTTTTGAGAATTTAATCGGCTTGAGCATAGTTTAAGCTGTCTTTTTTCGGTTTGTACTCCGTTCGTTTTATTAAGTGCATTCCTTTTTTGACAAAAAAATGACAGCCACATTTACAATAAAGTTTATTTTAATAAAATTAAAAGTTTTTAAAACCAAATTGAAGAATTTTGTCGTGGCGTAGCGCACGACCTAACAACCCCCTCCCTCCCCCCCACCCCCTGGTCACATTTTGTCACAAATGCTCGACCTCATAAAATCACTTGGTGCGATAATAAGGTATATTCATACGGTGCATGTTGTTAACTCGAAGACTAAGCCCAGAAAAAACTCTGTAACTCTAATTCCCAGATCTATAAAAATTTTTTTTTGCACTTTGTAACAATATTAGTGTCTTACAGAAAGAATATTCAATTTTCCAAACAGTGAGAAACTATGATGCAAACGATTCTTTCTGCATATCCTTCTAATATCAATTTTTTTGATAATAAGAAGAGGCTGATTTAATTGAAGTACGTGCCACCGTAACAAGTAATGTTGTAATACCGAATAAATTCAAAACACTGTAATATATGGAATACAAAAGTTGAGAAGAGCAAACATTATTTGAATGGTAGAAACTTTTGATAGAAGACCGCAGGTATTGCTGTAAATAATGTGTGTGTGACTAGACCAACTCATTTTATAGTCAATGACAAAACCTAAATATTTAAATTCCTTAACTGCTTCCACTTTAAAACAATTTGCATCACATGATGGCAGTATGACATATCATCTGGAACATAATCACAACAACAGTCGTAGAGCTTAAAACGCTTACAGTCTGGAGAATGATAATAAAATCTCAGTGTCAATATTGCTTTGTGTGGTTAAAGAAAAAAAACATTACTTGAGTTTTATTACTTACCAAAAGACAATGTTTAACAAACCAAATACGAAGCAGATTCAAATCCCAATTGATGTCAACAATCAGGTTTAGGGGATCCGTGCAGCAGTAAGGGCTATGTTATGCTGGCGGTCCTGGGCACGTCACGGTCACGCATTGTTGTTGTTTGAATGTAAATGGGAAATTTGAGAGAGTGGGTGAGGGAATAAATTTTGACCACAATGGTCACCAAATGATTCGGCTGTCTTTGCCAAATCACGGGATCACATCAGTGTTGCGTTGGTAAATTATTCACGACATTAATTGATTTGTATGAAAATAGTACACTTTTTGTGAGAAATGTAGGAAATCGTAAATAAAACTTGCGCAAAGCAACACTACGCTAGCCATGTTTATTTGTGCAATTTATGCAATTTTTGTTTGACTGCATTTATCGAAAGTGGCGTAAACAAAAAGGATAGCGTAAGTAATGAATTTATTTATAATGCATAATTTTATCATAACAAATTAATTAACATGATCTGCTTTTGCGGTTGTAATGATGCGAAATTTTAACGCCTGCAGTCCGTAATCAATATTTTCCATTTCGATTTCTAAAAATTCGTTAAAACCTGTTGAATACGTACAATGCGCGCGAAAAAGTGGTAGATTAACAATGTTTTATTAACATAAATGATACTTTTTTGAATAAAGTACTAAAAGTAGCAAAAAGTGTAGTAGTGATCAGGGATCAAATGACCGCCACCATAACACACTTTGGTCATAGAGTGAATCAAATCAAAAAAGAGCGTAAAAACTGACGTGACCGAGGATCATATGACCGCCACCATAACATAGCCCTAAGCAAAACCTACATATGTCATCAGCAAAAGCTATTAATTTGCCCTTGAACGGATGTTTAAACAGAGAATTAATATAGACTAAAAATAGCAGGTTTCCCAAGACCGATACTTGTGGAACTCCTAATGTATGGAACTTTAGCATACTTTTCGTGCCCAGTATTTTTACTCTTAGTGTTCTGTTTGTTCTGAAGCTCTTTCACCAAGCTTCGTATGATTAATTGTGCTGTGCGTGTTGTGAAAAGTTTTATGCCGACTCCGAACGGCTTATGTTCTCAAGAAGCTTTTCACGGCAGTTTTTACTCTCTGAGGTTTGCCATTGTCTGCAGTGAGGTGATTGCAGAACATAAAAATGAATTCAATTGAAAAAACGTTCTGCGTCAGGTGGGATTCGAACCAGTGTTCTCTGGCGTATGGGCCATACACTCTACCCACTACGATACGGCCGCCACTCCATGATGAAGCAATAATAAAAAAAAAGTATTATATCGGAAAAATGCAAATCGTTATTGTTGTAAATAAAAATATATGTGTTTTACTATAATATAATTTTTGTTATAAAAAAAATAAATATTAATTAAAATTAAATTAATAAATATGATGAAAAATATAAATGAGCACACTTAAACAAAGCAGAGGTAGTCTGCCTTATTTTTGACTATGATTGTGTCCTTTCGTCTCGTCTTTCTGAACTCTGATTTCGATAAAAAGTTTTAATTACCAGAATCTGTTGTTAGAAGTCAGTAAATGTAGAAAAAATATAATATTATCCTACTGTGTAATCTACAATAAAATGTTTTTAAATTTCTTAAAATGTTTTTCAGAATTTAGTTGATATCATTTAGTTATTATCAGTCGATAAGGAGTTCTGCTTTTTGCATTTGCATTTTTACTATGATGCCACTATTTTATGTCACTCCATCTATCCATCTTTCTGACATTCCTTAATTTCCATGCTTACTATTGTGTTGTCCTTCAAGCCGCCTCCATTGCCAACTGTCACTTTAACTTTGCTCTATATAAGAGCAACATGTTGTATGCATTTGTACATGTATACACATACATATATCTACATAAGCTTGTCTATGCTTGTTTTTAACTATGTATGCTTTATGCTTTATTCAGGCTTCAATATAAGTTAATGTTGCCAGTTTTTTTTTAAAACTGCTTAAATTGGAAAAAACAAAGGTTTTTTGAGCAAAAATCTGTAGCTCCATTTTGCTTTGTTAGGAAATAAAAAAAAAAAATAAAAAACAAGTAACGAATTAATTTAAGTTACTAATATTATTAACATAAAAATTATTAAATACCGATATATAAATAAAAAAACAAAACATAAAAAATGTATGGCAATGTTAACGTTTAAAAAGATTTTAATTATTTTTATCACTTGCACTTTGTTACCTCTTCCGAAGCTTACAGATGAATTGCCGCCTTTGAACTGAAAAAAAAGAATTGCTATAACACTAATAAATTGAAGTTTAACCCTTCAACCAGTAAGACTGCCCTGAGGCAGCTATCGTTTTAATCTGCATAAATATTCAGTTAAAAATATTTGAAACATGAAGCTTTTTACAAACTATGTCGAAAACATAAACACACAATATATTCCGGATTTTAATGTGTTTTAATCACTCGCTTGAAATTGATAAATAAATGATCGTTTTTAGTTAAACTTTTTCAAAATTAATCAGATTGCTAAATTTTAGTCATATTTTGATGATGACTAGAAGAATTTATGTGTTTTTTAATATGCAAAATGAATGGAGAAAACTTATTGATTTAAATGGATTTTGATAAAAAATTTTTCAATAGCAGCCTCGGGGCATCCTTGCGGGTTAAAGCAAAATTTTATTTTGTGGTGCTAATATTTTTTTGTTGTTTTATAAAATGAAAAAAATTTTAAGTGAATTTCGTGAAGAATTAGCTACTATTCTTTATAACTTTAAGAAAAAAAGATCAGAGAGTATTACAGGTGCTTCTTCAGAAAAGATTTGAGACTGTTAAGAAAGCAAGGCGTCTGGTTTTAAATGTTTAATACTACAAATACGAACTTTTTCCCATTTGTATAATGAGAAACGTGATTTAAGGAAATTTAAGAGGTGCAACCATTTTATTCATTTATATTGTTCATATTGAAAAATAATCACTATCATCAATAGAAACAAAAATTTATGTTTTCTTTGGACTTCCATTTAAATTTGACAAAAAGTTCAATACATAATACATTTGCAGTTAATACAATTAAAAACTCTTGTACGTTTGAATCGTTTGAATCCACCTCTCGGCAACCTTTTTTTCTACTTAGCTAATAAACTAAAAATCTGATAAACAAACGGACTTCAGTTTCTCATTTTTCTAGTAAAAATAAAATGAAAACTGAGATTCTTATCTCGTTTTCTCATTAATTACTTCCCGCGTGTTAAATGGTTAAGGCAGGGCTGCTTTAAAAACAAATATTGAAGTGGAGTAAAGAAAATTGCTGATATATAAACAAAAGGGAATAAAATAAAAAGTTAAAAATTTAAAGAAATTTCGTTCTTAAAATAAATATCATAACGAAAAAAAGGCGTAGAGATAAAAATCTATTAGGAAAAAAACAATTTTTGATTCAAAATTTATTCCTCAGTCTTAAAAAAAAAAAAAAATTCCCAATACACAACAAATTGTAGTTGGATTCGTTTCGAATTCAAAACGAATACGAGATTTCGGATTCGCCATCGCTGATTTGAAATGAATTCTAAATAAGTTCCCAAAAATCCAAAATAGCGAATTCAAGAATTTTTTGGGTAGATAAAATTATTTCTATAAAAGACTAACACAAAATAAAATAATTGAAGATAATTTTATAGCAGAATTTATGAAAAATATAAGTAATTTTTGCATACAAAATTAAAAAAAAAACGTTATTCGCTAAAACGACGTATTAACAACAGAAAGTTAATAAAAAATATATTTAAAAAAAAATTCATATTAAATAGTCGAATGGTATACATTTGAAAAAATAAGACTATCAAGTTTTTATATAAAAAAGTATTTCCGAAAAATTCTCTTTTACGCTAATTTGGATTCTTGAGAACTCGTTTCGAATCGCGAATGGCAAATCCGAGATCTTGTATTAGTTTCGAAACGTTATACATTCGCCGAATTTTCAATATGAAATTTTTTTTTGAAAAAGGATTTAAAAAGAGTAGTTTTTTTAGTTCGCTATTACTTTTAAGTTAATTATTGTTTTTTTTTTAAGTTTTATATAAAAAAAAGTTGGTCAAATAATAATAAAAATAAAATAAATTTCGAACTTTTATAAAGTTAAATCTTAAAAAACCGAAATAGCAAATATAAACAAACGAGACGAGCACGTCCGAGAATGCTTGATTTCATTATGACGCAAATTAAGCCACACATGTGTGCATCAAATGCAATAGCCGAATGGGTAAGGTGCTGGCCTAACATTCAGATGACGTGGTTTCAAATTTTGACATTGTAGTTTAAGATTTATAATTATAACATAAGAGTTTTTCTGCCAATATAATAATTTATAACTACTCATTGGTTATTAGAAAACTAGAAAAGTAATCTTTTGCTTATTTTGTTCACATAAAATTAAATTTGATTTTAATTTTTTACTTTAGTTCAACAAGCATAAGAAATGTCACGTTTTGGCAAATATTTCATATTATCGCCCATTCGAAACGACCCAATTGTTCCAAAAATCTCGTTTTGAACACAATGCGATTATTTAAAAATCTCGTTTCGCAAACGAAGTGTGAATTTCTTCCGCTCACGGGCGAATCAAGAACGAATTTCGTTTTCGAACTAAATAGAGATCTCGTGTTTCACCTCGAATCCGTTTCAAAACGAATTCGTTTGGTTTATTGTGTTATAGCGTGTTCTGAATTTGTATATAATTTTTGTTTTTGCAAATAAACAAAAAAAAAAAATGTTTTTGAACAAAATATATTACTCACAGTCTTATGAGTTTGAACAAGATTTATTTTATCAGCTCAGTCTCAACTATCAGAACTCAAAATTTGAAATTCGAATAAGAAATAGTTTATATATGGTTCAAATATCGTTCTAATGAGGCTTTAAAAATTATCAATACTGTTTTTAATATTGTAGTTATATAATTTGTAACTTAAATTTATGATTTTGTAACGGTGATAACCAAAATCAACGTTTTTTCAGATATAATTATAAAATAGATAATTAGAAAATAGAATAGATGTGTTAATGAAGGTAAAAAATTATTAGATTCAGTTAGTAATTTTGATCAAAAAAAAAAAAAAAAATTAAAAAATAAAAACTAAAGTACTACATTGGTGCAATAGTTTCAATTTGGATATATCTTTATAATTGTATTTTTATCTTTTATTAATTTTTTTTTATTTCTTCATCATAACATGACGAATTGTTCATTTTAAAATAATCTTTGGTATATCTTTCGAATTATATACAAACAGTTTCTGATTTTTATTTTGTTCAAATTAGTTGAGAAAATGTGCGCTCAACATTTGCTGTACATAATATTTAAAATTAATTTTCCCATAATGGGAATAGCTAAAGATTAGATCTTTCTGATAGAAGAAAATGTTTTCCAGAAATACTCAATTTCCACTTCTTCTAAATCACTAAAAATATGAGCTAATTTCTAAATCACAAAAAAAATGAGTCAACTAGAATTCGTCATTTTCGGCATTAAAATAAAAAAAAAAAAAAAATTAAAGAATTGATGCCAAAAATCGTCAAAATGACGATAAATCGTCAATGTTCCCATCACCGGTTGTGACACTCTTGCACTGAGATGACGATTTTTTTCCAAAATAGATATCGTTCTCAGAAATCGTTCTCAAAAAAAAAAAAAAATAAATTGATACCAAATTTTTTTGTTCAAAATCAGAGCAATCTTTTTTCTAAATAATCTCTTTTTTTGTTAAAGGACAAAAATTTTCTGAATAAAAACATACAATTCAAATACACATTATTTCAACCTCTGGTATGAACACCTATTATATAAAATTTTATGTCTAAATTAAAAATTGTTGTTCTTCAAAAATTATAAAATTATTAAGAAACAATTTTTGTTTTTTAAAACTGTAAAAATAATGCATTAACTGTTATTCTGCTCAGAGCGCAAAAAACTGTAATATAAAAAAAAAAAACTGCTATTCTGGCAACACTGCTGTCATTTCATTATTTAACATGTTCTCTGCACAAAGCCATGAAGCGGTATTTTCATATCGTCTCTGACGCTCCTTCCGCAGATGTTCTCCTTTGATTTCCATTTCCTTATTCCTTTCCTTCTTATTTTATTTTATAAGCATTGCTTGCCAAGCACGTTTCAATCGAATTTACTGTGATTTCCTTTTACGCAAACAACTGAGTGAGCAACAACATGCAGCTCTGGCAACTCTAAAACTCTAAGTTACGTCGTTGCTCACAACAATGAGATTTTGCAGAAAATTCCTAAGTTTAAAATTCAATTGCAAATCCTGTGCAGCAGTACTTAAGAAGAAGTGCATTTTTTTTTTTTTTTGTTAAGTACGAAATTAAATTGCAATTTTGCTGGAAATTTATTAAATATTCAGAAGACTTAAATAGATTTTTATGTCATTATGAAGCCATGATTTTGTAATATTTTTATTCTGATTTGTTATAAAAAAAAAATTTGAATTTAAACGGTTATGGTTGAACAAACTAACTGTACGGTAATAAACTTTTATTAAACACCCATAAAATTTATGAAGTGCAAAATAACTCATTAAATTTAGACAAAAACAAAAATAGTTTATTTCATAATTGCAATAGTTTCATTTATTTTAGGCTTGCAGCGAAATTTGCTGTTTTGTCCAATTAAACAGAATTTTTATGAGTTTGAATATTTTAATTTTATTTTTGCTTCTTTTTATATTTTTATGTATTTGAATTTTTTAAATTCATATGTTAAAGAGAATTAATCTAATTTGACAAGGACATAAAAAATAAAAATATATATCAACAATAACTTAATTTAACAATTTTTATATATTTAAGTTCTGATTTTATTTAAGTAACATCATTAGCTATAACAAATTAATATGTTAGGTAGAATTTCTGAATAACCATAGACTCTATAAACACAATGAATTAACTGTTTGTAGGGAGTATAGCCTAATTTAATTCTATAAAATTATCCGAATTTAATTTTTTTGCTTTAAAAAGTGAGATTTTAGCCAAACAGTTGCTCAAACATGACCGCAAAGATACTAATGACAGATACCTTGCATATTAATTAAAGCTTAGGTATTTTCGGATATTTCGAGCTACTCGTCCATGCTCAAACTTTTCGAGTATTTCGAGCTATCCGTGTATTTTCAAGTTTTTCGGATAGTTTGAGAATACATATCAGGGCTTGCAAAAATTTGACGCAAATATTTCATGGCTCTGCGGTGTAACCCGCAGATGGGTGAAATGTATCATCAAACATTCTATTATGTTTTCATCCCCAACAGTTGTTCTCAACCTAAATAGCACCCTACTGGGGGGCCCTCCTACAAAAACACAAAAAGAAAAATTTTAAAAATATTTCATATCTTTCCCGAATTGATTCTTTGACAACATTTCTTCTGTATACACCCACCCTTATCTGCTACCCTACTGGCGTCTCCCTATAAAAGCTTAGAAGCTAGATAGCTGTGTTAGATGGGATTCGAACCCGGGTTACCCGAGGCCATGGCCGCCATGAAAGAAAATGATGCCATGATGATGATGATGTCACAGGTCTACAATATTTTACTAATGGCTAGGGTCAGGGAAGGGCTAGAATTTTAGGCGGGGCTATTTCCATAACAGTTTTCTGCATAGAATCTTAATCCGAAATGAGTTAGAATCGACTCATCAGGTCAAAATTTTGAGGTATTTGAGGGTATCTTCAGCCGAAATATGATTTTTTAGGCTATTTTTATGACTTTTTACTTGACTCTTAAAATTTCTTGCACTTTTCTTTTACTTAACCGTATCAAAACGACCACAAAGGAAGTTATCGCCCCTTATTTTTTAAACCTGTGTTATTATCCTAATACATAGAGAAATGGATTTTAACTGTTGCATAAACAATGCGTACCCAGTAAACCAGAATTTTCGTTTTCGAATTCATTCAGATTCATAAAGTTGAACATTCATTTTCGACACTCATAAATGAACCCTTTTAGCATCATTTGTCCAACTAAAATGCCTCTCACAAATGAAACTTATTTTGTTTGGAAATGAGTTTAAAATTGTTGATACGAGTACTGTTTTGATTTTCTTTCTATTTGAGCTTGTTCATAATTTTTGATAGAAATATTGAAATGTTATGACAGAGTTCTTGAGAGATGAAAAAGGAAAAAGTTTTTCATACCTGTAGCAGTACACCGAACTCCGTTCTTATGTCGAGAATCAGTTCGCAATGGTGAAGAAGTTCATATGACGTTTGTTAGAAGGCTCGACCGGTTTAAATGAAACTTTTTTTTTGTATATTTGCTAGGTATGAGAATAGGTTGTAAAGCACTTTTCACTCTAATATGTAAAATGGGCATGGCTTCGCCCATACCAGCCAAATTTTTGATATCGAATATCCATGGAAGTAAAAGTCAGAGCATTGAAACTAAGAATATAATTACCACTGGGTGATGTTTTTCTAATAGAAGACTTGGATGAGCATTGGACAATGGGCTGTGACTCCACCCATATAACCCATATTTTTGTTATCGAATAGCTTTGGAAGTAAAATTCACAGAATATTGAAATTAAGAATGGAGTTTTTCACTATTTGGTGATGTGCTGCTACCGGGAGACGGACATTTGGCAATGAGTGTGGTGTCAAAAAAAAAAAAAAAATGAATTGGCCATTTCAGCCCTTGAAAGTTCTTTGACTGAGCTTCTTATGATCAATGGTGTTGTGCGTGTTGTGAAATATTTGAACACAAATGATCGAGAACTGGACTTACAAGTTTTACGTCAACTCCGAAAGCCTTATGTTCTCAAGAAGCTTTTAATGGCAGTTTTTACTCTCTGAGGTTTGCCATCGTCTGCAGAGAGTTGACGGCCGAACAGAAAAATTAATTCAATTGAAAAAACTTTCTGTGTCAGGTGGGAATTGAACCAGGGTATTCTGGCGTATGGGCCACACACTCTATTCACTACGCCACGCTCGCCACAAACGAAGGGTCTATAGTACACTCACTTTTTTAAAAATCATTAAAATTGTACATGCTTTGATAGTGAAATACCACGCTTGGCTTGTAGGGTCTATTGATCCAAGCGGATATCACAAACAGTCACTGTATATACACATGTGGACACTTAATAACCCTGTAGGAAAATCATCTAATTTAAAAGTAGTTGAAAAAGTAGTTTTTTGTCAACCACAACTAGTTGAAATTCTGACTTTTTTCCATAGAACGAACTAACATATTTTGTATGGTAATGTCCTCTAAATAAGTCAATTGACTTTCCTCTGCATATATTTTCAACTACTTGTTAAGTTAGTTAAATTTAAATTATTTTTTTAGTTACTTGCTGAATGGTTAAGCAATCACTTTCCGTACAGAGTCCAAATTGTGCAATGTTTGCTAAACAATACCAGTTTCTAATTTGAATATCTTAAATAATAAAGAATTTTTAATCGTGTCACAGGGTTTTGAGGCAGCTTTTCAGTTTTAAAGTGTGTTTACCACGTCTGTCTTGCAGCTCAATGCCGTAAATAAAAAAATATGTCTTTTTGGAACAAAATTTTAGTGAAGCCTAAAGTTAATAATATTTAATGAAATAACATGGTTATATTATATTTCATAAAAATTTGCAATTAAAAAATGTCAAAATCAGAGTAGTTGCCGCCTTAATATAATTCAAAGTACTTCATATACTGGTTTATTTAAAATTAATTTTTTAATTAGTTGTTTTTAAAAACAAGTTAGTTTGTTCCTATAGGGAAATTACCATCAATAATTTAGACACACAAGAATAGTTGGAAATAATTTTATAAAGGCATTGACTCACTATACGCCCACTTTTTAGGGGATTATTATTTTATTATTATTATTATATTAAAGCTAGTTTAATATTAGGAAAAAATATCGACAAAGGCTTAAATTCTCCCTTTTTTAACTCATTTTGCAATATAAAAAAGGGACATTTTTGATTCATTTCTGAACTCATTTATAAACAAAATATGTTTTGTTTATGAGGAATCCATAATCATTTCCAAATGATATGATAAAAAAATATTCTCTTTTAAACTTATTTAAGAATGCAAAAAGAAAAACATTTATGATTCATTTCAAAACTCATTTATAAACAAGAAATGGTTCATTTACGAGGAATTTTTACTTACTAAAATGATAAAAAATTATTCTTTTTCGACTCAAAATAAGTTTCGTTTTATGAGTTTAGTTTGTGAAAAGTTTTCACAAATTTAATCTTTTATAGCAAGCACTTTTTAGCAACAAAATAAAAAATCAAAAATTAAAAAAAAAATCTACCCAAAAACGTTCACAAAACTTCCACCTTCCGCAAAACCATCGCTTATGGTACAGTGGGTACATATTATTAGCACTCTTCAACAACACACTCAACTTGTGCCATATCTCTCGTCTACAGTTCTGTATTACATCCCGATTACCTACAATTTTTTACTATTGACTTTTTCACTATCACATAATATTATGAATAAATAAATTTTAAATTATTATTTATTAAACAATTAAAATTAAATTAAATATAATTTCATACGGTATAGTCTGATAGATTAGAGCACCTTTTAAAAACCAACAGAAATTAAGTTCTAGCAAGTTGTGCGATTGAGTTAATAAAATGCATTAATATGTCATCCGTGTCACCAACTCATTGAACATTTTAGTCTATTAAACATTTTTATACCTCATAAGTTTTAAGAAGTTAAGCTACTGTTATCTTAACAACTTCTGCGTGATACAACACAACTTTGTGCCCACTAAACTTTTTGTTTCTGTTTTTTTTTTCTTTTGTTTCTTCTTGCTTGATATATTTTTATACTGCTTTACTATTTGTTTCAGTGTTTTTTTTTTTGCTTTTTGGTTTTCAAAAATTTATTCCCCGTATTTTTTCTTTTTTTTTTTCTATTTTATTCGTCATATCGTTCTCTCGGTGCTATAAGTTTATATTCCATATATTTTATTTTTTGCGTTTTATATTCTTTATGGGCTTCTTTTCTTTAAGAGCTGCCATTGTTTATGAGCTTCTTAAAAGCTTCTTCTGATAAACACCAACAACTTTTGTGAGTCTTACAATACCACTTGTTGTTATTGCATTTCGCTTACAAAACGTTTTTATTGGTAACTACATCTGTTTCTTTTTATATTTATTATTTTTTATTTTTTTTACTGTTGCTTTAATATTATATGGTTGGTAGGAGAGAAAGAAAGATGGCTGAATACAAATTTATTTCCTCTCTTACTTAAGTCTTTAGTTGTAAAAGTTATGTTATTTTTCCGCAAGCATTTCCTCCGCATACAGAGGAGCATTATTGAAATAAGGAAATTGGGGTATTAATTGAAACACTAAACTAAGGTAAAAATTGCTTAAGATTTTGCACTGTGTTGTAGTCTGTGATGCATGCCCTTGCAAGTACAAATTTGTTTGCACTTCTTAGAAAACATTGAAAGAAAAATATTTTACTTTCTCCTTTGTTGAGCTTCTAATTAATGTGAACTATATTAATTGTATTATAAGAAAGTTAGATAAACTGTTTTACAATAAATTAAAGCAATAGTAATAAATAGTAATAAAAGTGACAATAATAATTTTTCTTCTGTATCGAAAAACTTTTTTGCTCTTCAGCACAGGCATAAGCGCATATTTAAAAGACGAAATATCGTTTAGATCCGAATTTTCTTTTAGTTTCATACACGTAACGTTTCACTTTCATACGCGGAATTTTCATTCATTACTTCATAAAACTTTCTAAATAAATTCTTACCAGCCCTCTATTTAATTGTTGTTAAACAATGAGCAACTGCTTCGGTGTGAAGGCTTTCAAAAGTATCTACAATACATATTTCACTGTCCCAAATAATCGTTGAAATCACTAAAAACGTTAAAAAAATTATGTAAAAACCCATAAAACGGACACAAAAATGCCGTAAAACTATGAAAAAAGACCTACAAACCAGAAATGGCTAAAAATGGCGAAATAATGTGCTAAGAATTGTTGACTTCGGTATCTGGAAATGATGAGATTATTTCTTGTGTTCGGAAGAAGTGTTAAAGGGTAAAAATAATAGGAGCAGCTCAAATATTTTATCCCTCTATGGTTCAATTCGTCAGAGATATGACCTTTATTCGACGGTTCTTTTGTTTTTTTTTTTTTTATGGGGACCCCCAGTTGTTTCTTATATTTTATTTAATTTTTTATTGTACTGAATTTGTACCTTTAAATAGTTTTTTACTTTACGTAAAATCATGATAAAAACCGACACTTTTCTACTTCATAAAAAATGCTTTTTTTTGTTTAATAATAATAGTAATTAAAGACGGAATAATGTATATATACTACTACCTCAATATTTTAAAGATCGATTTACTGGATCATCATCATCATCGTTTCCTCGAGCTCCTAAGCGGAGCATAGGGCCTCAAATGTACTGGATTTACTGGATAGTATCCTGAAATTGGTCTTGGAGGAAACGTTCATCTTTCAGCAAGACAACGAGCCCAAGCAAACTTCAGGTGTTGTCAAAGAATTGCTGCTTTACAATGTTCGACGACAGCTTAGAATACCGTCGCAGTCATTTGTGGAAACATTTAGATCGTCACAAGAGAAAATATGAGATTATAACAAAAGAAGACTTAAAGCGGTTCTCCTAGATGAGTGGTGCAATATTGACCATAAATTTAGTTTATTCAATGTTCTCTAGAATGAAAGCTGTAATTAAAGCAAAAGGATGTCCAATGAAGTACTAACAAAATTAATTAAATTAAATTAATCAAAAATTACAAAACATTCTTAAAATGTATACTTATTTTGTGACATATTTTTAGCAATATATTTTCTAATAATTTAAAATTACTTTGTAAGTTCTGCTTTTTAATTAGTTTTTGTTTTATTTTTCATGCGGACATGAATTGGGTAAATTTTGAATTTGATTAATTAATTGAAAATAGTTCAGCACAATCTGTGTATACAACTTTTATGACTTACTGTAGTAGTAACCTCGTATCTAAGTCCCAAATATTGGCTATTAGGACTTTTTTAATTTTATTCTTATCAAACTCTTTTTAACTTTTATTTCAGTTTATTCTGATTTTAGAATTATTTTAGAATTTTTGTTTATTTTAGGCATTTTACAATTTTACATATGTTTCAACATCAAGCAATCCAGAATTTTCGTTTTTTTAACTATGACACATGACATACTTTAAATATTTCAATCTTTTGATGTTGATTAAAAATTACCCCAAATAATTCCAGGCTTAAAAGTAAAACAAATTCTACGCATATAACATGTTCGTGCCCATGACAGTTTCATTTAAGGAACTAACAATATTTTTTCTTTTTCAAATGTTTGAGTAAGCTCTGCAATACTCAGATGAATAGTTTCATGCGCTACAAAAACGAATCAATACCATATGTTAAGCAAAAGATTTTTTTTTTTTTTTTGCTTAGGTTTACATGAACCGAATTAAATGTTATTTCTGAAAATGAAAAAACACTGCTTTTGATGTTTTGTGAAATTTTGTTGACTGTTTTGCTTATAAGTAAAAATAATTTGCTTGAGCGGCGCTTAGAAATGATAAAATAATGTTTTAATTACAACAACTGCGTCACTAAAACTTTGGTTTTTTTTTTCTTTGATCGTTTGTGTGTAGCCTCAAAATATATTTTCCGAATATTTCATTATGATGCCATTAATTAAATGTATAAAATAAATTTCCGCATGAGTTTCAAGCGAAATGTATTGATTGATGATTTAGTTGTGAGTCTGGCAGTTCAACCTGCACTTGTTTGCGTCAAAGTTAAGCTTTGTAATCAACATTTTAACACGTCCCAATATAACTTAGCTTAATTTTGTATTATTTTTGGAAAATTTTTGTGCGCAGCATAATCGTGAATACTTGAAGCAGCTCAATGTAATTTATCTTTTTTTTTTTTGCTTTTTCGTTCTTGTTTCAGCGATTAACATCATTAAATTATTTGAAAGAAAAAAAACTCATGGTACAACGTTGCAAATATGTGACAAGCTTTGAGAATGTACCATGTGAAGTTTTCATCTCAATGCTGCAAATTGTCAATTTCAAAGTAATTTGCAGTTTTAAATAAAATTTGAGTTCGGTTAGTTACTGCCTCAATTGAAGGTAGGTAAAAAAATAACTCATTTTATCGTAAATTAAGATGAATATAAAGGGAAAATAGATGAGGTATGAAAAGTATTCCAAATGGATTTCGATTTTGATTATTAGTTCTAAATGCAGATAACTTTGCTTCTTGTGTGTGTCAAATTAGTGATTGCTTCAACCAATACTGTGCTGAATATTTAAGCGCTATAAGATTTTTGAATATGTAAGCTTTCCTGTTGAAAGATATTATTTATGTTACACTTCTTGTTTTACATTTGGGTGTTGTATGAAAAATTATTTCTATCCCCCTAAGCATATATGTACTTAGTTGCTCATGTAAACATATTTTTGTACAAAAGATTTTTGCCTTATAATAACTAAACCTTGCCTCAAGGCTACAAAAGATTAAAGGAATTAGTACAAATGTAACAATTTCAGAATTTATTTTAAGCTCATTATAGCATTGTTGCGAAATGGCTTCATAAGTACATCATAAAACAATAATAATGCTTTATATTAAAAACATTTGTTTTCTGGTTTTATTTCATCAGAAATTGCGTTTCAATTGTTTCATATTTGAGAGTAGAAATAAAAAAAAAAAACTGCGCAAAATTATTCGTTCTGACTTGAGTTTTTTTTTTTAAGATATTTTTTAATATTTTCACCCCCAAAACATGATTTCCTAGCAAAGTTATTATAATTTGAGAAAAATTAGTGCAATGGTGGATACTCTTTTTTATCACTTGTTTATTCCTTAATATTGTAGTAGAGACGCGATCACATTCATCCTATCTTATGCATATATTATAAGGTTTCTTACCAGTGCTCACTTAATTACTTGAAGATTTTAAATATTAGCAGCTGTAGATTTTAAAATGCAAGCCAATGCAAAACTGCCTTCAGATTCTGGTATAAAAAAACAAGATCGAGGATTCTCTGTTGAGTAGACTGCATCTGCTTACGGTGCTGACATTTCAAATGTGGTCTGGAAAGATAACATGCAAAATTAGATGCCGTCTACCTATGTGGGTATTAAACCATTGCAAGGTGAAACAAACTTTAAACCAACGGTTACTCGATATCTTCGCGTTGAAAAAGTACACGTAGTTCCTTGTCCAAACGTAATTCAAGAATATAATCACCTTCATCCCCATCACATGGGAGGTATTGATTTGATGGATGAACTTATCGGACGTTATCACATCCGTGCAAAGTTATCAAAATATACCAACAGATTGTTTTAACACCAAATTAATATGGGCACTGTTAATGCATGTATATTAAGGTGGGTCACCAAAAAAAGTTTGGTTTGTTACCGACTTTTTTGAAAGATCCTATTGAGAGGATTTCAGACCAGAAAAATTTTTTTTTTTAAGTGGTCTACATTAACAACCAAAATGGTCTTTTTGTTATAACTCGGTTATTTGATGTCCGATTTTGGAAAAAAGTATATTTTTAGAAAGATCTTAAAAATGCTAACAATCCGTAGTCAGAGGTCTTTGACCCTTGAGGTCATCTTCAATAAAATAATTCAGCTTTTAACTTTTTTTGCACTACGACCCCAAACTTTGCCCATTTTATATTTTGTAATTATTTTGTAAATTTTGAGCTCAAAAATTAAATTTTAAGCGCGTGCAACTTTTTTTCTTATGAGTGGAATTAAAAAATTTCTTCACACGGACCTATTGATTTTTTATGAACTTTAATTACAAAATATAAAATGGGCAAAGTTTTGGGGGTCGTAGTGCAAAAAAAGTTAAAAACTGAATTATTTTTTTTGAAGATGACCTCAAAGGTCAATAACTTTTGACTACGAATTGTTAGCATTTTTAAGATCTTTCTAAAAATATACTTTTTTTTTAAAATCGGACATCAAATAACCGAGTAATAACAAAAACACCATTTTGGTTGTTAATGTAGACCACTTAAAAAAAAATTTGTTTGTGTTCTGAAATCCTCTCAATAGGATCTTTCAAAAAAGTCGGTAACAAATCAAATTTTTTTTTCTTCCATAGGGGTCGACCCGCCCTAATGTATATTATACAAACGCATTAATATGCCGGATCCTAAGGATCGGAGCTGGGTCGAAAAGTATTCATTACAATTCAATTCCAATTCCTTGGAATAAGGAATTAGTAATTGGTCATCTCAATTCCTCAGGAATGGAATTGGAAAAAAATGGTCAATTCCATTACAGGAACTGTAACACCAGTTTACAAAATTTGACCTTTTCTCGAGACCTGGTTTCTGACACATTTTTTTAAACGTATTTTGGAGCGCAGATTCCAAAATTGTAAACCATTTTTTTTTCTTAAGAATAGTTTTCGAGATATCCCAAAAAAACCCGTTTTCTGGCCCGTTTTTTGGTTTTCAGCCCATATCTCCACCAAACTATGTTTAGTGGACCAATATTATGCATGGTATTTAAGGATAATAAAATTCTTTCCAATGGTATACTTTTTTAACAGATCCAATCATATTTAATGAAGCTATATGCGATCAAAGTATAAAAAAAGTGATTTTTCGGCATTTTTTGAAAATCACTAAATTTCAATTGCTCCGTTTAAAAAAAGTTGAACTGAAAAAATTATTTTTAAGATTTAAAATGAAATATTATTCTTTTGTGAATATTTTGAGTATAATTTGGTGCTATTCGGACCAAAAATGTAAAAGTTATTCAAAAATGTATGCGGAAAGGTATTTTTACAATTTTTAGTACATAATTCTTGATTTTGGTCGAAAGAATATTTTTTTGGGTAAATAAAAGGTAAATTAAAATTGAAAATATGTTTTTTACGCCACAGGAATACAATTGAAAAAATGGTTAATTGCATTACAGGGATTTAATCGGTAACTAAATTTTTCAATTCCTCTGGAATAGAATTGGAAAAAATGGTCAATTCCATTACAGGAATTGTAATTAGTAATTGAACATCTCAATTGCTCAGGAATTGAAGGTTACTGTTATAGTAATTGGATTACCGTAATTGTAATTGAATTAAAGTAACCTCCAATTACAAATTATGCGATGGAATTGAAAATATCAATTCCTGAGAATTCCTGAGGAATTGAAATTTTCAATTACCAATTACAATTCCTGTAATGGAATTGACAACTTTTTTTTATTCTATTCCTGAGGAATTAAAAAATTCAATTACCAATTACAATTCCTGTAATGGAATTTACCATTTTTTTTCACTTACATTCCTGAGGAATTGAAAAATTCAATTACCAATTACACATCCTGTAATGGCATCGACCATTTTTTTGCGATTCTATATCTGAGGAATTGAAAAGTTCAATTACCAATTACAATGCCTTTAATGGAATTGACCATTTTTTCGAATTCTATTCCTGAAGAATTGTAACGTTCAGTTACCAATTACGATTTCTATAATGGAATTGACCATTTTTTCCAATTCTATTCCTTAAGAATTGTAACTTTCAATGACCAATTACAATTCCTGTAATGGAATTGACCATTTTTTCCAATTTCATTCCTGAGGAATTGAGATGACCAATTACCAATTTCTAATTCCAAGGAATTGGAATTGAGATGGAATTAATTCCGAAAGGAATCTTTACAACCCAGCTCTGCCTAGAATGAAAAAACTCAACTCCCTTCTTTCCGATCTTAAATCGCACAAGTATTGTGTTCGCGTGTGGTCGTTCAGAAAAAACAGCCAAAAAGGTTACTTATATACTAATGATTTGCATTACGATGGAATGGAGCATTTCCCAAAAATTTTACCTCGTACAGGAAAACAAACTTGGAAACTTGAGGGGTGCACTGCTGAGACTCAAAATAAATGCAAAATATGTAATATTAATCTGTGTTTCACACCAGACAGAGACTGTTTTTATGCTTTTCATAATAGAAGTATAATATATCAAAATATATAATATCAATAAAAAGCGTTGTTGAAGCCAAAAATGTATTCTTATCGAATGTGAAGTATTCATAGCGAATGTGAATATAACTTGTCTTTTTTTAGCTTGGATGCCCAATACCGCCTTTAGGCGGGTTCAGCGAAAGCACTCCTCATGCTGGAAGGAATGATTTTTTCTTTATTTTACCAATGGTTTCTTGATTCAAGACCTAAGAAATTTCTTATAAATAATTTTTTTAATCTAAAAAAAAAAACATTGGGGCAGTAGTGGGTTAAGTCAGAAATCACCTAATTTAGTGTAAATTTAGAACAAATATTAAGTAGTACTCTGATGGAAACTTTTAAAACGCCGGTGTACGTGCAAGTTTGTCGCTTATACTGAAATCCGTTAATAGCATTCTGTAATATTTTTTCTGTCTTGTACATTTACACAATATACACAACATATTGACAAACATAACTGCAAAATTTTTGAAGATTTCATTATAAATTAATTAAGAATATACAAAGATTTTCTAAGAAATTCATTCTAATACAAATCTCGTAATTAAAGTTTGTAAAATATAATTACACTTTTACTATTGATAACATTTTAATATCGCTTATGCTCTATTTTGTATTTCTTGTGCATTTTTCTATAAATTTATTTTTGTAAATTAAATTTTTTTTTACCTATAAATTACATAAGTATTTTCACTAAAACGAAAAAATAATAGCATATTGGGAAACAAGCAATATTATGCTCTGAGATTATAAGTTTAATGGTTGAAGAAATTTAATTGTTTTTGCTGTTATTAAACTGTTTATGATGGCTGCTTTTTATTCATATAATAATAAAGAACAAGCGCTTAAAGGCGACTAATCCCAAAAGTGTTGTTGTTTTGTTACCATTTAATTCTTCGCACTGTTTACAGCAATGCTATTAAAACAGTAAAAACGATGTCCAAACGAACTGACGAAGAACCGGATGAAAATTAAAAGACAAGAAACATTCGCAGCAGCGTAACGATGATATGCAACAAGCCAGATAAGAAAGCATTTACCAAAAACAAGAACTATAGAGCAATATCAAGTTGCTGTGCCACATATAGAAATGTCAATTAAAGTTCGTAGTTGACCCCACACTTCACCTACCGCACTGCATAAACGTTGCTTATACCGTTTGAGGCTACCGCTCAGCACTTCCGCCCAGGCTGCAATTCAAATTATTATCAAACCCAAAAGCAAGCATTTATGATGAAGACAGCAACACCAAATAATGGACATATTGGACATTGGACGTAGTTCAACGCCAGAAATAAATGCTGCCGCAGGTCACCTCAAATAATGGAACCGCAGGGTGCAAAGCTTAATGAAAGCCATGATGACAGTTGTACAGCGTGGAATATTTCAACACAACATACAGAGAATTTCGTTGGAGCAAAAGTGTTTGTTGTAGAGCAGGTCAGCTAACACGCAGTTGTGGCGGCCATAGGGATCAGTAGATGGCGATGTTGTTTGTTGTCGAAAATATTTGTGCATATTTTTTAACTGCGCAAAGTTGCCATGATTTCGGTTTAGTTGATGTTACTTGTGGAGCACAACATGAATTAGACTGCAACTGAGTGAGATTTTTTACGACTTAATTTCAAATGCTGTGACATAATTTTCTGAGATTTTATTATTATTTGTATCCGGAAAATTTCTACATAGTAGTTAAAAATTATGCAATTTTGTAAGGTTCTGCAAAAAAAAAAAAAAAAAAAAATCAATGCTGGTCTTGTTTAAAAAAATCGTTTGCTGAAGTTAATTGCTACACTCCTAATTAATTTTACATTTTAGGACGATAATTGTCGGCTAAACAATACCTAATATATGTGCTTAATTTTATACATGTTCTTAAATTCAACATTTCGAATTGAATAGTGAACAAAGCAGTGTGTAAAAGAGGACTTGTGTAAATTTAGATATTTATGTTCACTTTTTATAATGCGAAACGATTGGCAAGCGAATGCTACGTTTGTATCAGATATCTAATAAAATTTACTTTCTGTAAATCACTCAAACATGTTCGTGTATTAGTCGAAAAAGCAAAGTGTTATACGAACGGGTTATCAATATTTATTACATTCGTATTTTTTTGTTCATATTTTATTCATATACATTTTCGAATCAATAAATTTTATATGACTATATAGCTCAGAGGCAACGATTCCCAGACTTAGTCTTTTCAACTAAAGGTGTGTGGATCAAATCCAGAAATCCTCAGAATTTTTTTTCTGTTAATAAAATAATTTTAAAATTATCTGCTGCAGAAATATCTTTTATAAATGATACATTCAGTTGCAAACACTGCCTTAAAAAACAATTTTCGTTTTTGAGATTTTGGTACCTATACGCTTTTTTTACTCAACTCCAGGTATAAGAATATTTAAAAATTGGGAGGCAGAACTCTTCTGAAAACTATTCAAATTAGATTTGAAATAAAATCGGTTGCAAAAGCTGACAAATTTCAAATCTTACACAACGAGTTCAGATGCACTTCATTCGATTTCACTTGATTCTTTGGTGTTAACAGTTTATTTCAATTTTTTTTTTCTGCTTGATGACGTAGGTAGCCATAAAAAAATATTTTAAATTTTCCAAGGTTCCTCTCATGGCCCACAGCATATCTTTAATGCATTTTCTTACTGTTGGACTGAAAATTAGTTCATAAAAGGATCCAACGAGATAGCGCCAGTGCCTTACCACAGAATACAGAAATCGGTTCAATAAATAGTAAGATTGTTCTGGGATGGGTGTGGAGGAAAAAAATAAATATAAGACAGTTAAATTATGTTCTGCCGCTGGTATTTTCAAGAATGTCCTCCAAACTATCACCAAATTGAGGTATGGTTTCCCCAGAGTTGGTCACACTTTTATACCACCCTATTGCGTGTTCGGGGATTGGATAGACGTTCAATAAGAAAAGTGTCGTTGAAAACTCTGATATATAATTATATATGAATGTAATAAAGAATTTTTTTCCTTATTTGTTACTTGAAGGTGTATGCAAAGGAAATGATACAATAATCTTGTGCAGTGAGACTTCTTATTTCAAAAAAGCAAAAAGATTATTCAACATTATTAAAAACAACCCTTTCTTCTAGAAAGAAACGCTCATAAAAACTAGTATAGTAACTATATTTTATAGATATGTTTGGAAGGTCAATCACAACACCACCTTTGTACCACCTTTTTATAGATTTTGTTTCCAGGCTAGCAATCTCGTCTATTAAGGGGTTACATGACATTGGCAGTTGGCAAGAATTTGATGGAAAAACACCTACGGGTTCAAAAGTTACAGCCGGATTAGCGAGAGCGCATTTTTAATTTTTGCGCTATCTACGTACGGCAGCTGGTATATACTTGTTTTACTTGCTACCTGTCTTTTGGTGGTTGTTATTTCGTACCTACTTGAAGGGTGGGTTTTAGTTATTTGCAAATGTTTCAACTACTTGGTATCACCATAGGGGCTACTGCATTGAATTTTTCCAAAGGAAATGATGCAAATCGTTTGAAATGCGCCAGAGTGAAGGCATATGAAGCTTCAAAAGAAGCCCGAATTGCTAAACGATTGCAAAAAACTATAAGAAACAGCACAACACATGATAACGATGGCATACAGTACGAAGCAGGCATGGCAGATTGAAGGTAACCTTTTTTTTCTTTGTTCACAAACCTTGAACGCGTTTATCTCGAAACCATGTTTTTCGTACTGGTTGCGGCACTAGCGGGTTAATTTTTTGACGATATTTTTTTTTTATATTTTTTTAAACTTGATTCGCTATCGTATGACACGAGCTTATTTGAAAATTTTTTTTCGATTTTTTATGAATTTTTAAAGTCAATATTTTTTTCGGCAAAACACACTTTCAAATTTGGAACATCACCAAAAATTGAAAAAAAATTTAAAAAAGATAGCTCGTGTCATACGATAACCAATTTTGTTAAGATTTAAAAAAGTCATTTTTTTTCCAGATCGGACAATTTTTGCAACTCCCAGCGCTGCAACCACGAGGCCCCGTTTTTTTCTCTGCCGCCAGTTTGGAGCTCTATAAAACCATGTTGGAATGAAAAATATATTTTTTTGAATTTTTTTTCTTATAACTTGTTCAGTTCTCTACAATAATAAAAAACATTTTGGAAAAATGTTTGTTTTTGACTGAGTTATGAATTTTTAAAAAAAAGGTCTGTTTTCTCTGCCGTGAATGTCTTGTCCCACCTTAAACGATGAACCATTTTTATTCGTTTAGTTTTCAAGTTTCAAAACATATGTTCGCATAACAGAAAGCAAAATTTTTATGTCGGTAGAACTGTTATATTCCCATTTTCTGTCAAATTCATATGAAAACTTTTTATGATTGTTTTATAAAAAGCAAAAAAGCGGTTTGACGAAGTATTCGTGCAAAATCAATTTGTTTCGCATTAGAGAAAGTGGCTGTTATAGTCGGTAATATGTTGGAGACAATTATCGTCGTAAAGTTCCTAAGAAATGTTTAGATTGTGATTTATAATAATGATAAAATTGATTTATTCGCTAATTGAAAGAGTTTCTTCACATTTCTTATTAGATTAAATAAATTGCATCAGGTTTGAAATTTTATTGTAGCTAATAGTTTAAGGAACATGTTATCAAAATCAAAAGTAATAAATACCACAGCCTACCTTAAATAAATTAAACTATCTACCCTTCACCGCAAAAGCAGATCTTGCTTCATTGAGCAGCTAATGCCATGACGCCGAATTTGCCTGTACGCCGAATTAAGGCAGTTAACAGATTATCCACCTCGTCCTTATAAGCTTTATGGTTCATGCAGCACACGCCCATATTATAGCACGCACGCGAATAAACCAGGGCTCCTGAGCTAGTGATTGTTGATACGTTTTCACAGCACAATGGTTGCACTTATATGGAGGTAATAGCCAAAAATAAGTGTATATAGCCCACTTCAGAATCTATTTTCTGCAGTTGCTGACGCATTGTTTCGATGAAGAGATTTGCGCTTCTTTTCATTTATGGCTGCTTATCACCGTTTATTAATCTTATACTTTATGGCTAATTCTGCGTTTAAACTTAACTAAACACGCACCGATGTATGCACGACAAATAAAAATATGAACGAAAACAATAGTAAGCGCATACTCATATTGAAATATACACTTTTTGTATATAAAAAAAAACGAAATGGTCATTTCAGCCCTTGAAAGGACTTTGACCGAGCTTCTTATGATCAATTGTGTTTGTGTGTGATGTGAAATGTTTGCACACAAATGATCGAGAACTGGACCTACATGTTTTACGCCGACTCCGAAGGGCTTATGTTCTCAAGAAGCTTTTCATGGCAGTTTTTTACTCTCTCTGAGGTTTGCCATTGTCTGCAGAGAGGTGACGGCCGAACAGAAAAATTAATTCAATTGAAAAAACTTTCTGTATCGGATGGAGGATTCGAACCTGGGTTCTCTGGCGTAAGAGCCACACACTCTACCCACTACGCCACGGCCGCCACATATATATATATATATGTATATGTATATACTTTTTGTATATACATATTTAAATTTTGCATTTATTTTTGCTTAAAATGAAATAGTTTCTGTCTCATTTGAAATGTTTAAATAGTTTTTGTTCACTATTTCACACACATTTTTGCCATGTATTTAAGCTTTGCATAATTTTTTGCTTAAAATTAAGCAACTACTGTCAAAAACTCGACAGTAACTTAGTTTTATTTTTAAAGTTAATTTCAACAAATATTTCAGAGTATAAATTAATTACAGCAATATACTAAATCATATATGTGAAATAGTTTTTAATTTAGAGGTGTGAAGTGTTAGTTGAACTTTTGCTGCTTAGACATTATTTAAAGCCATAAAGATTGAACTTAAAGAGATAAAGCACATGTTTCCAAAGGTGAAGCACATCATCTGGATGCTGAACCCAACGGTAATTGAATCTAACATTGAAACATCACGCTTGCTCTACTTTTTATTGTTGTATGCGTGGGTTGCCAACGCAGTGATTGTATTTTATTTATTTTTGTATTATCGCTGCAGAAGTCAGCAATATACATGTGTGTGCTTTAAATGCTCTTTGTTTGTCGTTTGTTCGACCAACTTCAATGAACATTGTTTTTTTTTTTTTTATTGCAACGTTATGTTAAGCTGATTGTATAAAATCAATATAAAGTGACCATTTAACCCTTTTAGGGACTATTGGACATATATGCCCTATCTTTTTTTTATTCCAATCCCAATATTTTCATACTTTGCACTATTTTCTCGCAATTTTTACATTCTCAAAGTTAGTTGTAAAAAATTAAAAATAAAAAAACAAGCTTAAAAACAAATCTCGGTAACATGAAGTTTTGGTAGATGGTAATGTAATATTATTATCCATAATAAACTCCCAGCTCGCAAACTAACTGTTTACTTGCTTGCATGATTTTTGACGTTAAAGTCTTAATAAGCAAACCTTAAAACTTTAAGAATAGTACTTTCTTTTCAAAAACATTGCTTAAAAAAATTCGTCTTTAAAGGGTTAATGCATTTCTTGCTTGGTTTGTTGTTAAGTACAAAATTTCCAGGTGCAAGAAATGATCCGTTACTATGAAAAGCATTCTAAAAAGACATTGGATTTTATGACAAAGTAATTGTATGCAGCTTTTAACAGTATTAAGGCATTCAAACCTATATACCGTAAATGGAATACTTAATGGTATAAGCTTTATTTATAAGAAATTATTTTTAAAAAAACGGTTAAATAAGTGCTGTTTATAAAAAGCACTGTACACACATTAAGTACAAGCACATAAATTCGTGCATAAAAAATTCGAGTATAAGTTCGCGTACTCATACTCAAAAAGAATTCAAGTACGAGCGCGTCGAGGCTAGAAGCTGCTGACATCGAGAGGTTGTCATCACCTTAAGGGGTTACATGACATTGGCAGTTTTTGGAAATCGAATCTTTTTTTTAATAATTTTGTATTTAAGTAAATATTCTATGAAAAAAATTGCATGGAAAAATTCTTACGGGTTCAAAAGTTACAGCCGGATTAGTGAGAGCGCATTTTTAATTTTTGCGCTACCGGCAGCTGGTATATACTTGTTTTACTTGCTACCTTTCTTTTGGTGGTTGTTATTTCGTACCTACTTGAAGGGTGAAGGGTGAAGCCCGATTTGCTAAATAATATAGCGAAGGCATACAGTACGAAGCAGGCATGGCAGATTGAAGGTAACCTTTTTTTCTTTGTTCACAAACTTTGAACGCGTTTATCTCGAAACCATGTTTTTCGTACTGGTTGCGGCACTAGCGGGTTCATTTTTTGACGATATTTTTTTGTTTTCTTTTTTATTTTTTTAAGCTTGATTCGCTATCGTATGACACGAGCTTTTTTTTAAATTTTTTTTCGATTTTTTATGAATTTTGAACGAATTTTTTTCGAAAAAAAAAACACTTTCAAATTTGTAACATCACCAAAAATTGAAAAAAAATTAAAAAAAGCTCGTGTCATACGATAACCAATTTTGTTAAGATTTAAAAAAGTAATTTTTTTCCAGATCGGACAATTTTTGCGACTCCCAGCGCTGCAACCACGAGGCCCCGTTTTTTTCCCTGCCGCCAGTTTGGAGCTCTATAAAACCATGTTGGAATGAAAAATATTTTTTTGAATTTTTTTTTCTTGTAATTAGTTCAATTCTCTACCATAATAAAACAAATTTTGAAAAACTGTTTGTTTTTGACTGAGTTATGAATTTTTAAAAAAAGGTCTGTTTTATCTGCCGCGAATGTCATGTCCCGCCTTAAAACTTTGTTTGCTTGGACCAAAGTGAAAGTCGTGAGAAACAGATCGACAAGTGCAATATATACTGCAATAATACTTGGTAATAAAGGCCTCAAATTGTAAACTTATACCTTTTCATGTCGCATTTTTCACCTTGGTCACCATCAAGTGTTTTTGCTTATTTTTCTTTGATTTTCGCACTTAAACTTTATTTTTACATCAAATTAAACCAATAAAAAAATACAAAAACTTTTGTGAATAAAGTGTTGTGATATGAAATGCTATTTACGGCAAAATGAGACAAATATACTTATATATTAAATTTGGTAATAATATATCTAAGGAAAGTTCTTAGACTAAATTCAATCTAAACTGAAATCGGAGACAAAAATTACTCGAAAACTTCTGAACTTATCTCTATAAAATTTTGCGGGCTTATTTAATACATAAAAATGTAGTGTTTAATCGTTCGATTTTTTTTTTTTTGATAAATAATGGTCATTTTATAGCCAAAACCCTATCGTTTCATTTTAAAGAAAATTGAACTATTAGCTTTGACTCTGACTGCCATTCTTTCCAAGATGCATAGTACTTAAATCCATCTATCAAACACTAGTGTAGATTGTTATTTAACTAGATTCTTATTTTACTTATTGTTAGTTCACCACAATGTTTGTCACCGCAAAACGCAAAAAATAAGAACGCAACTTTTTTTACGGCCATTTGTAACGAAATTATGTAATATTTAAAAAAAAAAAAAATTACTGAAAAGGGTCAATGTACGTAGTTAAAGATGATATATTGATCGTTTGAAAAAGTTTTGTAGATTTCTTGAAAAAAATCATGAAAATGACTTATTTTACGCTGCAAGTGGGGGTAACCCCTTACGGAAGTTGACGATTAGTATTCAGAACATGATTTTGAAGATTCGAAACATATTGTGAAAAATCGAAGATAATCGGGGTTGTTGTCGAAACCAAGAGCTCTCGGAATCGGAATTGAAACGGACAAATATTTTGCTGAGGAGATATCGGATAACATAGGTTTCTGTGACATCTAAAAGAGGCACCGAATCCAATTCGAATATAATACCGCCAAATCAGAATCCATGAGACTTAAGCGAAACATTTGTCGGTTTCAACTCTGATTCTAAGAGCTCTTGGTTTCTACAACAACCCCGAATGGTCTGTTTAGTGTATTGTAAATGTATTTTTTCAACAGTTTGTAAATAATTAAACAGTTTCTAAATCCTTCAAATGGAGTACGCGTAATTTGTCTAAAAATTTTCTTAACATATTTTAGAGAAATTCCGTGATAACACTGTAGTAACTCCGAAACCGAGTAACTCATTACGTTTGGAATGTGTAGGCTCTGAAATAGGCTCTGAAATAAAATCTGAGGATAATTTAATTATAAGTATTTTAATGTAGAAGTGTTTTTTTAATTTATAATTAGTACTACTATATTGAGCAGTATAAATATTAAAAATTTTATATAGGGACCTTTACCAGCAACCATAGAGACTCCTTTATACTAAGTTTTACGCTCATACAATATAACTTTGAAATTTCGGTAGCCATTTCGCATCAAATATGATTCGATTATTTGAATTTTATAATTCTGACATCAAATTCAAAATCAGCCATCTCAAAAACTCTCTTACATTACGTTTCATACCAATATAATACTATTTTAAAATTTTGGCCACTGTATTGGATTTGCCGTTTTGAATTTTGTAATTGTAACATCAGATTTGAAATTAGCTACCCAGAAACCTCCTTGTTCGAACCATGTGTTGCACACACCAAATTATAAATTTGCTTATAATTTCATACTTGCTGATTTTTGGAGAATTTTTAAGGTCACCGTAAGCCAAAAAATTAAAAAAAAAAACAATGATTAGCTAACTTCAGCAAACCTTTCATGATTTTGAGTACCTCCATATGCCTCCTTTGGCTGGGTGCTTAAGGCCCCTATTGTGTATTACAACTCAACTAGGTTGACTAGATTCAACCAATTTTTTTTCGTATAACGTATTACATAAATTTCAGTTAAACCAAGTAGTTTGCCTTCCTGGTTGGCAAAAATTTTTACTATATTTTTTTTGCATATTTTTATAGCTATATTTATAGCTAGGGTATTTGAGAATATCGGCCTAAAAGGGTTTTTTGAAATTCGAAATACTTTAGGAGATATGGCCTATTTTGTGTAGAAATGTTTTCTTCAAAATACGATTTGCTTAGTTTGGCTACTTTTTGAATGCAACGGTTTGAAGCAACCACCGAATTTCGTTCAACGCGTTCTTTAGTTGTAATAACTTGTATGTAAACGCATTTCAAAAATAAATGAATACACACATTATAGCTTAGGTATTCGAATGTTGGCAGCGTTTAGTTCACTTTGAATTGAGTTATAAACCGGACACGCGCGCGCATACAGTTTTGAAAAGTACAGTTTTGATAAAAATTTTTGTTTGTGCTAAAGACAATGGATATGAAAAGTAATATAAATAAAAATAAAAGAAACACTGGTAGCAATCGAAAAACTCGTCCCTTGAAACGTCAGTTTCGGGGTAACCGACACGAAAGAGATGAGGACACCGAATTCACAAGTACATCGGCAAAAAATTTAAAAATAATGAAAACGAAGACATGATAACAAAACGGAGAATTGCATTTTGTACTTTTATACAGTTTTCTCGGCGATTGCTAATCTGGTGATATGTGCCAAATGTGAAGGAAAAATCGAGTTTAAAAAAGCATCGCCGAATGGAATTGGCTTCAAAATTGGTGTTCACTGCGCTTGCCCGACCACTACATACATTTTTGTGTCATCTTTGGTTGGCAAATCATATTTGATGAACCGGCGCTTGATTTTTGCCATGAGGGCTTAAGGCATTGTGCCAAAAGGCATTAACACGTTTTGTGGCCTCATGGATATCGGCAGAGGTGTGGTTAACTCGTTATACTACACTGCCCTGGAGAATTTTCATACAGCTGCAAGCGCGGTCTATGGATACATTCTTTCAAAAGCTGAGAAAGAAGAGAAAGATGCCATGGTCACAGCCGATCCACGGTGCGACCCAATAATGTTTACCGTATCAGGTGATGGCACTTCACTATACGGCGCTACAACGTTGATCGACAAATGCAGTACAAAAATAATTGACTCTATTGTAAAGTCCAGCGTATGCAATAGTTGCAGCCTCCCAACAGTATTGGGAAGCTAAGAAAGAAGAAGACCCACTGGCATATGAAATTTGGATTGAAGACCACGAAGAGGAATGCCGTGCCAACCATCAAGGAAGCTCTGGGAAGATGCAGGTGGCTGCAATAAAGGAAATGTTCGCCATATCAGTCCAAAAGCATGGCGTAAAATACTGCAAGTATATCGGCGACGGTGACAAAAACATTCAAAGCTATTATAGACGACGATCTGTACGATGACGACCCAATCGTCGGAAAAAAAGAATGTATATCGCACGTGCAAAAAAGAATAGGCACCAAACTCCGCAAGGCCAAAAAAGAGAACAGAAACAGAGGCATTGGCGGCAAGGGTGCAGGCAAACTCACAGATAAAGTCATCTCTGAACTAACAACATATTATGGCCTCGCTATTCGTCGTCATCCAGAGTCGGTTGCTGACATGAAGAAGGCTGTTTGGGCAACGGTTTTGCACAAAATCTCGACTGATGAAGTCCAGGAAGCATTCAAACCTATTTACGAAGCACTGTCAGCCGATGGTTTGTTGAACAGATGCCTTGGCTCAGAAACTCAAAACAGAAACGAATCTTTCAACGCAGTGCTGGGGTCATTCGCACCGAAGCATATGCACACCGGCGCACGCACTACTGATAATGGCAATTATATTGCAACCGTCATATTTAACGAAGGTTTTTTGCTAATACTTCAAATAATGAACCTAATGGGCATCCCGATTGGCAACGTCACATATGATTTCGTCATGTCTCGGAACAAAGAACATTTGAAAAGGTCCGAAGCCAGAGCTCTGGCCACATCAAAAGAAGGTAGAACTGCCCGAAGAGCACAAAAAGCCGCTGAGTCCTCATCTTTTGAAAAAGAGAAAGGAGTTCTTTATGGGGCTGGCATTGCAGATTGATAAATGTAAGTATTTCACAAAAAGAAAAAAATGTTTTATTGCCTAAAATTTTCTTTAAGTTTTTTCAAAATCACGTTTTTGAACTTCAAAGTCACTTTTCTTCGGTTCTACTGAACCGATTTTGCTGAAACCAAGTGAAATTGACCCAGAATTGACAAATTTTTAAAACTGCATGCTCAAATTTTTCATTTAAATTTTTTTTTGATGCAAAAAAATAACTTTAAACTTAAACGCGTTTATCTCGAAACCACGTTTTTCGAGCTTGTGACCCAGATTGCGCCCGTAGTTCTTAACCGATTTTAATGAAACGAAGTGCAATCGACGCAAAATCAGTTTTCTAGTCCCTATTTCAATCACAATTTTAAAAAATTTTTACTTTTTTTTTACACTAAACTACAAAAAAAAAGACCCAAAATCGCTTTTTCATTTTTCAATGACCGCCATTTTGTAAAAAATAATCGCAATATTATGATTGAGGTAGGAACCAGAACTACAGCTGTATTGAATCTAATGCCATTTACTTTTTTCATTTCAGATGATCTGAAATCGAGTTTTCCGGGCCGCAAGCAGCATACCTTTTTTTTCGACGCTTAACTTTGAAGGCCGACAACTTTTTGAACAGCCCTCGTACAAAGGAAAAAAAAATTTTTTATTTAATTTAATATGTTCTATACGTATATACTATAATATCCAGAATTTCAATAACTCTTTGCGTTTTCAAATGAGAAGTTTTTCAAAAAGGGTCCAAAAACAACCTTCCAACCAGGAATACTCCCTTAATATTTTATAAATTTTGAAATTACATAGTTCAACAGATATGTATGCAATACGTTATATGAAAAAAAATTTAGTTGAATCTAGTCAACTTAGTTGATTTGTAATACATAATAGGGGCTTTAATCATTCCATCCTGAAAAATATGTCACAACTATCAAAAAAATATTTCAATAATTAAGTTAAACTGTAAATTAGTATTTACAAAACCAAAATGGATTTGTAATTGGCGGACCATAATGCAATATCTAAAAATTATTATGAAATATACTTAACATACACTTATATGTATATATCACTCAAAAAATTGCCTTTCAATGAAAAACTGAATTAAAACCTTCAGCCTGTTAAATATTGTGTTTTTGATGCTGATAAGTGTATTAAACAAAATGTCACAGTCAAAAATGTGCGCACAACTTTTTACATTGTTTTGCCTTTGTTTGCTGACATTTTCGATTATTGTGCCAAAAAAGGCTTCCATTTTTATGTGAAGCTATTTTTATTGTTCTTGCGAACTATTTTATTGTAATTCAATTGTAGCTACACAATGAAAGTGAATGCGTGTAAAAATCTTAAATATACACTCAGCAAAAAAAATTTTAAGACTTTTTTCAATATTTGTTTATAATAAATTTTGAACAATCCTACCACAAATAAGCCAATAAATTAAATTATTTGAGTTTCACACTATTACAAAGTGGAAAAGTAAAACAATTTATAATATTGATTTTGTAACTTTTGTACGTAAATATCAATATTTAAACAAAAAACTCTATAAACAAATTTATCTCCGGAACATCCATTCCACTTCATGTTAACTCACAGTAATTAAAATTCTGAGAACTTTTAACAAAGGGATCATCAGTACACTTACCATGACATGCAAATTTATGAAGGACAAAACATTTTGAATGCTTGAAAAGTCAAACAAATGTTCAACCCTTTTTTACACTGAAAACAATGCGTGCCGCAAATTATGCAAATAACCGTAAATGTTTTCGTATTTGGCATTGACCCATTTCTTGTGCAAATTTGTTTTAGTGTATTTGATGCAAAGTTGTAACAAACTGTTTTCGAATGTAGCCTAAAAATGGTACTGAATGAAATGGTTGACGCTTAAAAATAGCAAATAAAACAAATGCCAAATGAAACTTAATAATATAAAATGTTAGGGAACAATGAAAGGTTACGCTGGCAAATTGCGTCACTTCCGGTCCTAAGTGCTTTTTTAGTGTTTACACAATGGTTGGCTTTGAAAAAGTGAATGAATTTGAGTGTGCCCAATAGGCAATTAGAGCAGGCCTCTCTGGAAAAGAAAGCATAAATTTAGTATTACTATTGGCTTCAAGACACATGCATTCCTCACTGCTTCGGTGAGTGCTTCTATAAGGCCTGTTTTTTTTGTTAACCAAGGCAGTAGTGCCTCTGCTCATATATATTATACAGTAATTTTTTCGTTAAATGCTAAAATATGCAGGGTGTTCAAGATCTAAGTGCAAATATTCACTGATGTGAAATGAGTGGTCAATTTGCGTAGAAAATTATATGGGAGTGGGGATCTATTTTCACAGCCTTAGGAGTTATATTTTATTGATATTTTACTACATTTATTGTATCTAGCAAAACTAGCTAGCAAAAAGTATATTGACCCACATGGGGCAACTTATTAGCCAAATATTATTGGGATAAGATTTCAGTAATGAATTGGCCGATCTTAAAATTTTTACTGAACTGTTTTTCGCTGCTAAAACTATGTTGTGACGAAGCCAATTCCATTTTAAATTGAAAAAAGCTTACCTAAACCAAATTCATAGCTTTATTTTCATTAATTTTATGTGTGTTTGTAGTGCTGGGTGTTTGTAATTCACCGAATTAAGTGTCCTCAATAATTATTACTTGTGAACTGGCTCGAGCGATGCCAACGTTGTTGGTTTTTTGTTGTATTTGCTGAATATTAATAGGATCAGATACCACCTAAATTGTTCCTCCTGAACAGTCCTTCCCCTCTAAATTAAGGTCGTTACACAGTCCAATTAAAATTATCTCAAATAGTCTTACTACAATTAATTTTTAGGCTTAAACGAAAATTATTGAACAACTTCAAGCATATTATGTTTGTTGTAATTCGGCCAATTCAGTGTCTTCAATAATGTGAATTTGTGCGCTGTCCTCAAACGCATTGTCGTTTTTTTATATGTTTTCCTGTTGTTTCTTTCTTGTTTTGCCATTTATTCAGGGAATTGTTCTTGTGGTTGACTTTTTGTTAGTGCAACTTTTTTGAAAGAATGTTATCGGGATCAGACCTCAGCGAAAGGTTGACCGACTTTTAAAACAGTTTTACTAAACAATTTTTCCCTTCTAAGTTAACGTTTTAACGAAGCCTATACTTGGAAATTTTATTTATTATAAAGCCATAAAAATAGTGCTAGAGTGTTTACATATTTTGCAGCAATACTTGTCATAAAATTTTTTGATAGGTTAATCACCACAACAACTATGTCAATGGTTTTAACATACTTTTTATATACATAAATTACTAAATTTAGTGTAAAATTATAATATTCTTTAAATATCACAACTTAAAAACTTCGATATACATTTAATTTTTTGTCTCTTCTACTGCACTTATTTTATAGATGTTTGTAATATCAAATTTCAAAAATTGTAATCGCCCTTTTAATAATAACACAGTGCTAAAATATTTTTAGTTTTTGAAATTTCCTATCAAAATTCGTTGAGAGAAGTCTGCAATTTTGGGAAAAATTGAAAGTTGCCGTGCAGAGTAATGTAGCCGATAATAACACAGTGTAGCAATATTTCTTTAGTTCTTGAAATTTTCTATTATTTAGAAAGAATTATTTATTTAAAAAAATTAAAAGCATCAGAAAGGCACTAGAAGGAGCCTTAGAAGAACTGAATCCACACAAGGCTATGACCTATTATCAACAAGATTCAAAATGCTCAGCAATCAGTGCTTATTAGTGTTTCGAACAAAGTCTCGAAGAACGCTGAAATATATGAATAAATATTGAAAAGCTTAGAAATATTGGCTGTACATAGTGATCCACGAGCGTTGTCAGCCTCATCAAATGATGCAAGAGCCTTTTTTGCAAAACTACAATATATCTTTGCAAGGCTGCACAAGATTTTTGCTACAGAATCTTTTCAGGATGGATTTACTATTTGCATATTGGTGAACTTTTCAAATTGTATGGACCAATGTCTAGTCGCTTCCTATTCCTCTCGTGATTATATTCTTTAAAAAACGATCAAACTGTTTCAGTAGTTAGCAATTCGCAACCCTTTCTTATAGAATCTTTCTTCCCTATAATTATTTTGCTGTACTCGACCTCGACCTCGACTTTGCCCACGGTGAATATTTGCACTTAAGCCTTGGACATCCTGTATATAATTTTAAAAGTGTGATAATGTCCTTCTGACTGCTATATGAAAGAACATACAAAGATCGAAAATTATGTGATCTAATAAAACCATGAAATATTAAAAAAAAAAAAAATCAAAGAATCTAAAACAAGAGATAAAAATTTCTTTTTTATTTTTATTTTGGTTCTCCCCTTCTTTAAGCCTGGCTTCTTTAGCACAGCGAGAGTAGACGTCCTGAAAATGTTACCCATTTTATATAAAAAACAAAGTATATACTTGTAAATGAGCGCGGAAGGGCTAAGAAATCCATATGAAGACCTACTAGTAGCGATGCGTACCCTGCCATTGCCAACTGGGTGAGTTGGGAAGGGTTTTTTGTGCGTGTGTCTGTAGATGTATAATATTATCAACACCAGCAACAAAATCCAATTCATTAAATTTAATTAACTGACAGATTTTTAAAAAGCTTCTTTCCTTCATTTGTTCTCATTGGCAATTTTTAATTAAATTTAATTATCCATTCAATGTTTTGAAGGATTGATGCGGAAATAAAAATTGAAATAAAGTTAAGTTGTCACGCATGCCAAATAAACAAGCGCGTGATTGAATGCACACAAAGTGTAGAAAAACGAATTTTCTCTACTTACACTCTACTATGTAAAAATAATTTTAATGTTTGAAGAAAAAATAATTACTTAATATTTGTTGTCGTTTTTATTTTCCTTGACACTTTACAGTGTATTTTCCTACATTTTAATAGAAAATAAACTACAAACATATAAACTAAAATCCATCATAAGTTGAGCATACGACGGAAACGAACTCTTCCGTCGTCTATCCTCATGACTGTCTTGACCTCTTGCCATGTTTCTATGGCTTGCCATTCAGCATTTGTGAATCTAACCCACGAAATACTGTGATTTCCTGGGTTCGATTTGAAGGAAATTTTTGAAATGTTATTATTTTCCAATCCAGCGCTACTTTCGTCCTCTGATTTCTTTTCTTATTAGCTCGCTAGCCATAAGCATTCAGTTCATGCGGCATATTCTGCGGAGATTTTTGTTAATAAACACCTACAGTTTTCTATATATCGTGTCTGCTCTTCCATATTTCGCTTCCATACAATAATACTGGTTTGACACTAGATTCAAATATTCTGAGCTGTGTGAGTTCGTGCGTCGGGTTATATTTCGCGAGCACTTTATACAGTTTATGGTAGGCGTATCTTTGCTCAGACATGAAGAAACATTCGAATCGGTCACCGATCATTACGTTACTAAGATAGCAGAACTCTTCTACGTGTTCGATAATGTGAACGATGCCTTCAACATTCACCGTTAGTGAAGTCAAGCCATGATTACTTTAAGGTATAATATACGTATAAATTTAAAAAAAAAATTTTTTTTTTGTTTGCTTAATGTGCTCTTTATATTGTAGTTTCTAGAATATAAATTTATAAAAGTTTTATTTATGTTGACGGCATAGGCTTCAAATATTCGATTTGGTATAAGACTAAAATCTATAAAGTTTCGTGCCGATTGATGAACTTTTAGAACTCGCTCAAGAGCCCGAAAGTTGGAGAATCGTTTTATATGAGTTTTCTTGGTATTTAATCAAAGAAGTAATAAAACCAATACTTGAAGTATATCTTTTCAAAAAACCTGGTATGCACTTCGTGTTTTATTTAGTTGTTCTCTAAAATGAGGTATCAAATCTAAAAATCGGATGAAAATTACTGATGAAATTGTATGGTATTATATTTTTCAATACTTACAAAAATCAAAAATATTTCAAAAACATTTACTTTAAAGTCATTTCAAATGAGATAAAACGTTTTTACGATTCTACGAACGATTTTTTTTTGTGTTCGAAAGGCCAGAAACAGGCACTTTGCGGATTTTTGAAAAAAAGTCAAGTTTCACCAGCAGTAACTTTTTTCAGAATTTTGGTTTTCTTAATTTTTTTGCACAAAATAGCTCAAGGCTATACCATAAGCATCACTGTTGTTGTTAGTTATTATTTAGCATTTTTGCATTTTTGAGAATTTTTTTCGTAAAAATACTCAAGCTCGACATTTTCAAAAGGTACACTTCTAATAAAAAATTCCAAAGCGATCAAGTTATTAAAAGTAATCATACAGTTTTATCTATTTGTATTAAGTGTTGGTTCAGAAATAAGTTCAACAACATTTCATTGCAATTTTTTTAAAATTTGAATTTTTAGGATTTTTTTTTACAACAAGAAAAAAAATGGGATTTTTTCCAAAAGTAAAATATCACAACAATGGTAGTTTTGATCTGATTTTTAAATTTGATACCTCATTTGAGAGGACAACCAAATAAAAATCGAGGTGCGTACGAGGTTTTTTGGAAAATATATTTCAATTACTGTTTTTCTCACTTCTTTGATTAAATACCAAGAAAAACTCATACAAAAAGATTCTCCAACTTTTGGGCTTTTGAGCGATTTCTAAAAGTTTATCAATCGGCTCGAAACTTTGTAGATTTTAGTTTTATACCAAATCGAATATTTTTATCCTATGCTGACAAAACAATTCTAAAATATATAATTTTAAAAATTTATGCGAAATTTCAAAAAACGAAAACGTTTAACGTGATTTCCTCGAAACTAGTTTTTTAAAACGGTTCGATAGATAACTCGAAATCAGTTATTTCAATTTCAATGAATCTAAGTGCATTTTGTTCATAATTTTGTCCTTTAGGTACTCCCCTTAAATTCGAGTACCTACTTTTTTTTTTATAGACAAAAAAGTGCGCGAAAATTTGTCGTTTTTTTAACTTTTCACTCTTACTTTCGCCATAATTTAAAAAACCCCCAGGGGTCCTGCGTAAGGGGGATACCATTTCAATTTTTTTGTTTCAGATACATGGGGAAGGCCATATCCATCGAACCGTTTTGGATGTCTTTTTTTAATGCCATTTTCAGCACCCTCTATATAATAGCCAGAAAATTATTTATTATAAAAATTTTTTTTTATAAAGTACTTTTTATGTGCAAAAGCTGTATAAATTTGAAAAAAAATAATTACCAGTATATAAAAAAATTTTTTGAAAAAAGCTGTTTTTTTTTTGGTTGTTTCACGTATGTTTTACCTTAAGGCCAACCTCTTTTGCATTAAGTATCAGCCTGTTAATTTTTGCTTCGCTGTCTGCTAATGTGTGCGTCATGAAATATATACGACAGCGTAGTCCAAATAATTTTATTTTTGCAATGGGCGCCATTGGTTACCGTTTGAGTACACCATCCAATACCACAATGAAGAGCAACTGAGAGAGTACACATCTTTGTCGCTCTCCCCTCGAAATGCTTAATTTGACACTTGTTTTGCTCTTGGCTAGCACTTTGTACTCAGCTAGGTAGAGCTTCTTTATAAGTTCTATAAGTATTCCCAGTATACCATATCTCATCAGAGCACTCCATATTTCGTTCCACTTAATGGTATCGAACCAAGAACGATTGAGTAAAGATCACGCAATATGCTGCGCAGAAATTGCCTCTCTCTGCGCATGACGTCATTTGTAGCTCATTTTGAGAGCGCACCAAAGGTTTAGTAAGAAAAAATGTAAACATTTCAACTTAACAAAATATTGTATGTTTTAATGTTAATTGAATATTTCAAAAAATAATAGAATATATAATTTGAATTTACTTTCAGTTTTATCATTTTAACTTTTATTAAGATATACTTCAATACTCAGGTTTTTTAGCTTCATAAACAGACTTAACAATAATGCCCTAGTCCTGTAGCAACTACAAATTTAAAAAAAGGAATTCGTTTAATGTTAAGAAGAAATTTTATTTTTTCAGTTTATAAGAAAGTAATATTATATAAAATATTCAGAGTGTGTATAAAAAAAATCTTATTCATTTATTAAAATTAATTAAAATAATCATTAATTTGTTATTTTGCAAAACTTTCTCTTGGCTTTATAAGAATTTTGCTGAATGTCTCTATTGAGTTTTCTTATAACAAAGAACATTCTGGCACGAAAAAACGATTTCTTAATCTTTACGCTGCAATTTATTTTCGATGTCTGCTCAATATGGAGCTTCAAAAAGTCGTTAGAAATTAGTAAATCATCTCCATTAATCGATTTCAAAATTTGTTCCAGTTGTGTTATTTGCTGCATAACTTCTTCTGTGGGCTTGGATAAGCCACCTTCATTTAGATGGCTAACCCAACTAAAAGTACGGTCTTCACTGCTTGTAACAGAAATATTTGGAATTTCTTCTTTTAGCCTGTGGCAAATGTAGCCTGCAAGATTTTCCAACCCATCATACTCTAATCCCTCAAACTGCTTCAATTCTTCGTCAATGTTGACAGAAAGCTGAGAACTTTCGCAAACATTAGAAAAAATTAAACCTAAATTAAATAAAATGCAGGTGAAGGGCGTATTGATAAGTACATTATCATATTTGAACAATATTACCTGTTAAAGAATTTTGGGTTCTATCCAAATCTTGAGTATTGTCCTCTTCGACGTTGGCAGAGGTTGACAAAACGCCTTTATTACAACGCAGCAGGTATGAACGCAGACGGTATTTAAATTCCTGACGGTCGGGATGGTCATGCAGCCCACCTTTGGAACGAATAATTCCAAAAAAATTTTCTAACACATCTTGATTAAGGCGGTATGTCAAAATGTATTTAATATTAAATCGTTGATTTAAATCAATATATAATAATTTGAGAGCATTATTCGACTGAAGAATACCTATGAAAATTAAAATTAATATTTGCAGCTTAAATAAAATAATAATTCTTACCCTTCTGAAATGGAAGCAACGTGCTCTTATCTTTTACGCGCATATCTTTTATAAGATCGCTCATCCTTTCAAGAATATCGTCCTGTACTTGAAGTGCAAGGCCATAAGCATGAGTACGTTCCCTGCTGTCTGGATTCGGTACCCTTACATTCATAATGTCAAACCAATCGTTTGTCTACAAAGCAAATTTATAAAAATATAATATTAGTAATTAAATACAAAGATTTGATTTCATATAATATACCGTTTTAAACAATTCATAGCATTCTTGCCAGTTTTTTCCTTCTAAATAACCAATGCTTGCAGCTCGTGTTATAGCTTTCGCAACAGTATGGGAAAATAATTTAGTTGCCATTTTAACATTTTGGCGATCGCATAAAGAAACTTGAAGGTGTCGAGAACTAATTTTATGGGTAATTGTTAAATCCGCTGATGTGCATGCGAGAAGATCAATAATTATGTCCTTTTGAACTAATTTTCCATTGATTACAAAGCCACGGTCTATAAAGTGGTTACGCAACAACTTAATGAGATGTGGCACATCAGCGAGCACGTAAATTTTATTATTATCGTACGTAAACCTGAAATAATGAACAATCAAATAATATAAATAATAAAAAATATGAATTGTTTAGCAATTTATTGTTTTATCTTACCAAGGCTCTTCTGCATCGACTTTTAACTCATTAAAGAGAGCTCGGTTACTACCTCCTAAGTCGCTAACCATCGCCACACCATTAAAACCGCATTCTTTTATAGTGCTTAAAATTGTTTTTAAAATGTCGGGCGTCATTTTACAATCGTAGTTGAAGAAAATTGGCTGTTTCCACTTCGCCATTAAGCCTTAATCAAATTTACATAATGATAAATTTAATAAATTATATGAAAGTAAGTATTGAAGTCTAAGTAGCTTTGAAGTCTTACCTCTTAGCATCCCGACTTGGACATAGTTAGCAGGAGGAAGGGTGGAATCGGTAACTTTGTCGTAGCAGTAGGCCTTACGAATTTTCATTTCATCGAAACTTAATATGCAAATTTTTTGCGCTTCCGTCATTTGTTTTGTTGCAGCGAGAATTTGGACCACAGGTTTCAAAATGCCTGGTATAATCTCAATTTTTTGCGCCCAGTGTTGCAGCGTTCTAATTGCAGGCAGCGGAAAGTTCTTATTTTTGAGCAGTTTGTAACATTTTGCACTTGCAGAATAAAGTGTTATTGAGTGTGCAATATCATTTTCTGTCCATTTCTGTTTTGTTAACCCTTTCTTAAGCTTATCAATTTGACCTTCCGTGAAAATTCCTTGAAGCTTTTCTTCAATGTTTTGGCATTCAAATTCAATTTTTGCCAAACGTTCTTTAAGGGTTTCCATTTCATAAGAATGTTTTTTTTCTATGGTCAACAAGTGCTGGTTGAGTTTAAAATGTTCACGCTTTAAATATTTGCTGTAATGAAACATAATTCAGCTTTCAAACTTAAAAACACAAACGTGAACTTTAAACAATGCAGTTACTTAAACTTACACTTCCTTTTGCAATGCTTTTACTTCAGCTTCAAAGTGGCTTTTTTCGTGGTTGTTGGCCAAAAAGGAATTATTTTCATTGTTGGACTGGTCGACGTCAGGATGGGTCCCCTATTCATTCTTTTAAAAAGGTTCAGCCATAGGTTTACATACTTCAATTTGTTCTCCTTCTGTTGTTTTAGCTTCAAGCAGAAGCGACGAAACTAATTTTTTGTTGTTGCGTTGCTGGAGCCTTTTCAATCGTACAGCAGCAGTTTTTTTAGGCTGCTCGCTCCTGTAAATGGAAGGAATGGCACCCTGCTTTAAGTATCTGTTGGCACCTAGACCTTGATGTGATAGGTACGAAAATTAAAATGGAAGCGTTTCTTGGAGTTTGCATTATGCCTGGTTCTCACTATGGCAGTTTCAATGACAAACTTTTTTTTATCTTCTAAAATATTGAATGTGTTACCGGTTTTACACAATAATCTGCAAAGCACAAGTCAAATGAAGTGATTCCTATTCCAAATTCTGGGCAAACTGACCCCAAATGCCAGCAGGTTGGCATTTTTCATTGAACTGCCAACATGAATTGCCATAGTGAGAACCAGGCATTAGGGTGCAGTCAAAACTGACCACAGGGCAATTATAACTTACCCATTTCATACTGCAGCTGTCCTTCGATATCTTCAGCTTTGAAGTGTTCCATGCAAACCCTCCATGTTGTTGCATTGAATGTCTTTTCTTGTCGACAAAATCGCAGCCACTTTTTTAACATTTCCTTTTCTTTTGGAAAGGAAAAGAAACTTAACTTTAAATTTTTGTCTTTCCTTTTATTGCTGCAACACCCACAGCACACTTCATTTTTAATAATTAATTTTTCTTCACTTTTTATTTAATTTTACACAAAATTACTTCCAAACAAAAATGTAAACAAACAGATGCGGGTAACAAATGACGTGTAAAAAACAGCTGATCGCTGAGAGAATATAACGGACCTGCGCAATGCGTAATCTGTTCTCTATCATTCTTGGTATCGAACGCTCTTTCAAAATCTATAAAAAGCAGATAGAGTGGAGATCTGATTGTTCTACTGCTTGTTCAATTATAATTCTCAATAATGTGGGTCTACGTATAACCGTCTCGATCTGAGCCCGTTCTGTTCACGGCATAAAAGGGTGTTGAGAAAATAAGGTGCACTCCGGTCAAGGAGTAAAAAGTAGTTTTTTAAGTTGTACAAAATAAAGTTTAGAGTTTAATAACTTTATTTTTTTTATCACAGTAAATTGTTCAGTGTGTTTTAAGATGAGGAAAAATTACGTAGATACCCTACTTCTAACTTCATAAGTTCTAATTTAACTGTAATAGAATGATTTATTCTATTTTTTTATAATCTCAGAGGGGTTTGTTTAAAGCATTTGACATTGAGTTTAAAGTTTATCTTGTCTTGGGTTGCGAACATAGTGAACGCCGGTTCAGACAGGCATGCATATCAGATCAGAAAACACATTACAGTAAAATGGATGCATGACTTGGTTTCTTAATTGCTCCAATGTAAAATCTGGCTGCCTGTCTGAACCGAGCTGCACTATGTTCGCAACCTTAGAAGATATTGATATTGAAATTTTAGGGTTGATTTTTATATTTATAATTAAATTTATAAACATAAAATTATATATCTTTTGAAAACTTATTTCAGAGATGAAAAAATCTAATAATCATCTTTTTTTAGAAGATATTGATTTATAATTTAACTTATTAACATAAAATTAGTAATAGTTTTTTTAAAAACGTATTTCAGAGTAGGGAAGATCTACAAAATTATCTTTCTTTAGAAGATATTAGTTTAGATAATTTCATTTATTAACATAAAATTAATGATATGTTTTTATTTTCTTTCAGATCATATTATAATTGACTGGTAAGTAATTAGTCGAATACGTTCTATAAAAATTTTAAGAGTTTTAGTGTTATGTTTCTAATGGTTTTATACAAAGCATTCCGGTAAGAATTATTCGGAGAAAAACAATTTCAAAACGCTTTTTCTTATACACATATATTTCACTTTTTATGAGCTCTAAATTTTAAGAATAATTTGTTCTCCATACTATGAATATTTTTAAATCATTTTATGTTGCGCATATCTATAAAAATTTTTACTGAGATATAAGTAATACTATGTAATAAGATACTCCCCAAACGTTGAAAGTTGCAATTGCAATAAATAATAAATAAACGAAATCCTATTCATCACTAACAATTTTGAAGGCAGTTGGCTGTGTTCAGTGTTGAAATTCAAAATTTCGCACCGAGTTTTATCAATTCGGTTCAGTTTATCATCTCGGTTTACCTAAAAGAACTAATTTTGTGGTCCTTTCCAGGTTCGCTATAGCGAAGTTTGAGTGTTTTGGCATATTTAAAAAAAACGTAAAAAGTTTTCACAGGCTATGTTCCTACGTTATTAGCTTTATACGCTTCTGTACTTAATTCTTATGAAATGAAATTAAAAACACATAAATATTTAGTACGGTTGTAGTTGTTGGTAGGGAAGTTTGAGCAAAGGATTGCTTAGTAACTTGATATGATTGAGGTACACGTGCCTCAGATTCAATAGGACATATTTCTACAGATTTGCACCACACTCAATACATCTTACTCATGTCTACTAACTTATAATTCAATTTTCGTGGTTGAAAATTTTTTTTTTTGGATTTGCGATTTTTTTTTTTAATTTTTTTGTAACTAGGAGTTTTTTTTAGACTATTTTTGAATTTCAGCTCCAGTTCATGAATAAAATATTATTAAAGACGACGTTTATTTGTTGTTGCGCAATATGTGAAAAAGTTTGCATAATTTTGTGGTACTTGTTCTCTTTTTCAAATCAAAAAACCTTTCATAAATATTTTTAAGTATTCATATTCTTAAAATGTGGCATAATTTTTTAATAACACTAATGCTTCAGTTTTGATTATCACCGGATGTGAATAACGCACAAGAACAACAGCCATATTATACATGTTAACATATGTTTGTATTTCCATTATAACCCAGTAAGCCAAACGGACTCATTTTGAAATAGAAACTGATCCGCATTCTCGGACGTTTTATTTGCTTACGAATTTCTTTAACTTTTCGCTTTAAATTCGCTATCGGGAGAAGGTCGCAATTCTTTAATGAATCGTCAATTAAAAAAAACCGAATCGTTAATAAATCGTTAGTACAAGAAACCGAATCTTCAATTAATCGCTAATTACAAAAAAACGAATCTTTTCGCAATTGCCAAAATTAAATATAGTGGCCAATTCTTGATATTTCCTATGTTTGTTAAAGTACAGTATAAAATGCAAATGAACTTTTATTTTATATAAAAAAAATTACAAAAACAAAAACTAATCTTTTAAATATTTAATGGCCAAAGAGTAGCTATAATTTATTATACTGATTGCAATTATTAACTTGAAATTAATTTCAAATTTATCATGTCACGAATCTAAATACTACTCTGGCACCTTATCCATTCGGCTATTGCAATTGTTGGATATGCGTTGTTTAATTTTGGGCCATATTGAAAGTAAGCATTCGTAAGCCTGAATTCGCAACTCAATTTGAACCAAAAAAGGTTTTATTTCCTTTTTATTTTGTTATGTTTTTTAAGGTTTGACTTTACAAAAGCTTGAAATTAATTTTATTTTTAAAATTTGTGACCAACTTTTTTTAAAATAAAAAACCAGTTATTTGCTAAAAAGACGATAAATAACAGCATACTAAAATAAGACAATTTTTTTTTTAAAAAAATTCCCATATTAAAAACAAATTTGCAAATAGGCAAATTAGCAAATCTTTTTTCTTCTGAGGTAGACTTTTTTAAATGAAAGTCTTGAACAAACTATGCGTGAAAGTTAGTGATATAAAAAACAAATATTCAATAACATATTAGAAGAAAAAGCCCAGCCAAAAGCTTGCTCAGGTCTATCTTACTCAGACTCGAACTCGGGTCTGATTTTCTACATAAAATCAGGTTTCCATTTTTCAAATTTAAATATAAGTCAGGTTCAATATTTCAAAGACTTGTATTCTAACCTGAAAGTAAGGGAAAAACCAATTCTCTTTTGTCAGGCCAGATTTTATATACGTATCTGATATATCGAATCATAATTTCATATTCAGAACAGAAATCATAGATGAAAATTTAAAAAAAGAAGTACCAAGTTCAGGCCTAAGGAGGCGGATACGTGTAAAAAAAATTCAGGTCTGTTTTCAAGGAACAGTCAGGCCTCTGTCATGCCGGTCAGGCCTGAATTCCAGCTTGATCAGCCAATACATTTTCTGCTGGGAGATAATCACCAACATTTTATTATTATGATAATAATGATTTTTGATAATGATTCAAAAAAGAAAAATATAAGTTATATTTTAAAATAAATTTATATAAAAATAATTTTCTTTTAAATGACGTATAATAGCATCCATTTAATAAAAAAATACTTATTTAAACAAAAATTTTTATTCAAATTTTTTTTTTATACAAACAAACGTATATAAACTCAGACTCGAACTCAGGTCTGATTTTCTACATAAAATCAGGCTTCCATTTTTCAAACTTAAATAAAGGGGTTTTCAATAGGAGCGCTACAAAAGTTTTTTTAAATAAAACAAAAACGGTTTTGGATATCAATGAAATTCTTTATTCCTGTGAAAGTACATTTGATGCCATTATGTATGAAACTCGACTTCTTTTGCATGGCCACCACGGGCACGCTTAAAGAAGTCCAGACGCTGAACCCAATTTTCGACGGTTTTCAAGCATAAATCGGCCGATACTGCTGCAATTTCACGTTCGATATTCGTACGAAGTTCATCAATCGTCGCTGGCTTGTTGGCATAGACCATAGACTTGACGTAGCCCCACAGGAAATAGTCTAACGGCGTCAAATCGCACGATCGAGGCGGCCAATCGACTGGGCCATTTCGTGAGATAACACGTTCACCAAACTTGGTTTTCAATAAATTGATTGTGATATTCGCTGTATGGCTTGTGGCGCCGTCCTGTTAAAATCACATATTGTCCAAGTCCATATCATCCAATTTGGGGAAAAAATATGCGGTTATCATTGAACGGCAGCGATTCCCATTCACAGTAACGTGCCGGTCCTGATCATCACGGAAGAAGTACGGCCCAATGATGCCGCCGGCCCATAAGCCGCACCAAACCGTAATTTTTTCGGGATGTAATGGTCACTCATGGAGTACGTGGGGATTGTTGCCTGACCAATAACGCATATTTTGCTTATTGACGAAGCCATTCAGCCAGAAATGAGCCTCATCGCTGAAGATGATTTTTCGATGAAAATCCGAATCATTTTCAAGTTCTTGCTCAGTCCAATTCACAAACATACGACGCTTCTGGTGGTCAAGCGGCTTCAGTTCTTGCGTCAATTTGATCTTGTAAGGATGTAGGCCAAGGTCTTTTCGCAAAATTCGCCACAACGACGTCACAGAGATGCCCAACGCTTGAGAACGACGTGTGAGAGACACATTTGGACTTTCTTGAACTGAAGCCTCAGCGGCAGCAATATTCTCGGCACTTCTTTGTCTCACTGGTACGGGAACATTTTGTACTGTGCCTGTGGATTCAAATTTTTCCACAAGACGCTCAATTGTTGATCTGGTAGAACGATTATGACGACCATAAATTGGACGTAGCGCTCTTAAAGTTGAGGCCACTGACTCCGAATTTCGGTAGTAAATTTTAATAATTTCGACTCGTTGTTGGCTCGTATATCTTTCCATGATAAAATGGCAAATCTTACTGAAGAGAAATGTCAAGAAAGCGGTCCACTTTTGTAGCGTCTTAAATGTCGGTCTATTTTTGTAGCGTCCCTATTGAAAAACCCTTTATAAGTCAGGTTTCCTTTTTAAAGACTTGTATTCTAATCACCAAAATCATACGATATACATTTGAAAAGAATACGAGACCTCGGCTTCACCATAAAGGACGCTCTTCGAATTCGAAACGAGTTCTAAAAAATGCAAACTAGTGATTTGAAGAATTTCGGGTAGAATTCGGGTAACTTATTAATATGAAATTCTTAAAAAGAATTATGCTTGAAAGTTATTGATATAAAAAACGAATAATTTCTCGAATTTGTTTTGAAATTGTTTTATATATGAATACGAAAATATTCATTTTTAATAAAAGTACTTAATACTGACTGGTCGTTGTTAATACGTCATTTTAGTGAATTTTTTTTCCATAAATTGTATATTAAAAAAAACTCGTGTTTTTAACCGACTTCAAAAAGGAGAGGTGCTCAAGTTAGTCGGTTTCGCTGTTTTTTTTTTTATTTTTTTTTAATGTATGTACATCGATAACTCCTAAACCATAAGCCTGGTTGCCATAATTTTTGGTGAACAGATAGATATTATAAGCGTGGAGGTGCGCGTAAAAAAGTGGGCGGTATTCGAGAACTGGGCATGGCAATACTAGATCTCGCAATACTTGATACTACTGTATCTCGAATAATATTGATAGGGTACTGATAGGGTATTGATAGGGTACTGCAATTTAGTGTAGGGATAGGCATAATTATTACAAATTACGGGCGTTATTTGACAAATGGGCGTGGCAATATTAGAAAAACAGTGTATCTTGAATAATTTTGAGACTAGAGTAGGTACTGCAATTTAGTATAGGGGTAGGCATTATTAGTACAAATTATGGTCAATAAAGTGTGCGTTATTCGACAAATGGGCGTGGAAATATAAGAAAAATACTGTATCTCAAATAATATTGACAATAGTGTACTGCAATTTTATGTAGGGGTTTTACTATCATAAAAATATTAATTTCTTTATGAATACAAAAGCTTTGAAGTTGGCGCTTCTGATTAAAAGTCTGATTATATTAGCGCCGCTCTTAAAAGCTTTTCTATTCATAAAGAAGTTAATATATTCATGATAATAAAACAAATTAGGAAAACAATTCAAATAATAAGTTTTCCAATGTAATAATATGCTTAAATAAATTGTCAAATATGACCAAGAAATTAAAAGGAAACTTTTAAAATTATTTTTACTTTGTAGTGATTTTGAGGTCGTTTTTTTTTAGTTTTTTTATTCACTTTTGTATGAAAAAATTTTGATGAACATTTTTTCTTTTATTATATTATTTTATGTTTATTTTCTTTATCAATTATTCGCACGCATAATTATTTTACGATTTTCATACGAAAAAGTTTACCAGAAAAATTATCGGATTCGCCAATTAGCATTCGTTTCGAGTTTGAAACGAGTACGCAATGGCGAATTCGAAATTTCGCATTCGTTTCGAATTCAAAACGAATCCGATTACGTTTTGATGTTTACTGGGAATTTTGTTCAGCTTAGTCGTACGGTGTGAGTGTGTCTGTTGAGAGACAAAATATCTACTTACGGTAATTTACATAACAAATATTGTGGTCTATTGGGAGCACCTCTGTACTGTTTTTGTTGTCATAAATTATGTAAAATTAAAATTTAGACGGATGATAAGTGCTGTAAAAAAAATTTTGTACGCATTTCGATGGAAAATATTAAAAAGAAAATGTTTATGTGTGTGCAGAGGACAACATAATTCGGTAGAGTTGCCTAAATAAACTTCATACAATTGTGAGTTTTTTATTAATATTATTATTATTATTATTATTAAAACTTTGATTTTTCTTTGAAGTCTGTTGAAGAAGGGACGAGAAGTACGTTGTCTCAACGAATTGTGTAATAATTTTCTTGTATGATTTTTCTCAAAATGTCTAATGAATTTCAGTGAATTTTAAAAAATTTCTGTCGACAACTAAGTACAGAGCTGGAAATACTGGAGTATATTTTAATACATGCAAATTATTACAAATATTTTTAATTTAAAATGTAATGAATTTTATACTTTTCAATAGATTATAATACTTTTAAAAAGACTTTGTATTATACTTAAATACAGATCAAATATTACAAAGATATTTTATTATCCGTGGAATCAATCAGATACTCTGATGAATATTATATGAATATGATTCAATTGAATATGATTCAAAGTTAATTTTTCGGTAAACAAAGGTTTATAATGTAATTTTTGTGAAACATTATTTATTTTCAATAATGTCGTGAGCTCAAAACCTACGATGGGAGTAAATGAAGAATTATAAAATAATAAAATATAAATTAAAAAAAGCAGTGCGACCGAAGTGGAAAACAAAAAACTTTTTTTTTAAATTTTCAAACTATTTTGTAAGTTCAAAAAAAGTCTCCACTTTTTTCGGTAAATCTATTTTAGAGTATTGTAAAACCTTCTTTTGAATAAATCATCAAATTTTTTAAAAAAAAATACCTCTCCTGAAGTGACACCTAGAGAAGTCAAATATTTGACCTGGTCTTATCACTGGTCTTACCTTCTGGAGTTCCAGTACAAAAACACAAAAACTGACGCTTATAGTTCTTAAAAAAAAACGAAATGGCCATTTCAGCCCTTGAAAGGACTTTGAACAAGCTTCTTATGATCAAATTGTGTTGTGTGTGTTGTGAAATGTTTGAACACAAATGATCGAGAACTGGAACTACATGTTTTACGCCGACTCCGAACGGCTTATGTTCTCAAGAAGCTTTTCATGGCAATTTTTACTCTCTGAGATTTTCCATTGTCCGCAGAGAGGTGACGGCCGAACAGAAAAATGAATTCAACTGAAAAACTTTTCAGTGTCTGATGGAGGATTTGAACCTGGGTTCTCTAGCGTAAGTGTCACACACTCTACCCACTACGCCACGGCCGCTTATAGTTCTTATATATCTTGAATTGACCTCTAGAGGGGTCAACTTTAAGAGCTGGTCCCATACATTTTTGCATTTCTTCTGAACACACCTAACCCCTATCTGCCATCCTTCTGGAGCCCCAATACAAAAACCGTTGATTATAGATCGTATCTCTCTTGAATTAACTCCTAGAGGGGTTAAAAATATCTGCTGGTCTTATTATTTCTTGTGACTAAAAAAGTTTTCACTTAAAAAAAAAATATATTAATTTTGTTAAACTATAAATACTTTTAATGAACTTTTAAACTATTTAACTGGCCAAAAATAAAAGTTGTTTAATATAACGGACGTAATTAAATTTTTTAGTACTCATCAGCTTTGTATGCTCTAATGACGAAAAATCGGTGTCGCCTGTTAACGCACAAACGAATGAACTGTCCCTTAGCACCCTGGAATATGAACGGTGTAGATCTTGTGGAGCCAGACGCTCTGGACGTTCTGAGAATATCGATACAATCATATCTCCGTTAAATTGATCACGTTTTCGATGTGTAAAAAGAAGCGGCCAAGTGCGTTTGTGTTTTTTAAATAGGAGAAATACTTCACTTCATCTGATCTTCACGTTACCTATACGAGTATCTCATATATTAGGCCGAAAATGGAGTGCAATCCGCACATTTGGGCAGGTGCTTTAAGATCATATTTAAAGTTTCTTTCTAATTTTGCTGTGATTCTAAGCATAAAATTGAGTATAAATTTGAAAACACTTCCATTAAAATTACCACAAAAATGATTTGCAACTTTATAGAGTTTGGACAAGATTTTGCTTGTGTAAAAAAACAAAAAATTAAAGAACTTATTTTTCGCCATGAGCATGGTTAACACCATGTTGACATTTTCAATGACCAAACTTAATAGGCTTTATAAGCTCTATAAAGCTCTTTGAAGCGTAACGTAAAGCATCTTTTAAAGCGTTTAAAACGAATGTCATGCTGAGCCAGTAAATACGTGTGCATTTTTTATATTCTGCAATATAAAGCACATAATTTTTAGAGGTATTTATGTATATGCTTGAGTTTAAAATCAGCGTGACGACGACGGAAATGTAAGTTTTTATTTTATAAAAGCCGTCATAAAAATAGCGCTAGAATTTATGGTGGAAATAGAGATATTATCTTATAAAGCCTAGTTTGCTGAATTTAAATTTTACTTAAACTACGCAGAGCATTTAAGAACCTTTTACATTACTTTCGAAGAAAAAAAGACACCATTTTAAAAATTGCTTTGAAGCTTTATTTTATTTGAGACCAAAATGTTTTTTACATTATTAAAGTATAATTATTGAAGATTTATCACTGACACTTTGGTTCAAAAATATTCATCGATAAGGTAGTAAAGTGCAATGCCGCGAAAGACCTTAAATATGCGGATATCTGGAGACTGGTTGACCTAAAAAATGAGAAATGTTTTTCGGCGTTTAGTCGTTGTTTTTTGAATAGTATTAATTCTTGACAAAATGACGGGTGTGAAAAGAAAATTTTAATTTTTTCTTCACGAAATTGAGGTCGTTTTAGGTTCTAAATCAAAAAATATGTATAAAAAAAAAAAAATTGAACGATTAAACGCCCAAGAACTCTTTACAAATCCGAGTTTTTTTTTTCTGATGAACTAGTCTGCAGGTACCTATCTTGCTCACCGCAAATTCTGCTCTTTTCTACCTTATCGCTGAATATTTTTTTACCAAAATTTCAGGGATAAATCTTCCATAGATGTACTTTAATAAGGTTAAACATTTTTTTTTTAAAAAGGTGTCTATTTTTTATTCGAAAAACTCTCGGAGGCCCTTAATTGTTACTTGGGAAAACCTGGGAAAAACCACAATTTGATTGCTTTAATCAATTAAAGTTTGCTTAAAATCTTCTGTTTTTGAAAGTGTTTGGCATATATTTATATGATCTTCCACACACACACACACTTCTATCCGAAACTTTATATTCGACCAACAAAAAAAACTCCCACAAACAAAAAAACAACCACAAAATTGAAATTAACTTGATTTAGCATTTATTGATAAATTTCGTAAAATGTACAATAAATTCATTGAGCTGATTAATTTATTAATCGAATTATTTAAAGACCATTTTGTTGGTTGCATAACATTTGCGGTTATAATTATGTGGTGCCTGTTGCTGCTGTTTCAATCGTTGTAAGCAGCATTGCCAGCACGTAGCAAACCAATGTCAAAACATCAATTGGTAGAGAGATAATAACAACAACATCGACAGCGGAATTATAAAATATAATCGCTTATTTACATAGCTTTTGTTGTTTGCAGCTAACTTAGTCATCGTGCCTTTGATCCTTTTTGCTGGTAGGATTACAATTTTTTTTTTACATTCTTTTTCTGGTTGGCTAAGCTTTAATTTAATAATGAGCTTAAAAAGTTTTTCGCTTTTTTACTGCTCAGTAGAGATTTTATAATAAAATGGTGTATTTTTGACTTCCGGCATTTTAAATGCCATACTTGGTCAAACATTAGTGAATGGCCGGAAGCTGTTGAAAATAACTTTGAGCATTTAGTGTATATTAAATTTATACAATACCTTTGTAAGTAGATTTGTATTTTTCATATTTATTTTAATTTCCTTAGAAATTATTTACTTAAATTTTTTTACTATAGAGCAAGATCTAAGAATGTTTTAAGCAGAATATAAAGTTTGTCATAATACTTTTATTGGCTTTTAATTAACCGAAAGAGTTCAGCTGAGAGATTCTAAGACAACTTTATTGGTCATGTCAATTAAGAATGTTTGTTTTTCCAAGAAATTATTTCGGTTTAAGGGAGTAAAATTGGTCACATAATGCATGTGCCCCGCTTTTCATGTTTTTTTTTTTAAATTTTGCTGCTATCACTGCTCTTGTAAATTGGTCTTAATTTTTGCAGATATTATTTAAAAATGTTATTGATCTTTTAGTGATATTTTCCGACAAAATTTTCAACTTCCCTCTCCAAAAAAAAAAAAAAAAAACGCATTGGCTATTTCATCCCTTGAAAGAACTTTGAACGAGCTTCTTACGATCAATTGTGTAGTGCGTGTTATTAAATGTTTGCACCCAAGTGATCAAGTACTGGACCTACTAACTTTATGCTGACTCTGAATGACTCATGGTAAAGTCTTATAAAAAATTTAGTGCAGCTTTCGAACCTTTTCCAGGTAAGCGCGAGAGTAATATCACCTGGTGGTGGTTTTTATTTACCGAAAAGTAAATGGTACCTCACCCTTGTACAAAAGGTAAAAAAAAATAACATACTGTAAAAGGTCAAATCATTAATTATGAAAAAAACTATTTGGACCTTATCCGGGCATAATGTCCATGTACCCATTGTTAATGGAATAACATCAAAAACAAATAGAATGAAAGATATCTATGCAGATATTTTCACAAGGGAACATTAATTTACTACTCAAATCTGTTCTTTTATATTTTGATAATCTTATATTGAATCTGGACCACGGAAATTACGATAAAAAAAAATTTGGAAATAACACTCGAAAAACTGCTTAAAATTTTCCGTCGTAGTTTCCATTATCTTCCGTGCTTTATTTCCAAGCCATTCGGGCGTTATTTGCTTTTTTCGGTCTCTATTGCAATATAAAATTTGGGCGTTTTTTTCCGAAATTTAATTTTTCATAAATTTCGGCCTTTTTTGTCATTTTTTTTCGGGCGTAAGTTCATTGGGCGTAAGTTTTTTTTTGAGCCTCACCTGGCACTGCAACGATTATGTTAGTTTGAACTTTTGACAACATGCATTATTTTTGGTTTGACTCGATTCGGTCGTCTATGTGGATTTTGTGCCCACGGAGTGACTCAATCCTTTGGGTTTTTTTTTTTTTAATTCCTGAAATATTGCCTTCAATAGCAATTATTATAAGTTCAAAATTTTATTTGAAAAAGAATTAAGAGTCTGTTTGACGTTTTTAACTGGGCAGGTAGATCTGTGAACATAAATGATCCAGCTAGTGGTTCAAAAGTTCACCAGGCCGGCCGGCCCTTATCAGTGTAGAACAAAATTTTAAATTTTGCCAGACAAGGTTAAGGGCTATATGTAGAACATGGACGAAGTTACATCGCTTCTGGCTCGGTAGCTAGGGAGCCACCAAAAATGTGTTAAATAGTTTCTTACGGTTTGTTTTTTTTATTGATAATGAGCAAATAAATTTATGAACATGACCTCTGACCTCAATGACAATTGATAAATATAAGATCTTCTGAATATGTATGATAAGGGACGACGTTCACGCAACTGAAAATAGCTATATCGTCTTCGCCTATTGACGAAACCGATTTTCGGGAAAATAATATTCCACTGCATATTTTCCATGGGTGCATTAATAAGGGGGAGCCATGTGGATCATATATTATACATTAGAGTTGGTTGGCCTCCATACAAAAGGAAAGTTTGCAAAGTCCACAAACTATTTAATAGTTTGCATTAAGAGCTTTTCACACCATACAAATTTATTTTGTACCACCGAAAAAAGCCAAAATGGTTTTTTCATCATAACTTGGTGTCGAAGTTCAAAAAGACTTATTAGGGGCTATATTTACTGCTCAAGCTCAGGAATGATATGAAAATATCACAATATCAAGACATGAAATTTAGATATGAAGATTTAAAAAATACAAAAAAAGCATTGTAGCAGCGACTACAAAAAGCAATGAATGACTTAATCATTCTGCAAAATGTCCGAAAAAAATATATGTGGCGAGCATAACAGTTTATAGTTGTGCAAAAACTTTTTTAAAAAAATATATTTCCTTTGAATTGCATAAAAAACTAGTAAGGGTGGAGCTTCGGCAGGGTACCGAAGCTAAAATACACCCCAGCGGCCATATTGAAGTATATTCGAAGTCTTTAGCCACGACTTACACGATGACGTTCAGTTTTATATATTAACAAAAGTTTTCCTATTTTGATGACGTCACTTCGTATGGGAAGTAGGCGTGATTTTGATCCGATTTTGCTATATATCATAGAAATGGTTCATATTATATATCAAAGCTAAAGTGCAAAATTTCAAGACATTTCATAAATTTTTGTAGATTTTTAAGAGATTTAACGTTTATAATAAAGCCAATTTGTATGGGAGGTAGGCGTGGTTTTCATTCGATTTTGCCAAATATCATAGTGGTCTTTATTAAATATCAAAGCCTATATGCAAAATTTCAAGACATTTCTTTAATTTGATCAGGTTTTTAAGAGATTTTACTTTTAAAATTAAGCCACTTTGTATGGGAGGTAGGCGTGATTTTCATCCGATTTTTTCAACTTTTATAGCCACAATTAAGACTGAAGAGCACAGCTCATCTGCCAAATTTCAAGGCATTTGATTAATTTTTGTGGATTTTAAAGACATTTTACGGTTAATGTAGAGTCACTTTGTATGGGAGGTAGGCGTGGTTTTCATCCGATTTGGCCCATTTTTGAGTTTGATCTTCCTTTTTTAAAAATAAACGTATATTTTTAATTTCATAGCGATAGCTTTTAAATTGCGGCTGTAATCGTGTCGACAGACGAACAGACGGACAGACAGACGGACACACGTAAATCGACTCAGGAGATGAGGCTGATCAAAAATATATACATTTTTCTATACCTGCCACGCCTCCTTCTTGCCGTTACAAACGGAATGACAAAGTTAATATACCCCTTACGTAGTACGCGTTGGGGTATAATAACATGCATTTTAGAAATCTTCTTATGTGTTTAACCATATCTTGATCCGCATCTGTTTCCGCATTCCATTTTTCAATATCTGCATCTATTTTTGCATTCCATTTTTTAATATCTGCATCCGTGTTATCAAGAAAGGCTTATTGACCAAGAATAGTCTACAAATGTGATGTGTGTCGGAACTGAAGAGTGACTACAGGTTATTTATATTAAAAAGAAATTGCCCCATGTCGGTCGGTTAATCCCGAAATGTTTTTTTTTTTCTAAAATATTGCCCTTTTCAAAAATTTGGATATGCTGATTACTGATGTAGTTAGTTGTAGTTAGCTGTAGCCAGTGGCGTGGATAGCATATGGTTCTGGGCAGGTTCCGAAAATAAATAATTTCCTTAAAAAATTTTTTTTTTAATATCTGAGTAACAGGGTGTTTTCAGACGCCGAATGTCAGTTTCACAGATAACCTTTGTTTAAACATCGAAAAAGATGAAAGAAGATGCTATGGTATGTCAAATATCGCACACTAAATATAAAACAGTCACAACTCAAAATTTTTTAATTTCTAGGTGAAGCAAAAAACAATTTTATTTTTTAAGGATCTCCATACAAACCAATTAGAGAAAACTTTTGTTATAAACTATAGAGAAATAAGATGTGTACATAATGTATTTGATGTGTTAGAGGCAAAATGTATGGTCACTACGAAGAGTTTTACATTAAAAAGTAAAAATTTGTAAGTTTTGAGTTGTGACTGTTTCGTATTTAGTGTGCGATATATCTACGTACATATCGATGGTTAAGCGCACAAAAGTTTCCAATTCGTCAAGTTATAATCTATATTGTGTAATATTATATTAATTTAAATCTCTTTGGAAGATGATCGGTGCAAGGCTAAAATAATTGTTTTCTACTAAAATATTCGAAATTCAAAAATAAAATCAGCGTTGCTGGACAATATAAATTTTTTACTAATCACTTATGTGAGCTGAATCATCGAAATATATTTATTTCGGATGTAGTTGAAAAAAGCGACAATTTTCTTCAGTATATCATATGCGAAGTAAAGTATGTTAAGTATGTATACAACGCCATTCAGCTTTCTTCGCTTTAAAACAAGAGAGGCAATGGTGCGATGGTAGCTTGTTGAACTTTTAGCCGCATGGTGCGCGGTTCAATGCGAGCACTGAGCAGGAAAAGGCAATTGATTCCTAACAGGCATGCCCGAGGCCTGACCTTTCTTTGAAAACACCCCTGATTTTTTCTTACAAGTGTCCGCTTCTTCAGACATGAAATTTGGTAATACATTTTTTAAATTTTTGCTTATGATTTCTAGTCTGAATATTCATTTGTATTTATTTCAAGTTCAGATATGAAATCCGGCCTGAAATAAAAGAGGACTGATTTTTTGCTTAACTTCATTTTAGAGTACGTACGAGTCGGTAAAAAGGAAGCCAGAATTATATTTATATTTCAGCCTTGGATCTGAACTGAATAATGGAGGCATGATTATGTTAAGAAATTCAGTTCTGAATTCCACACGCAGAGAAAAAAATATGTTTATATATGTTTGGTTTCAAAAACAAAAAATTCAGAGGGAACCACCTAATGATTAAGAACTTTCCTTCAATAGTATTATTTTTCGATATAAGAAGATATTAGTTGTGTCCAACATTAATATAATTACCTTAGCTAAAAAACTAACGTCTGCATTAATATGCTTGTGACAAAATAGCATTGTGTGTTTCTACCCAATAAAAATATATTTGCATCACTGTTAAACTCAAAAAGAACAGAACTCTGCAAATTTAAAACAAACAGAACTCCTTTCTTTTATGTGTTTAGCCTAGACATACATATATCTGCTTCTTTTGCACTTGCATGAAAAATAGCGGAAACTTTGTTGCTTTATGCGCTTGCTTTTAACAGTTGCCAAGTCTTGGCGTCATTTTAATTTTTAAACAGAAGTTTAGAAATGTTTAGCTCTTGAGAAAAGTGTTTCTGAAAATGTTTGTTGAAATTAAGAGTTTGTGTTTTCAAATTAATAAAATAAAAAACAAAATGAAAGAAAAATAAGGCGGTTCAGCAGTAAAAATAGGTGAGTTTTTAAGCAACTTTGCTGATAAAGCGGTGTGTGTTTATAAAGTGTGCTTATAAAAATTATTGTAATGTCAGATAAACATACTATGGTTACATCTAAACATAATTAAATCCGAGAGAAACTTATTTACTGTTTTCTAAACATATTTTGTTTGCTTCAAACCAACAATTACTTCTAAGCAAATATTTTGTAATCACAGTGAAAAACTTTTGGCATTTCTTTTGCTAAAATATGTTTCCAGGTAAATATAGTGTGACCATCGGTAAATATGTTATGTTGTTCTTTATTATCGTTTTGAAAATAATTGCTTGGCTGCAATTAAATTATGTATTCTCCAATTAATATATATTTGTCCGTGAATATTTAATGTTATTCTTGACTAAATTATATTTCCAAGCAAACAAATAGTAATTGACTAAAAGTGTTCGCAGTCCATTTATAATTACAGTATATTTATATGAAAACATAGTTTTTTTAAAACAAATTATATTGTTTTTAAATTCAAACAACAAGTGCTAAGGTACAATTAATTAATGTTAAGATGCAAATATATATATATAAAGAAAAATTGCAGTAATTAATCATATTATATGTGGAACCAATTATGATTACTTGTTTCCAAGAAACATGCAGAAACATATTATACTTCCCGCAAATTGTGTTTGGGAGGGCCTATTATTTTTCAGCGTGCAGTTTCACTATTAGAGGCCTGAGTGAGTTTTCTGCTGGGTGGGAGTAGTCAAATCATCGCGTAAAAATAAGTTTGCCCTTAATAACCAGTTGATCCCGAAAGTAAAAAAATTTCAAGATCTAGTTGTGCATTGCCATGTTAATAATATTGTAGAAATTATGAGAGGTGGAGAGAAAAATTGAGGAATCAGTAAATTTCAGTTTAATATCTCAAAAACTGAGACAGCTCAAAGCAACAATTGTCATTTTGTTGGAATTTTTTTATAGTCTCATGTTAAATTATTAAAAGGATATTGAAATTAGTTTTAAACCAACTTGGTCAAACATTTCATATGTAAAATTTACCGGTGATTCGAGAGCTATCATTAAAATTTGCGCAAACTTAACTCTTTAGTTTTAAAATTTTTTCTTTTTCAATTTTTGTATTCACCGCATGCTACAAAGTAGACGCAGATGATATAGTAAAACGGGAATAAATTAGGCTAAAATTTTTTGCATACAATTAAAAAAAATAATAATTTACAATGTGAGGATGAGTTTTGGGTAAAAAAATGTGGTTTGAATCAGCGAAAAATTTTAATTATTGGTAATAATTCATAAACTTTTTTATTGTATTATTTATTTACTCTTAATATGGTTGTTTTGTTGTTTTGCTGATTTAAAACCAACTTGAATATCCTTTATATAATTAAACGTTAGACTCTAAAAAAAAATTACATAAAACAAAACATTTTGCTTTGAGCTGTCTTAGTTTTTTAGATATTTAACTGAAATTTCGTAATTCTTCATTCTCTTTCCACCAGCTTTTATAATTTCTACCGCGTGCAGGGTTAAGAAACACTTTTGGAGTTTTGACCTATTTAGAAGAGTTAAACACTAAACTAAATCAAATTTTGAGAACTTTCTTGACAAAAAGAAGCATTTTTTATCAATACATACACTGAAAGAAAAATGTTGTAAAATTGACGACAATTGTTATTAACATGATGAATTTTGTGTTAAAAAAAAAAAAAATAGCTTGTTTAAAACATTTTTGATCACAGATTTTGTCAAAATAACGGCAAATGTGTTTAAAGCATTTTTGATCACTGATTTCATCAAAATAAGAGCAAATGTTCTTAAAACATTTTTAATCACAGATTTCGTCAAAGTAATAGCAAATGTGCTTAAAGCATTTTTGATAACAGATTTTGTCAAAGTAAGAGCAAATGTGTTTAAAGAAATTTTTATCACAGATTTCGTCAAAGTAAGAGCAAATGTGTTTAAGGCATTTTGGATTACAGATTTCGTCAAAATATGTGACGAAGAGAAAATGTGTTATCAACATGATTACATATTTCATTTAGTTAAGAACAAATGTGTTTAAAAAACCTTTGCTACCAAACTGTAGTTAGTTGGATGAGTTCTGATCGAAAATTCATATTAACTGTTTAGCTGCAATCACTTGATCACGATGAAAGCAAAAATAAAAAGATCTACTGCCTGGGAATAAGGTACAGAAGAGAATCTCATTTGAATTTTAAGAAATCGTTTTCATTAATTATGAGAAGTTAGTACCAGTCAAGTACCCTTGAAAAGTCTGATTGTACGATTATGTTTAAAATAAATCAAGAAAAACTTTCGAAACTAATTTACCACAAAAACAAAATAACAGCCGAATTTTCGATCTTAAATTAAAACACTTTTTCTCAAAACAGTTTTTACTTAAGCTATTTGTTGCCCATGAAGCTTAAATTGCTATCAAAGGAGTACTAAAAACACTTGCTTTTTTTTTAAGCTCAGCTACTATTAAGTTACCATTAAAAAAGCTGCTTTTTGTTTTCAGCGAATATGTTTTATAATGTCGTCCACGGCCAATAACGTAAACAAAAAAAAAAACTCAATGAATTATAGTATTATTTAAGATTTTATTATACTTATGATTAAACTGTTAAACTGTTCCACGATAACACAAATGTGTTTGAATGAAAAATTAACAAATTGTGTCAATTTTAACACATGTTTTTTTTCAGTGTATAAATGCTTTGAGATATTTGGTAATGGTTTTCATGGCTCTGGAGGGATCCGGGGGTGTCCAGATGTCTACGCCACTGGCTGCAGCTGAACATTGCTTAAGGCGCAATTAAAAAAAGTCTCTCATTATTTCGCTGTTGTATTTAAATTTTCCCTTAGGTGTTAGGAATTCCTCCATTCTCTACTTCGGGACATTTTTCCTGAATCAACGAAAGAATTCAAGGTCAAACAAAAATTATTTCTAATTATTCTGTTAGGCTTTTATATCCTTAAGACAAATTGGTTTTTATTACCTTTTTATCAATTTCTCCAGAAAAACTCACTTAGAGCAAAAAACATCAAATGTTATTACATTTCTTCTGAAAATGGCTAATCAATGCCAATGAAAATATAATAAAACTGTGCTTTGAAGCTAACGATTTTAACCTTAGGTGTAAAATTTTAATCCTTTGACAATGCGTAGCAATAAATCAAACTAAAAAATGGTTCTTTTAATTTATGCACAAAGACGACCGAATAAGGCGATAAGGAGGCACGTGAACACCTCTGTTCGCTCTGTCTATACAGGCGTTAATGGCTGTTAGTCTGGCTTTAATAGAAAAAGTAATCATTCACTTAGCTAATGAAAAATGCTTTAAGCAGATTAATTTTTTTTTTTTTTTTTTTGGAAAACATTTAGAAAATAAAACCTTAAGTAAAAAGTTTCTTGTTAAAAAAACAAGCATTAGCCGAAAAAATATTAAAAATTCTTTTTAGTTGGAGTTCTTTTAATGTTTTTGTTGATTATTCACCACTTTAGTAATATGAATTGATGCTATAAAGCCTTTATTTACAGCTCAAATAGCAAAGTTTTTATTTTAACCCTTTTTAGACTCATTTATTATGGAATGTCCATGATTTGAGCTTTTGTATCGTTTTATGCGTTTCCTTATTTTTATATTGAAAAAAAGGGGGGAAAAAATGTTTTTTACATTATGCAAAGCAACTAATTTTGCAACCTTCAACCTTTTTAATAACACATTGTTTCTTCCATACATACATATTATATTGGGTTTAACGCTATTTTTTATATACTTATGTAAATTTATTATTTTACTTGTTAGCTTTTAAATTTGGCTTCATTGTTTGTTTGTTGCCTGGGGTGATATATTTTAATATAAAAGAGAAATATTGAAACATTTTAAAATTCTTTTGCAAACACTTTGATTGAAGTTTATTGGCACAAATTTGCAAACTTTTTTTTTATATGCTGCTCTTATTGAAACTTTTATTCGCAATCGTTCTTTTTTTAATGTTCTGCTCCATTGTTTTGCTGCCCTGAAGCTTATTGCAGATAGCCTTGTATAATAGGATACGGCAAAGGGTGAGTATACCTTTTTTCTCGATTTTGAGTGATAAAAACCAACAGAAAATTAATGTCTAAGAATAAGGGCAGCAATCGAACTGTTGATACTTGCAGCATATTAAAGTTGCACAGTTTGAAATTTTGGAATATATTATTTTAATACAAATGAGCTTTACTTGCCGAAAACGAAATTAAATTTTAAATGGAAATATATATACAAATTTTATGCTCAGTTCGTATTAAATTTTCATTTTGATTTTGGAGTAAGTTTTAATGTTTTAAAGTTTCAATCTATAAATACTTTTCCATTGTTTAATTAAAGTAGCAAGCGTTATTTGCGCGCCGTAATCGAATAAAAAATGTTATGCATTCTTTTAATATTTTGTGCATTATGCTCCGCATCTAATATCACTCAAACTGTAAATATTTTATGCCATTATTACAGTGCTTTCCCAACAGTCCTGAAAACTGTTCAGTCTGAAAGTCTGCACAGAAAACTCATTTCTTACTTATTAGTGACAGAGCAGTATGAACATTTTTGAGAACAGTAGATGTTGTAAAAGCACTGTAATAATGACATTAAATAATTACAGTTTGAGTGTAAGTGCTTCCAACTCGTCGTAATTTGGGCTTTTATACTAGTTGTTTTATAAAGCTTTGCTTACCGAAAAAGTAGCTCTGAGTCATATGATTTCTGATTCTTAAAAATTTGAGAATTAATACGAAAACTATTAAAATATAACACAATATGGCTTAAAAATGAAATTTAGCAATCACTTTAGCATGAAATTTCTTCCAAAGGGTTTAAAATATCGTTGTAATATTTCAACTGTTGGGGAAGTTCGGGTACCTTGGACCGAATATGCCTTGGACAAATCACAAAATTTTATACTTGCCACTTCGTAACATAAAAGTGTTCCGTTACCATTCGTTTCATTTATGACAGCGACTTTATCAACTCTGCAATTGAGGCCTTTTAGTTGACGTTCAGCCGACAGTTGATCAAGACAAAATTTTTGAGCGATTTGTAAATATTTGTACAGATTTTCAAGGTCAACGTACGCGAATTTAGTTACACTGCTGTGTTAGATGTTGCTGTGAAATAGCTGTGAGACTCATTATTTAGGTTTATATTTTAGGAACTTGTTGATTCGTATGATAAGAATACTTTTTTTAAAATTTTGCAAATTTTAAGCTTCATGTGTACCTTGGACCTATGCATGGGATGTACCTTGGACGCTGAAATCTCTTTACCTATGCCTCGAGTAATACTGCATGGGCTACTCAGTGTAAGAATTCCGATTTCAGTGGCGACAGCGCCTTTTCAATCCATGAAATATTAAAGGCATGCATATGCAAGCGCTACTAACTCATTGTCCTTTTTAATCATATTATTTACCTCATTCACCTTATCTAAGATAAATAGGTACACTAAACTTTATCAAAAGCATGTGTTTTTAGTTTCTTTGCAATTATTAGTCTTAGTTTTGTCTTGTGGTTCCAGGTACAATACCCTAAGGTCCAAGGTAAAGGGTCCGCCATCTAACGTTTTTTTGTTCAACTAGTGCTTATTTCGTGAATGGTAACACTTAGATTTGACAGATAATTAGTTTTATCCTTCCGCTGAACGAATATGGTTGTGTATACGCTTGAACTACACTGGGAAATAATGCCGGCGGTCGACTTACAGAAGATGCCGATTTTGTTAAAAAAATTATCTTTTTAGATGAAGCTCATTTTGATCTTGGCGAGTATGTAAAAAAGCAAAATTGTCGCATTTGGGGCACAGAAAACCCGCACGCATACATTGAAAAGCCGATGCACCCAAAACGAGTCACTGTTTGGTGCGGATTTTGGTCCAGAGTTACAGAGTCAATGGCCATCGTTATCGGGCCATGTTGAACGAATTTTTGTTCACAAAAATTTAAGAGGATGATATTGGCAACATTTGGTTTCAACAGGACGGCGCTACATGCCACACAGCCGAAGCTACACTCGATGCTTTGCGCCCTGTTTTTGAAGATCGCATTATCAGCAGCAGAGCTGATGTCGTTTGGCCACCTCGGAGCTGCGATTTGACACCGTTGGACTATTATTTGTGGGGTGCCCGCAAAGATAAGTGTTACGCCGACAAGCCAGAGACAATTGACGCTTTAAAGGACAATATTCGTGAAGCCATTGGTGAAATACAGCTGCACACAATCCATAATGTGCTTAAAAATTGGACCGATCGTGTAGGCTACTGCATGGCCAGACGAGGCAGCCATTTGAATGAAATTATTTTCCATTATAAACCGGAAGGATTGTACATTCAAATAATAAAAGAAATTTGAGAAAATATTATTTTTTGCATTTTCAAAAAAAAAAAAAGTTATTTGGCGGACCCTTTATAATGCCTGATTGTACCTTGTACCATTTTGAGTATCTTTAAAAAAAGTTTTATTACTCTGGTATGAAAAAAACTTCGAGACGTTCTATTCAAATGCCTTAATTACTTATATATCAGTCGCACTTGTGAAGGTGTCAGATAAAGAATATAGGTCATTGTTTGGAAAAAATAAATGAATTATTTTAAAATGGTCCAAGGCACACGACCTTGCCCTATTAAAATTTTGTAGAAAATTTATTTAAAATTCGTTATCTCTTAAATGGTATTGAATTGAATACTTTTTCAATTAAAAATGTTTGGAATTTTGTGAGTTACCAACTTTTTCCTGTAAGCCGACAATTTATATGTATAACTTTCTTATTTCTTCGAATTTTGATCTGAAATTTTGGGAAAATAGCCCAGTAAACCAAAATTGCCGTTTTCAAATTCATTTTTGAGCCTTTTCGGGTAGAAACGTTCATTTTCGACACCCATAAATGAACCCTTTTTTGTATTGTTCGTTCCTTAAATGCCTCTCAAAAATGAACCATATTTTGTTTGGAAATGACTTAAAAAATTAACTATTTTGGTATTGACATTGCAAAGGAGAAAAGCCGTGATTGTTTTTCAAGTTGACAAACTTTCAAATTAGGTGTGATATATAAAAATAGTAAAGTTATTAATTGGGGAAGTTATTTGATTATTTTTTTGCAACATTTGCAAAACCATGTTGTTGTGGTTTTCTTTCTATTTGGGCTTGATCTTAATTTTTGATAGAAATCTTGAAATGTTACGACAGACTTGTTGTTAGATGAAAAGGAAAAGAGTTTTTCATACGTGTAGCAGTACATTCATCTTCCTTCTTATGGTGAGAATCAATTCACACTGGTAAAAATTTTCATGTGGTGCTTGTATAAAGGTCAACATTTTAATTTACTACTAGTATCGCCTGTGGCCGAAATTTGGCCTTATCAAGATCGGGTTTTCTTCTGTTTATTTGCTGAACACACTAATCCATAGCCTGAACAGAAGTATTGAACAAAATAAACAATTAGAAGTGCCTTTGCATGTTTTATATCAAAGATGCCCAGTAGTGGCTGTATCAGCAAATTAAACTCACACGTATTCTTACGCTCTTTTGTTTGATCGTCAATCAACCAATAGGAAATCAGCATGTTGAGTGGGAGAGACAAACTACACTTGCAGAACTTCTGTGTCTTATTTTACATTTTAATCGTTATCGAGACTGCTGTCAGTGATGTCAGTAATGATGTCAGCCGAAAAGTATTTTATGTTACAAAATGCTTTTGATGACATGCAATGTCTTATTTGTCATAAGACATTTAAAAAAACTAAGAAATTTAATTTAAAAAAAATCATTTTGAAGATGCTTACAAAGACATGAATTATTTGCAGGGGGAAGAAAAAGAAAACAATTTAAAATTTATAAGAAAATTTTTATTGGAAAGTTGAAGGAATGAGTAAATCAATCTAAAGAAAATGATGAAGATATGGTGGAGGAGAATTTAAAAATGGGTTTATCTAACTTAATAAGTTTAGTTAGATATTGTAAAAAAGGGAAGGCCATTTTCAGATGGGCCATTTGTCAAAAATATATTGAGTAAAGTTTTAGGAAAACTTCATTATAAAACTAATTTTATTGAGAAATTACCTTTGTCCCGCAATAGTATAACCCGGTGTTCTCTTTATTTGGGTGCTATTGTGGAATCGGCATTAAGGGAAAAATTGATGAGAGCACCGATATTAATGACCTTTGTCAACTTGTAATCTGCTTTCGATGCGTTGATTCAGATTACAATGTTTTCGAGTCAATATATTCTGTTGAAACATTTTATGGCAATGTAACCGGCAAATTATTATTCGATATCGTCAACGAAAAACTTCTTTCCGTTGTAAAAAAGGGAAGACCATTTTCAGATGGGCCATTTGTCAAAAATATATTGAGTAAAGTTTTTGGAAAACTTCATTATAAAACTAATTTTATTGAGAAATTACCTTTGTCCCGCAATAGTATAACCCGGTGTTCTCTTTATTTGGGTGTTATTGTGGAATCGGCATTAAGGGAAAAATTGATGAGAGCACCGATATTAATGACCTTTGTCAACTTGTAATCTGCTTTCGATGCGTTGATTCAGATTACAATGTTTTCGAGTCAATATATTCTGTTGAAACATTTTATGGCAATGTAACCGGCAAATTATTATTCGATATCGTCAACGAAAAACTTATTTCCGTTGTTGATTCTAACAAATTAGCCGGAGTTTGTACGGATGGTGCGAACACTATGACAGGCAAACGTGATGGATTTGTAGGCCAGATGAAAACAAATGAAAATACCTTGCATTGTATAATACACCAGGCTGCTCTTGCTTCTAAATTTATATCCGAACATCCGGTCATGAAGGCTACTGAGCGGATAATTAATAGGATAAGGGGCGGCCATAACTCACTGTCTCATAGAAAATTTGTGCATTTATAAAAAATTCAAATGCTTCTCACCACGATCTATTAATGTTTACTGAGGTACGTTGGTTAAGCCGAGGTAACAGTATCAATAGATTGTTTGAGCTTAGAAATTAAGTATTTGAATTTTTAGAAGCTGAAAATATCGAAATAACCGAAAAAGAATATTTTAAAGATTATAAATTTATTTTAGACATGACGTTTTTAACAGACATTTGTAACATTTTGAATGAGTTGAATTTGAAGCTGCAGGGAAAAGATAATAATATTTCTGATATGTTTAAAATTCTTTCAGATTTTAAAACTCAGCTATTTTTACTGGCAGCTCAAATTGATTCTGAAGACATTTCGGACATTCCGAAAACTTCTGTTATTTACGACAAGGAGAAAATCTTGAAAAAGTTTGAACTTTTGGAAACATTACAAATGCTTTTTAATAACTTTAATGACAGGTGTAAGGATTTTGAAAATATTCAGCATTTACTGGATATTTTTCAAAACCCTTTTAAATGCGATATATTAAAGTACGAATTTCCAATTCAAACAGAACTTATTATACTCCGAAGTGAATTAGATTTCCCGGATAATTTTATCAATATAGAATTCTGGAAAAATCTGGATGGTACAATATATCCTGAAATAAAGAAGATTTCATCGAAGTGTTTATCATTATTTCATTCAATGTATCCTTGCGAACAAATATTTTCAGATTTGAATTATATTTGCTCCAAAAAACGCAATAAGCTGAATTCTTCTAGTTTGAGAAATATACTTTTATTGCGTAACTGCAATAAGAGTATCAACATAGAAGATTTCATTACTTTTTAATTGCAAATTGAAAAATGATTAATTGAGGGAAAGTTTATAAACACTTCGAAGAATCTTTTTATTTCGAAATCTTTTTATTTCGAAAAATAGGAGTTTTTTAAACTCTTTTTTTTTCGTTTTGTTGTTGTTGTAGTGCTTTTCTGCCTGCGGCGCTTTCCTAATCATAAAAAATTATTTAAAAAACATCGCGCGGTTTCAATAAAATTTGTTCCATATATATATATATATATCTATCAATACATTCATCAAGAGTATTACTAAAATAAATACATTTATCAAGAGTATTTCTTAAATATGTACATTCATTTATTTTGCATTTCCCTTTTGTTAAACAAAGAAACAGAAAAAAAATGACAACACCCGCCACACATGTGCTTTCGTCGCAATCTCGTTGCCGACTAAATAAAATGAATAGCAAATTGTTTTCTTCCAGTGTTATTTCGTCACTCTCACCAATACTACTACCTTGGGCATCTATGTTTTATATGAAGCAAGCAGCAGTTTAACAGCTTTTTATTTTTATTTTTATTTATTTTGTTGAGAGAGAAATTAAGAGAAAGTACCAACAACAATAAGTCTGCGACTCTCTCGCATTCTACTCTTGACCGTGTATGCTACAGCAACGAGGTTGAATATAGCTGTACCGCTATGTATTTTGTTGTTGCTTTCTCATTGTCCCATTGGGAAAAAAGGGTTTTTACATTTACTTAGTTTTACCTTACTTAATGACAATATATTCGAATAAAAATTACATTGTGCACATCTACTTGAAAATTCCTTTCCAACGATATAAGTTTTATGTGAATATGTTGAAGTTAACACAGGAAAACAGGGATCACAATCTTTATTAATATATAGAATATGAAAATATCAAATATCAAAGGCTTAAATTCTTTTTTTTTTAACTCATTTTATAATATAACAAAGTAACATTTATAACTCATTGCTGAACTTATATGTGATCAAAAAATTGGTTTATGAGAATTCGTTCGTTCGTTTTAAGAATTTATTTCCAACTAAAGTGATAAAAAAACTATTATTCTTTTTTGCATTTATTTAAGAATAAAAAAAGGAATATTTATGAACTCATTTATGAACAAAATCATTTACTAGGAATTTTTACCTTAAAAAAAAAACGATTCTTTCTTCGACTTAAAATAAGTTTATTCCTTTTCAAAAAGAATAACGCAAAAGAAGTACAATTTTAATGAATGAGAAAAGTTTTCACGAATTTAATCTTCTATGGCAGCCACTTTAGAGCGACAAAATAAGAGAAAAAAAAACCTTAAAAAATGTCTCTTCTTGTTTAAAATGTCAAAATTTTGTTGAAAAATGCACCACCCCATGGTTTTTTCCTTCATGAACGACATCAATATGTCAACTAAGAGAAAACTCTTTGATGCTTTAATAAAAATCAATTGATTTTTCAGTGAAAATTGACGGCTCTAACGCGCCCGCTGTTTGAGACTTCTTGAAAAAGGTATTTCGGTAGCTGCTGTTTTAAAAGATAAGTACGCAAATTTTTTAATCAAAAAACTTTTAAAATCTTTTAAAGATGCATTTGAATTCTTTTTATTTAAATTGCATTAACTGACAAAACAATCTTATGTATAACAATTTTTTTTTCGGCCCTTACAAGAGTTGCTCCCCTTAACATTCTGATAAATTTAACTCTCAAGCTGATTTTTTGCTCCTACATTATATTGTCTGGTATTAAGATTAACGAGGTTGTCAATCTTATGAATGACAATCACAATATGCCTGTCAGCCATTTCAAGCTTTTATGTAGCAAAACGTGTAATTAAGCCAAAACAAGAAGAACTTTTAGGGCCAAGGCACACATAATAATGTGATCTTCATTTCATAAACTTTTTCATAGACGTCGTTAAAGGGATGGTAAAAAAATGTCTCGACTTGTGCTAACGGCAATATATATGAGAATTATTACAATTATAACACACACACGCGCAGACGTAATTTAATATATTTATGATTTAGATTTTGCATGTATGTATGTACAAACATAATAATATGACACTCATAAAGTGTGTTTGCTTGTGCAAAAAACCACAGCTTTAAGCAGTGCTTATAAATGTTTACTTGTGTTAATAAATAAAATGACGATAAAATGTGGTGCTTCGAGTGTTACATAGAGTGCAGCATACAGAGAATCTTACGAACTAAGCTATATAAATAATTCTTAAAGGACAGTTATTAAAATATTCCGGTGCTAACGGCCAAGCAAGTAGTTATAAGTTAAGTTTGTATGTCATAATTGTGCTAGTATATATATATATAATAAAAAATCTTTTTGTGACCTTTAGCCTTATAGTTTTCCCAGCATAGTTTAGTATCTATAAATGAAATTATATATGGCTGCAAAATATATCAGCTTCAAAATGCACATACACACATAACATATTTTAAATACTTCCTTCAAGAAAAACTAATTAAAAGCTAATTTTTTAAAAAGTTCTACATATTGTTGTAAGTAAAGAAATTTTAAATTTAATTTTTTAATAGCTTTTAACTTAACCTTAATGGTTTTTCATGCTATTTAAAGCTGCACTCTAAAAATCTATACTTTTCTTAAAGTTTGATTTCAATTCGCAAAAGTGTTGCTTTTGAGTCTGTTCTACGAGTATTCTTATTTTAATTAATTTAAAATACAATTAAGTTTGTGCCACTTTATTTTTAAATTACTTAATTTTTTGCCACGCTCTCCTGGCACGCTATTGGGGGGGAAAAAAAATCTCTTGAATATTCTGCTATTTCCCGCTTGGACATTTGTTAATTTTTTTTTTCATCTCACCCCCACTTCGTTTCGCACAAAACTTTTATAATTATATAGAAAATTTCTCAAGTTCTCTGAACATAGAAAACTGTTTACGTTTGAGATTTTGCCATTTTGTCCTTTACAATAGACAGAACACAGTAACGCACAACCCTTGTTTAAGGGGTTAGTGGCAGTCAGCGAGTTGAAAAAGTTGGCATTTTAATTTTTTTGACGTAGAATTACGTCTTACAGCTCAGCTTGTATGGGGGTATTTTCACAAATTTTTTCAAGATCAAGGTAACGTTTTTGAGGAACACTTTAGGGTATACACACAACCTTTAATATTCATCGTAAAAAGATAATATTTTTGGCAAAATATCAGTTATATTGTCAATAAAAGAAATAGCTAACTTTGGATTTTGTCACTTCTGTAATAAATCCACAAGATAGCAAAAGAAAAGAAGAAAATTAACATTTTTGTCTGACAAAATATGCATTGATTCTTCAGTTGCTGCTAAAGTTCTTATGCTTGTTGCTTTAGTTCGTGCCGAAATCTCAAACGCAACATGGTGTTGTTTGTTGAATAGAATCGGTTTACGTTTTCTCAGAGCTTTAAAAGCAATGTTTTTGCATATAAATGCTTGCGCTGCTAAAAAGGGTTTAGTCTGCTGGCAGACTCCTATTAGTTAGGGTAGCGTCGCTTTGTCCACCTGATACACACAGAAAAAAGAACGTTGCAATACGAAGAAGGGATGCGTAGGGATTAATACAATAAATAATACATAAATAATTCAAAAAATTGTCCCACGAGCACCAACTTATATATATATTTTTTTAAAATTTAGTCAACTAAAGTTAAAACATATTTCGTATTATTTGATTTATAAGAAAATAAATTAAACTACTGTCAAAAGAATATAATTTAAAATTGCAATTTGTCCACGCCGCTGCCGGCACCTAACCCCTTAGTATCTACTTTAGACTGTCAATTTAATTTAAATTTTTTTTTCATGTTTTTGTCAAGCTAGTCACAGCTAGTCGCAGTTTAAGTTGAACTTTTGCGTTGATGCGCTACAGTGCAAACAGTTTATTTTCAATCTAATCTAACTTGTTTAATTAGATTTCGAGAAATGATATATTTACATAGAGGAAAAATATATTAAATTGGAGTGCTTGAATCGACAGAGCTAAGATTTAAATTGAGCTCTAAAAGTCAATTTGGTTTAGCCTTTATACCGTAAGGTTGCATTTAAAAAGTTTAGCCAATTTAAATTATAATAATTTCATCTAAATAACTTACCCAAAGCACCATAACAAATTATGATGAAATAACAAAAGTATGCGATTTTAATTAAGCAAATATTACTTTTTTAATAGTAGAATTTTTATTTAAGATTCTTCTTGATGTAGAATAATATTTTGATTATTTGGGATCTCATAAAAAGGCATGTATCACTGAAGTAAATACAACCGAGGCAATGAAAAACAGAATTCTAATATACTAGTGTAGAGGCCCGTCCTACGACGGGTTCGAAGCATTTACGCTCAAAATGTATGTTCAGCCTGAAAGTATGCACATACATAAGAGGAAAGCATGCTGCTCTGACAGATAAGTATCAAATGAGATTTCTGTGCATAATTTCAGGCTGAACATTTTTCAGGACAGCATATGTTCGAAAATCACTGTAATATTTACAAAACATAATTACAGTTTGAGCGATATTAGGTGCGGAGCAGCATGCTTGCCTTTTATGTATTAAGATAATAATTTGATGTACCCCTTGATTCATCAGGGTTGAATTAGGGAATAAGAAAAAAAAAAAAAAATTATTAAAAGCAACACAGTGTCCATTCTTCTTCGTAGTGGATCAAAATAATGCTAAAAATTGTTTGTAATTTTGATTACAAATACTTAATTTTATATCTCGTGTATGCAGCGTATTCAAGTGTTTTTGACCGCTGAAAGGTATTAAAAAAAAAAAAACGAATTCCATTAGTTACGAGAAGTGATTTTAACTTATTCTACTGTTTCTGTCTATAAAATTTTGATGAGGAAATTTTTATCTCGAAGATGCACCATATTCTGAAAGACCAGTTGATGAAGACACAATAAAAAAATTAATTGATGCAAATCGGTGAACAAGAACTCGTAAGATCACTGGAAGATTAAATTTATCGGATTCGAACGTTTATGCTCATTGGGTTTGACATATGGATTTCTCATTGTGTTATGGAAAAAAAATTTTGCTGTCGCATTGACGTTTGTGATATGCTTCTCAAATGCCAAGAAAATTATCCATTTATGAAGCGTTGTATACAACAATGCTAAGCGCAAAAGATATTGGAGTAGAAAAGATGAACCGGCTTAAAGCATTTCGAAAGCCAGTATTCATTAAAAAAATTATTATGCTATCTGTTTGGTGGAATTTGAAAGAATCGTTTATTTTGAGCTTCCACCGAGCAACACAACGATCAATTCTGAAGTGTACTGCCATCAGTTGGACACATTGAATAATTCACTTAAAGAAAAAAAGAGCAGAATTGGTCAATAGAATAGGTATAGTGTTCTAACAGGATAAAGCGAAACCACATTTAAGTTTGACCACTCAGTAATATTGATATAAATGGCCATTTCAGCCCTTGAAAGGACTTTGACCGATCTTCTTATGATAATTTGTGTTGTGCGTGTTGTGAAGTGTTTGAACACAAATGATCGAGAACTGGACCTACAAGTTTTATGCTGACTTCGAACGGCTAATGTTCTCAAGAAGCTTTTCACTGCAGTTTTTACTCTCTGAGGCTTACCATTGTCTGCAGAGAGGTAACGGCCGAACAGAGAAATTAATTAAATTGAAAAAAACTTTCTTTGTCAGGTGCGAATTGAACCAGTGTTCTATGGGGTATGGGCTACACACTCTACCCGATTATCATTTGTTCTGGTCTCTACCAAATTTTTCAGACAGTAAAATGTTAAATTCAAATAAGGAGGTCAAAAATCACTCAAATTTTCAGTTTTTCGCCTGCAAAGGACAATAATTTTATGATCTTGAAATCATGCTATTGCCAGATAAATTACTGCAAAAGTTATTTGATCAGACTGGACAATACTTTATTGAATAAAATATTAATTCACTATAAGAAAATTGTCTATCACTTTCATAAAAAAAAAACGAAATTACTTTCTGAACAACCAATACATTAGTTAACAATTATGTTAGTAGTAAGATACATTCCTAAACAAGAAAAAGTTTTTTTTTTTTTTTTTTTTTTAAATGGACGGTTTTTTTTAGTCTGATTACCGATACACCATAAAAAAAATGAAAAAATTGAAAGAATTAAGAGATGGTGTAAAAAATACTTGGGGCTGAATCAGGCCCGTAGACAAGGGAGGGGTTTTGGGTGTTCAAACCCCCTTCCCCCTTAGGGTCAAGAAAGTATAAAAAAGAAAATATAATCATTAATATGACATTTCTTATAAGAGCATACTTAATGCTCCTACGTCTCTCTTCAGTAACAGTATTAACAGCAACAGCAACACGCTTAAGATATCGAATAAAGTTCGATACATTCAATTGAGCCTTGTCCATCACCAGTGATTTAAGAATCTGTTGCGTTGGAAAGTATTAAATGAAAGTGAGGAAAAAATTTATCTTTTACAATTGTTTTAATTGTGGTTTTCTAAAATTTTAACCATTTGTGTTAAGTGTTATTCTATTGATTATTTTATTGTGCCAAAATACTAAAACGCCATTAAAAAAGGCCAGAAAGGAGGAAAGTAAATCTTCGTTTTTAAGGAATTTTTTCCTTTCATCAATTTCCGTCCTTATTATGGCGACTTCTTGATATTCTTTAATACTTTGATTCAATGTTACAAAATTAAATACGTGTAATTATAAAAAGGAGATGACACCGCCGAAGCCGAAGCGGCATTAGAACTACTTTGCTGATGTACCAACCGAGTGCAGCGCTGCCAGAATAGTATAGTGGTCAATGTGTGCGGTGTCCATTCTATATTACAATTATTTAATGGTTGCAATTTTAGCTAAATCATAATAATGTAATATTGTATTTCGTTTGCATTGTAGAAAGCGGTCCAATTTCATTTCATTTCAAGTTTTCTAAACATTTAAAATCTATTCCCTCTTTCCCTCCCCTCCAATTTTTAATTTTCCAGTCAGTGGTTCGCGTAATCTACGATTTAAGCAGTCTTGGTTGGACCGTTGGCATTAGTTAGCTTACTCCAAATGGAAAAACGGAGCTTATTGTAAGTTTTGCTTTTTTTTTTTAGCTCTGACGCGGGATCTCAATCTCTTGGGACAACAAAAATTTTTAAAAATAAAATTTTCAAACCTTTTGAATGTTGTCGAAAAAGTCAATTAAATTTAAAAATTTTGCTAAGTGATCTGTTAAAGTTTAGGTGTTGGTTACGGATTAACTTATAAGAAAATGTTAGTCTTCTTATCGTGGAGATTTTTCTAGCAGTTTCTAGAAAATAACGTTTGAAAGGAATTTGCATTGTAGGTCACATTTATAATGGTGTGGAAAATTTTTACAAAATAACTGTTTATATACCTTTCCTTGTTGCAACAATTTACAACATGGGAGTACTATTTACAAAGCACAACTGACTTTTGTCATCGTTCAACTTGATTTTGATGACATTCGAAAACGAGGAACGATAAAAATTTTTAATTAAGCAATATGCAAGAATTTTACCTTGCTCTGGTAATACTACCATACGATTAAATTAAATCAGAACTCAGCTGCAGATAGGTGAAGGAGTGCAATTGATATTTGAAATATATTTCTAGAAGATCTATGGGCGAGTACCGCTTAAATGGTTGTGCATCTTTAAGAGTACATAGGGATAGCAAAGTCACAGAGGATGATGTCTTGTCAGAATTGGCAAAAAAAAAGGGAAGACTTAATACAAACATATAAAAACAAATAAAAGTAAGTTTTATTGAAAATTCATTAAAGTTTTATACTAAATTCCTTTGATACATCGATATCAAAAAATATCGATATATTTTTTATGAAACCCCCCTCCCCCCCTTGGATAAATCCTGGCTACGGGCCTGGGCCGAATCGCCGCTTCAGTGAAGGTACTTCTTAGAGGCTTGTATTAAATACAAACTTTCGTAGGTATATCATGTAGTTTTTTTTTCTTCGAGGTATATCGTAAATTATTTTTTGAGTTATGACGTAGGCAGAATGGACTGAAATTGAACAATTGAAGTGATACAATAATAAATGTTTAGAGTATTCGCGCAAAGTAGTACTCTCTACTAATTTCTTAAATGCGACTAAGCAAACTTCGCACTGACTGTACATTAAGGTGGGTCACCAAAAAAAGTTTGGTTTGTTACCGACTTTTTTGAAAGATCCTATTGAGAGGATTTCAGAATAGAAAAATTTTTTTTTTAAGTGGTCTACATTAACAACCAAAATGGTCTTTTTCGGTTATTTGATGTCCGATTTTAAAAAAAAGTATATTTTTAGAAAGATCTTAAAAATGCTAACAATTCGTAGTCAAAAGTTATTGACCTTTGAGGTCATCTTCAATAAAATAATTCAGTTTTTAACTTTTTTTGCACTACGACCCCCAAAACTTTGCCCATTTTATATTTTGAGCTCAAAAATTCAATTTTAAGCGCGTGTAACTTTTTTTCCTATGAGTGGAATTAAAAAATTTCTTCACACGGACCTATTGATTTTTTATGAACTTTAATTACAAAATATAAAATGGGCAAAGTTTTGGGGGTCGTAGTGCAAAAAAAGTTAAAAACTGAATTATTTTATTGAAGATGACCTCAAAGGTCAATAATTTTTGACTACGAATTGTTAGCATTTTTAAGATCTTTCTAAAAATATACTTTTTTTCAAAATCGGACATCAAATAACCGAGTTATAACAAAAAGACCATTTTGGTTGTTAGTGTAGACCACTTAAAAAAAAATTTTTTTCTGGTCTGAGATCCTCTCAATAGGATCTTTCAAAAAAGTCGGTAACAAATCAAATTTTTTTTTCTTCCATAGGGGTCGACCCGCCCTACTGTACATATAAGAAAAATGTTTGATATGATAGATTTCATCATTATATAGCAATTAAATGTGTTACTTTATTGACACTGTATTGAGGTACAGTGCTTGAAAACCGAATCAAAAGTAAAGTTTATTTAAGTAAATTTTAGGGTTTTATGCCAAAAGCACTTAAATATACACAATCATTATTTTTTACCCAAGCAAATCAAATTCGAGCAGAAAATTCACTCAGTATTTTTGAAATATTCACATAAGTGGAAGTAATAAATTTACTGATAAATTACAGGTATATCCCGTAAGAGAAAAACGTATTTTCATGATATAATATCTTACATGAGATAAATAAATAAATAAAACAACTTTCAAATTGAACAAACACCGCTGGCAAGATTTAAATTAAAAATTGCATAATAAATTGAAACGTCAACCTTGCATGTGTGGGTGTGTGTCTGTGCATGTTGGTGTCGATACATTTGAGAATCATTTCGTATACACATATAAACGCACAAGCTTATGTGTGAGCAGTAGAAAGTTAAAGAAATTGTTACTTTCCCTCGAGGAATACAATATTTAAGGATCCTTCGCGTGCTCTGCTGCCTCTGCTCGTTGTCTGCATTAATGAATTTATGGATACATGAGTTGCTCGATCCAATAATGTTTGAGCTAAAGCCAGTGTAACACATCCTTGTCCTTCATCATCATGTCATTCGATGCTATCCTTTCGGCATCATTTTAATACTATTAAGAAACATTCGAGCACGTTTCGCTGCGTTGATTACTTTAATCCTTCTACCAACGCTCCTAGCTACCTGTATGCTATCCAGTTGGTAACCCAGTTATTTACATATCGTCTATATTTGTGTGTGTGGGCGTGTGTGTGTGCATGTGTGTGTGCATGTGTGTGTGCAAGTTAAAGTGCTAGAAAGAATTTACCAGTGTTTGTTAATGTGGCAACATTCCCATATAGCATCCTGCCTCATATCCAAAACCGATGTTCCGGATTATTTTAATTTTTTCTTTGCATTTTGGTTTTTGATGTTTTTCCTTATCGATATACTTATATATTGATATATTTTATTGATTTTTAAGCTACGTTTATCAAAAGCACTTAAGTGCAATTTGATTTTTGCTGTCAACAATTTGAAATATAATTTGTAGCTTAAGTTTGGTTTCCTTTCTTCTTCCTTTTTTTTTTTAAAGACACAATAAATATTGTTCTTAAAGCTTATACATAGGATAAATCATATCCTTGATCAAATTTCTTCGAATATGGTGTGTTGTCAAGTTGTTTATTTAACCTTCCAACCCGCAGACTTAAAATATAGGGGGCAAAGATACCAGAATATTTGTTTCCAGTGAATGTTGGAGTCAGGAATACAAATGCGCTGGCTGGATGTGAATTCGATTGGCACGTTAGACGTTAGGTGAAAAACGACCGAAAACCTATTTTATAAATTCAAGATAACAATTATAAATCTATTAATTGTTCGTCACAAAATTAACTAATACAACAATATAAGTAAAAAACGAATAAGAATAAAAAAAAATAAAAGTCAATACAAAATCTTTTTATTTCTAATTATATATGTACATTTTTGAACCTAATAAAAAAAAGACAATATTATAAAAACTTTGTAGCCGTTCCTTGTAATTAATTATAATAAAATTAATATGAATAATGTAAAATAGACGTATTTTTTTTAATAGTTCACCAGTTAAAATTATGAATCGAGAACATACATATATGGGGCACTTAACTTGAAAAGGAAACCAAAAAATTGTTTCTTTTAGATTTTGTCAGTTTTTGGCTATCTTATGCCTCTATTGGTTCCTAACTTGAGTATAAGATTTTGGCCCTGAGCGAAGCATAGTTCGGGTTTTGTAAAATTGTAAAGAGTCAGTGGTCAAAATATGACTTTTTTGGGAAAACGATTTCGTGGAGAAAATTAATATCAAAAGGAAACAGTTTAATGCAATTGAAATTTATATATATTGAAAAATTTAAGAAATATCACAAAGGGAAAAATTTTAATAAAATTAAGATTTACATTTTTTAAATCTCGTCATTTTCTAGATAACAGAAAATATATGAAAAATGTCAAAGTACGAAACAATTTACATAAATAGTCATCCAATTCTCCATAAAAATCGCCGTATATATATCGTAAAATTTTTTTTGCTTGAGGAACCAGTTTCGAAAAGTCATTTCTAAATTGACTTATAAACCATTACGTGCATTCAAATTATATGCAACAGGAAAGATTTTTGATACATTATTTAAAAATTTTATGTTTAAAATTTCATAATGTTTAAATCTTTCGAGGAGACCGTTTGGATACCTTTTTTAACGTGATGTTTGATGACGTATTGACACTTCACCAAACAAATGTTTTCCTACACTTTAAAAATCAATAAATAACTGCCAAAAAACTCAAAGTGTTGACTTCCTTTTACTTTCTTTTAAGAAAAAACCTGCTATTAATAAATTTTTGATATTCCTGAGTTATTTTAAGCATATTGTCACCATCTGGTTTGTTTAATAAATTCTTGAAATTTAGACTATATTCATTAATATTTAGCCTTATTAAAAGCTCAGGTTTAATGAGCCTAAAATCATTTTTCTTCCGAAGACCCTTTCGCAGTGGTTAAGACTTGAAATCGATTTTCAGATATTGTAGGCAAATTACTGTGAAATATGAGCTTACAATTGCGTTTATAAAAGAAATTTTTTCAATGTCAGTTTTTTTAATATTCCGGGCCCAATTGTTCCATAACGGGACACGGGACAAGCACTTCAATAACTGGACAATCCCGACGAGTCCCGACCACCTAGCAACCCTAGCTCGGACTCAAAAAGCGTTCTACGTGCGCGAACCCTTAAACTAGACTTCGCTCAAATTTTTGTATAAACATTGGAGAGTCGGGGGGTTTAAAACACGATAAAAGTATGTTCGAATCATAACGTAAAATACCCCATATTTATACCCCAACGCGTACTGCGTAAGGGGTATATTAACTTTGTCATTCCCTTTTGTAACGCCCAGAAGAAGGCGTGGCAGGTTTAGACAAATATATATATTTTTGATCAGCAACAGTGTCCGTGTGTCCGTCTGTCGACACGATTACAGCCGCAATTTTAAAGCTATCGCGATTAAATTCAAAATATAAGCTTATTATTATTAAAAAAGGACGATCACATGAAAACCACGCCTATCTCCCATACAAAGTGGTTTTATATTAACCGTAAAATGTCTTTCAAACCCACAAAAATGAAAGAAATGCCTTGAAATTTGGCTCGTAAGCTTTGCTCTTCAATATTAATCCTAGCTATGAAATTTGGAAAAATCGTGGATGAAAACCACGCCTACCTCCCATACAAATTGCTTTTACTTTAAACGTAAAATCTCTTAAAAACCTGCTAAAATTAAAGAAATGTTTTAAAATTTTGCACATAAGCTCTGATATTTAATATAAACCATCTGTAGGATATATGACAGAATCGAAACCCATAAAAAGTGGCATTATTTTAAACGTAAAATCTTTTAAAAATCCAGAAAAATTGAGGTGTCTCAAAAAAAAAATGTCTTGAAATTTTGCACGTTAGCTTTGATGTATAAAATGAACCATCTCTATGATATTTGCCAAAATCGGATCAAAACCACGCCTACCTCCCATACAAAGTGACGTCATCAAAATAGGAAAACTTATGTTAATATATAGAACTGAATGTCATCTGTCCGTCTTCGAAGATTCACAGACTTCAAATATACTCCAATATGGCCGCGGGGGGGTATTTTAGCTTCGGTACCCTGCCGAAGCTCCTTACTAGTTTTTTTTTTAATTTCTTGGAACATTTTTTTTTGGATTATAAAACTTTTTAAAATTAATAACAAAGATCAGAAGAAATGAATATTTTTTCAAAGGTTTAAGATTCCATAATCTTGGAAATTGCATTTTTTATTTTACATATAATCCCCTCCCCCCCTTCCCCACTCATGATTTTAAATTTCTCTGTCAAATAATTCCCTTCTGACAGAGTATTTTCAATTTGGAAAAAAAAGATATCAACCTAATTTTCTACAATTTAAAAGAATTTTATTCGTTCAAGATACTATTTCATCTTTATTTTTTTGGATATCAGAGAGAGATAAAATGTCAGTCGAAAATGGTATTTTATTACAGAAACTTCTTAAGTTTTTGGAATATTATGATTGTGACATTTATAAGTAAAGTAAAGCTTCCTTTTTGCCGAAAAAAATTGTACATGGCTTAAACGAATTTGTTTAAATTTGTATTGAAAATTGTTACTTTTATTTTATTAAATTTAAAGTCAAATCGAAGAAATGTCGTCTAATAGCAATTTTGAAATCAGATCAACCTTGTCTGTCCAGGCTTTTCTAACTTTGTCCCATTTATATTGTTCAATATTTAATCCACTTCATTTGCATCATAAGCTTGCTTCTAAGAAGTAACATGGAAATGGAAAAATATTTTAACAATTTCGAAAGGCAAGCAACATACGTATAGCAGCAATACATATTTGCAACAAGAACAACTTGCCATCATATCATCGATTATATTGAAAAATATGGAAAATTCAATGTATCTTAATTTTTTTTTCAAAAACGAAGTATCTGGTTTAAGATAAAGGTTAAAAAAAATGTATTTCGGAATATTATTTGAAAATTGAATAAAAAGTCAGAATAAGCTTGTTAACTAAAAAATAAGCTTAATATCAAGCAATTTCAAGAATAAGAGCAAAAACTTTTTTGAAATCGCTGAATATTCGCAAATATTCTACCCGAAAGACACGAAAAGCGATACTATCTTCTATACAAAAATCTATTGCTTCTTATTTCTAGCTTTTCGTCAGTATCATTTTTCGTGACACAAAATAACTGGATTAAAATCAGAAAACCTTTTTTAAGGTTATTCTTGCCGTAAGCTCTCCAAAAGGTGTGTTAAAGCATAACAAAATTAAACTTTTGATTTTACGAGCACATCCTATAGCTGCACGTATGTTTTTGTTTTGGTTATCCGTTGCCTAAAATTATTTTATATTCAATTTATTGAAAACTTTAAATTAGTTAATATCGAGAAGCTTCGAAGCTAAGTGAAACACGTGTCGGTTTGTGACATATGAATGGCTTCCATTTAATATATTCTTAACTTAATATGAACGCTTGACAGTAATTAATGACTATATTCAAGTAGTTTAAAAATAAGTTTCAAGGAATATATAACGAATCTATACATATATAGGAAGAACCCTTCAAGGTCTTCTGGTCTTTTTGTATGTTTATCGTTTTTATTATTTCACTATATTCCCAGAAATTCATAAGTCAAATCGAAGAAATGTCATCTAATAGCAATTTTGAAATCAGATCAACCTTGTCTGTCCAGGCTTTTCTAACTTTGTCCCATTTATATTGTTTAATATTTAATCCACTTCATTTGCATCATAAGCTTGCTTCTCAGAAGTAACATGGAAATGGAAAAATATTTTAACAATTTCGAAAGGCAAGCAACATAGCAGCAATACATATTTGCAACAAGAACAACTTGCCATCATATCATCGATTATATTGAAAAATATGGAAAATTCAATGTAAATATTTTGAGAACCTTTGATAGAGATATAAGAAAATCCAGTGATGATTATTTTTTAAGTTTGGCTATCAGAATCCTTGTCAAGTGAGTAGTAGTTTTTGTTGTTGATGTTGTCGTTATTGGCATGGAACGAGATGCACTCATGTGTGAGTGCTTTGTAAATAATGTATGTACGAGTATACAGTGGTGGTCAGTAAAATACAGACTGATGAAAAATCTTGAGTAAAATACTCTTGTGACAAAAATTTTACAGCGGGTTAAAATGTGAAGTCATGAATCGGAAAAGCAATTACGTCTGTTGCAATTTTTGTAAAATTCCATAAATTAAGAATGAACAAAACATTTTCATATATTGTAGCGATAATGAGTTTTGTTTTAATATTTAGAAATTTTTATTAAAAAAATGTGTTACATTGGTTTTGGAAAAAGTAACCTTAGTTTAAAATTGAAACTAGTTTTCAAAATTTAGTCGTACCTTCCTTTGCTTTATGGCGGCCATACTCGTAAATGGATACGTTAATTCAGGTACCAAAACTCTTTACGGGTACTTATATCCATTTTTGTGAAAAATGTAGGTGTGTTTTAGAAGACGATTACGAAATAACGGTTAAAGACATTGTTTTAAAAAGTTTTGTATGTGTTTAAAAATTATGATTTTTTTAAAAAAATTGTTTTTGAACATTATTTCTATGTAATAATCAAATTTATGAGATAACAAGAAAAAAAGGCCTCTTTTGATGTGCAGGATATCTCGGACTTGAAAAATCTGAATTAAAAATATTCTGTTAAAGTACTCACTTAAGATAATTTTTGATTTATTAAAAAAAAGGTAACACTCGGATGTCATAGTTTAAAAAAAATGCTTATTTTTTAAGGTAAAAGTAGGTGCATACGATTTTGTAAACTTTAAAAGATCCGATTAAAATCCCTAAAAAAAAGTTGCTTAACAAAAAACAAAACATTCCAAACAAAAAATTTCAAGTCAATGGGCCGATTAGTTTTTGAATAATCTTGTCCGCCAATTTTTTTTGGTGCCTCAGATATTTTATTATTATAAAATGTTTTTTTTTTTGTAAATAAATACTTATTTGAAAATATGCGAAATTCTAATCGATATCCTTGACCGTTATTTCGTAATCCTCTCATAACTCACATCTAAATTTTCAACGAGTAATGGATATAAGTTCATTTGAAAAATTTTATGAAATTTCTTTGAGGCAAGTCGTCTAGAGGGTTTTTTACTCGCTACCTGGATGTTCAGAATGTTCAATGGCTCTCAATTGGGTTGAGACCAGGACTGTTGCGAGGCTATAACAAGGTTTGAGACTCGTGATCGTTGTTGATATTAATAACTGTAAAAAATAAGACGGAAAATAGGTTTAAAACCTAAGGCCCGGTAGCTCATCTCGAGATTAAATTTAAAACACAATTAAAATTATTCTCCTAACTTAGCTCCCTTATAGCGGCAATTTACTTAATCTCAGTTTAAAAGTTTAAACTAGATGGAGCGGCACTATAGTAAAATTTTGACTTAAGCAAAATAAAATATGTCAACATTTTCAAATTGTTAATCACTTTCTCGCAAAATTCATTGATATTTTCTGGTGCTTAAAAACCTTCAACTTGGCAGATTAGCACAGTACCCAGATAACAATTTCATCTACATATTTAAAGTTATTCATGTCCAACTCGATAAGGCTTTGTATAAAAGTAATTATTCAAGCTTTGCTTGAAAGAGCCCTGTAAAAGCCTTGAAAATTCCATTTATCTGTGTGATTCCTAATATAAAGCTTTATTCAAGAAGTCTTTTACTCAAGTTTAGATACCAAATCAATTTATGACCGACACATTAAGTGTTTATATGAAATGATTGCAGCTGAGGCCTTCATGAAGTTTTACTCAAGGAAACTCAAAGAAAATACAAATGCAATTCCGAGTGTATTTTATATGCTGCTGCCGACACAAAGGTTTCGAGTTCAATCTGCGCTGGGTGACCATGGTAAATATACAAACATTTTTAAAATGTACAAAATATGTGTTCTGAACTGGAATGAAAATTAACTTACAGAAATATACGAAAGAAATTTGTATCCGCGAAATTTGGAAATGCATATAAATATGAAGTTTTGGCTGAAATATGTTCGTCCTTTCCTTTTGTTTTTTTGTGTATATGGTAAGCTACATACTTTTCGGCATTTCTTTTGATTTCTTGTCTCTCTTATTTTACACAGTAGTCGAAAAATACACGAAATGTAATTGTCGAATTGAATTAAATAAAAATTTGGAATTTTTATTTGTATAAATATAATTTTCCCCCTGATAAGTTTTTCAATTATTTATTCTATTTGATATTTTATACTTTATATGGATGTTCTTTTTTCTCAGTGAAAAATTGTCAAAATTCTAAGGTCAACTTCCATAAACCTAGAATTTCTATAGATATATCATCTCATCTCTCACTCACTTCTTGCTTTAAGCTCAGGTTACGGAATTTTAATCTTTGCTTAAGCTAACCTATATTTATAATCAAGACATGTTACCGGGCTTAGGTTTTTTATAAAGGATAGAAAAAAAAAATTATAAGAAATAACAATGTATTGTAACTTACCAATTAAGCTCTGTGACAAGGAGAGGGTCATTCTTAAAAACTAAATTCTGTGAGAGCATCACATTTTTCCAGTTGTATATAGTTCAAAATTTGTATTCTTTGGTCCACTTGAAGCGTTTGCGTCACATTTGATCGATCAAGAATGGCTTTTTAGCGTGATGCTGCACACAAAACCCAGTCTTTCGTAGTTTTCCTCGCACAGTTCTTGTAGAAATTAGTGTCCCACCACATTCGCCAAACTTCTTTCTCACAACTTCAGTAGTTGCAACGCTGAACCTTTCTAGCAGACGATCAGCATTTGTTTTGGCCTATTTATTTGTTCCTGATTCATTATTTTAGCGAATCTGTTCAAGAAGTACTAAAGTGCAATTTCTCGCTTTATCACTTCGGTAATTTTACTTGTATTCGGGTTATTATTCTATTTTTCTTTCTCAAATCTTGTGCTTCAAGCTCAAGAATAATTCCTAGCTACTTATTATGCTTATCAATTTATATAAAAAATTGCGCTATCTAAAATATTATGCACCTTTATAAGGCATAATAAGACCCTTTTTTCTTAAATTTTTCACCTGTTCGGATTTGACTGCCCGCCACTGTATGTGCGCATTCACATCAACAAGGTGTTCGTCTTCAAGTTGGCATCAAATATTGCTGCTATGGTAAGGAATATTTTTTCCGTTGTTGTTATTGTTGCTAGCATCTTGCCATCAAACATTCTCGATGCACGATTTGTTGCACACAAAAATTGCATTGAAGCATCACGATGATTGTTTGTTGCTTCGAAGCACACGTTCGCAGTTGTTAAGCATGTCCTTTACAACTGTCAGGATAAGGAAAAAAAGCTGATTTATAACATTTAATGTTATGTTCGTGATTTCTTGGGAATTTTATAAATTTTAAATTTTTTATTGATGATCGATTGAATTTTAGCAAAACTAAAGTGAAATCTTTTGCGTTTTACAAAGAAATAAAAAATTTGAGAAACTAAGAATCCACGAAAGATGGCAAACTGCCCTGTAGGAAAATCAACTAATTTAAAAGTAGTTGATAAAGTAGTTTTTTGTCAACCACTACTAGTTGAAATTCTGACTTTTTTCCATAGAACGAACTAACATATTTTGTATGGTGACGTCCGCTAAATAAGTCAATTGACTTTCGTCTGCATATATTTTCAACTACTTGTTAAATTAGTTATATTTAAATTATTTTTTAATGTCTTTAAAATAACCAATTGAAAACTATTACTGATGGCCTAAAGTTAATAATATATGATGAAATAACATGGTTAAATATATATAAACTTGTAATCTAATAAAAATTTGCAATTAAAACATGTCAAGATCAGAGTAGTTGCCGCCTTAAATAATTCAAAGTAGTTCATATACTGGTTTATTTTAAATAAGTTTTTTAATTAGTTGTTTTTAAAAACAAGTTAGTTTGTTCCTATAGGGTGGTTGTACATCATGTTGAAAAAAGATTCAATAGTGTTAAAGTGTTTTAAATGAATATTTCATAATATTATGTAATGTCTCAATAATATAGTTGAAATCCAGTTAATTATTTTTAGAAAAATTTCGAAATGAGAAAAATTTCAGTATATTCTTCCAGGTTCTTTAAGCTGCTTCTTTTACATGCATGCAAGTAGATCTACATACATGCATACATGTATATAAATAAGCATATGTTTTGTTCGAAAACTAAGCCTTTAAGGCATACAATAACCGCTTTATACGAGTACGAAAATCTTCATGTGCATTCGTCTTCAAATAAAAACAAATTTTAAAATTTGCATATTATGGTTACAACTTTAAAGACAGATTTGTGGTTTGAACACTTAACGTGTTCTGAACAATTTTTTGTTTGTCTTATTTGTTTTTTTTTTTCCTATGCAAATTGCTTTGACCCAAAAAAGTTTCCAGATAAACAACTTATAAGGTTTGGTTTTCTATTGGAACAAACTGAATTTATATAAAATTTTATTGGTCCTAAATCGTATTGGTTTGCACGGCTTTGAGGAAACACAGCTTTGTCATTTTTTTCAGGATATAAATAACTTAAAAAAAAATTCAAGTTGGAGTGACAGTATTTAAGCTATTTAAGTCAAGCAAAGCAATATAAAGAAGGGAGTGAGTAGAAATAAAAATGCAAATGTATTTAAAGCAAGAACTAAAATAACAAACATACAAAAAACAAAAAAAAAAAAAATAAAAATAAAGTTACATATTAGTTTTTTTGATTTTTTTGTAGTTTGAGTTAGCTAAATAAAAAAAAAAAGTAAATTGAAATTCTTTATTTGTTTTTTGACCTTTTTGAAATTTATTTGTTGAATTCTGCGGGCTCAGGTCCAAAATATTAAAAATATTGTAAAAGGTTCTTCCAGTTCTCCCTGAGGATGATTGCCGACGGCGATCGAAATATTGGAAATTAAAGTTAAAAATTAAAACCACAAAAGTTTTTCATTTTTAATATTTTGGACCTTGAGCCCGCAGAATTCAACAAGTTAATTGAAATTTATTTTTGGTTTAAGGCTGGCGATACATTTAGAGGAGAGTAAAAAAGAGTTATATTGAGGTGATGGTTTTTATTAGAAGACATTTGTTTCGATTTTAAAAATTTTCAAACCTGGTAAAAATACATATAGGTTAAAAAAATTTTTTTGAACCGAAAAAAATTTATTAAATTTTAAAACTTAATAAAAATATCTTTTATCTGAATGAAACTGATTTTAAACTTAGCCTTTCAAAATCGTTTTATTCAATATTTAAAACAAAAAATAAGTAAAAAATGCATTTTTTTTTCCGAGTACGTATAAATTTTTAAAAAAAGATTTTTTTTTTGTAAACAAATTTCTTCTAATAAAAACCATCACTTCTATATCACTCTTTTTTATTCTGCTCTAAATGTATCGCCGATACCTTACCACAAACCAACAAAATTGTAAAAGACTAAAATATGGTAAAAATAATTTTCAAAACATTATAAAAAAATGGCACTATTCGTTGTTTTATAGGTTTGAACCATTAATAAGGCATGTATTGCAAAAAAAAAAGAATATTTTAATTAATTTGTTAAAATATAACCTTAAATAATTGGAAAATTATTGGAGTTATATAAACACATAACTTTTTGAATTAATAATTATTTTTCTGTTAAATTTATTTAAATAGGTTTATTTATTTACTTAGCTAATAAATATTAATAACACGTCAGTATTTGTTTTAGAATTCTTGTATATATTTATTTTGTAGACACTTTTAAAACTATTGGGCATGGAGGCAAATAAAGCACTCAAATACTCCGTCGAAACGACATCCTGCTAAACTTTTTCGATTGTTTCTTTTAGTTCAATCGTTCTGGGCTTCTTTTTCGTGTTTTTGACTGTCATCTGGTTCCAAGCATTTTCGATCGTATTGACATCTGGACTGTTGCCCTGCATGCTTGTGCTTTTTTGCCTACTTGAATATATTCGCTTGTTGTAGAATATAAAATTTACTCTATCGATTTTCTAAAAATCAAGAAAAGATCAAGAACCACGTTGATTTACTTACACCAGCAGCAAGCGAATAAAGCAATAAAACAGAATACACATATGAGTATTCATACACTGAATATTTTGCTCATATTTTTATTATTTATCGCAAACATCTCTTGTTATGCGAGAGGCTATTTATATATAGTTTTTTTTAATAAAATTGTTTGATTGCGTTCCTGTAAAAAATCAAAATAAATTCGCATTTAAGAATTAAATAAATGCTTATTTATCACCTTATAAAAACGAACATACTGTTATTCAGGTCATTGCAGCATATTCATGGATATATGTGTAGTGTATTAAGTACTCATAGAATAACACGAAGTTCGTAAGCTTAGCTCAGTGCATGAATGTATGGAAAGAGAACAGAGTACAAATAAGTACTGAATCTCTTCCGCAGATTTTCTCTGCACTACACGTTCTGTTGTTCATATTTATTCGCTTGCAGCATACCCCTACACCAGAGAAGCAGTGTATTTTCGCTAGGTGAATATATTAATGCAGGGCTCAAGTGCGAAACCATCTTGGAAAATTTTGCTTTATTTATTTTTTGGGCAAAGCCCAAACTTGAAGCTACTCCGTTGACATTATTGTCTTTATATTTTACTGTACTTACTTAAACATTTTTGTGATATGAGATGCTATTTTTTCCGTATATGGATACAGTGCAGTTTTTAATCGTTATTCAATGAAATCCTTGCTTTAATTTGGAAACGGCACATGTTGCAATAGTTAAGAAAGCAACGCTGATTCTAAAATTTGTTTAATTTTTAGAGCTGTAAATTTCCATTTGAATACCAAATAAAATCTTTATATAATTTAAATTTGTAACAAAGTGGATTCGAACTCACATCCTCGCAGTTACAAATATTTCCATTACCAATAGAGCTATTTGATTCTTGGCATCACCGTGGTTAAAACTGAAACATAACCTTCTAAAATATAATATAATATTCTAAATATAGTATTTCAAAAATGCGCTTGTCAATGAATAAGTCAATAATTCATCTTCACCGCCGCTCTGGTCGTCCCGCAAAATTTAATTTAAGTTCTGAATCGCTAATCAGAAAATTCAAACATCAATCAAAAATTTCTGCTTTACAAATTAATAGAGAAGTTGCTGAACATAGCGGAGTTAATTTTAATTATGAAACAGTGCGTAGGGCTTCAATGGAGCGAGGTCAACCGCATAAAATGGCTAGCCTTCACGTGATCCAAAGAGCAAAGATACCGTTATGATTATTAACATAGCAATTCCAAATACTCTCGTGAGATGAAATTCACTCATTTTGTATGTATATTATAACAGTACGTTCAAAAAGTCTATAGGATGACACATAGATGGCGTTACAAGAATTTTTTCTATATGTTTTATATTTAGTACCAACCTCCAAACGATGCGTATACAAATTTGACAACAATCTGACAATTGATTCGTGAGTTATAGCATTTTGTGTGCAACTATTGTTATTAAAAAAAATATGTAAAAAATTGAATTTCGAGTTTTGAGAAAGCCTTATTTTTTGATGAAAAAAATACAGTAGAATCCAAACAATGGCTTGATAAACATGGCTTGATAAAACGTGGTCGTACCAGCACAAATGATGCAGAGCGCAGTGGACGCCCAAATCAGACTGTTAATCCACAAATTGCTTATGAACAATCGCAAAGTCAAAGTATCCGAGCTAGCTGACATTGTAAAGATATCAGATCATAGTGTTTTTACTATTTTACACGAACATTTGGGTATGCGAAAGCTCCGTGCAAAGTGGGTGCCACGTGAGCTCACAGTCGACCAAAAACAACAACAAATTGATGCTTCAGAGAAGTGTTTGGCGCTGTTAAACCGCAATAAAATCGAATTCTATCGTCGATATGTGACAATGGATGAAACATGGCTTCACTATTACACACCAGAATCCAAAAGACAGTCAGCTGAGTGGACAGCAGTCGACGAACCGAATCCAAAGGGAGCAAAGACCCAACAGTCGGCTTGTAAAGTGATGGCGTCGGTATTTTGGGATGCGAAAGGAATAATATTCATCGACTATCTCCAAAAAGGAATCACCATCAACAGCGACTATTACTGTGCACTTTTGTATCGATTGAAGGCTAAAATCGCCAAAGAACGGCCACATTTGCAAAAGAAAAAAGTTTTGTTTCACCAAGACAACGCACCGTGTTACAAATCGATGACAACGATGGCAAAATTTAATGAATTGGGCTTCGGATTGCTTCTCCACCCACCGTATTCTCCAGCTTTAGCCCCCAGTAGTGACTTGTTCCTGTTTTCAGATCTCAAGAGAATACTTGCTGGAAAGAAATTCAAGTCCAATGATGAAGTTATCGCTGAAACTGAGGCCTATTTTGATGAGAAAGAGAAATAGTACTATAAAAGTGGTATCAAAAATTTGGAAAATCGCTATACTCGTTGTATCGCTCTCGAAGGCAACTATGATGAATAAAATAATCGAGTTTTATCAAAATTTTGTTGTTCCCTTACTTATCCTATGGACTTATTGAATGACCTACTATTTTAATTTTTGTTTGTAGCAATTCTTAAAAAAATTAATTTTTAAGAATTACATATGTGAGCTTTATACCAAGTAATTCCATGAAGCAACAGGTTGCCACAACAACAATGTTCTTTACAGAGCAACCACCAGCAGATTAGACAGCTGTTCCGTTGGTCGCTACACCAACTCATCAGTAATCTTCTGTGGGTTATGCAGTCCATTAACTTTGAAAATCTTATAAGCACACCTTCTGCTAAAACCAAAGCGGAATTGCTGTTGTGTGCTTTCCAATTTAAAAAGCTATGTTTTTCTACTTCTTAGCACAAAGCAAAGGTTCAAAAAATTGACTACATTAATTCTGCGAAGACTTGTTGTTGCGCTCTTTGTTTACTTCTTTTCACGATTCCATTCTTTGGCACCAACAATTCGTTGGTATTAAAGCATAGAAGGCGTTTTTTAAAGTAAGTTCTAAAAGAAGTTTTTTTTTTAAAAAAAGATGACTCATCTTATTTTCTGAGGTCGGGCTCGTACCAGTTTATACATGAAAAATTAAATGTGGCATTTTTTTAATTTCTATTTCGTTTGTAGCAGTTCTTAAAAAATTTAATTTTTAAGAATTACATATGTGAGCTTTATGCACCTGCTATTTTGTTGTTGTTATTATAAGAAAATTTTTATGTTGTTATTATTATTATTTCGTTGAAAAAAATAGGAAATAAATTCTTACCAAACTCGCTTCATATTTTAGCAAGTAGGAGATAATCAGGACCTCTGAATGGCCCCTGAATACGGCCTTGCTAGGATTCAATTTAAATTTGGTTAAAATTTTTTAATTTTTTAAAGAAGCGGAAATTAAAAAAAACTCAATTAAAACATGCTGATGAATAATTAATTATTTCGACAGCATTAAGATATCAAAAGATATGAAATACGAAGAAATATGCTATACATGTAGGTCAGCATGAAGATGAGGATAAGGAAATGCATGCATTTGAGGACGATTGTGGATCATAGAGCTTAATGCTGATGTTATGCTATAAGCAAGGCATGAAATAAATGGAAACATAATTATAACGTTTTAGTCATGCAGATAGAATAGAATAGAATAGAGGAGTGCAGCCGACTTTCGTTGATGCAAGGCGAGCGGAAGTCATTGACGTCATTCTTATTTGTAGAAAGATTCTGAGCAGAATAGAAAACTGGAGGGTCGTGGATAGGCTAACCATGTCGGACCACAGATCCATTCAGTTTGAAGTCAAGTTCGGAATCCGACGCCAGCAGAGTAGCAGAAAGGTCAGGATTCCCAAGAACACGGATCCTGTGAAATATAAGGCGAAGTTGAGGGAAACACTGACCCAAAAAGCTATAAAAGTACCAGAGAATACAGCGGAAGTGGAAAGCCATGTCAAACATCTTAGTTCGGCCATGGTCGAAGCTTACGAGGTGGCGTGTCCTACAACTTCAATAGACGAGGGTGATCCGACTCCATGGTGGTGTACGGAACTCGAATCTCTGAAGAAGAAGGTTAGGAAGGCCTTCAATCGGCACATGAGAGGGAGAACCCCAGAAACATGGGCAGAATACAAGGCACGAAAAAGGCAACTGAAGAACCTCATACGACACCGTAAAAGGCAGTCGTGGAGAGACTTCTGCTCTGGGATGGAAACTATTTCAGAAGCATGCAGGCTTCAGAAAATGGTTTCAAAAGATCCATTCTCCAAAGTGGGACTGATCCGAAAAACGGATGGAACCATGGCAGAGAACCTGGAAGAGTCGATGCAAGTTCTGATGGAGGTGCATTTTCCTGGAAGTTTTAAGTCTGATGACCCATGGACAAACCTGAAGAAAGGGATGCACAGTTGACAGACTGGAAGCCGAAAGAATGATCACTATGGACGGGGTGAGAAGTGCTATACGCTCATTTGCTCCGTACAAAACATCAGGGATGGACGGTATATTTCCGGCTATGATGCAATGGGGGGAAGATCTCATCGCACCTAGGCTGTGGGGTATATTCGTTACTTGCTTAGCGACTGGGTATGTTCCGAGAGTCTGGAGAGAGGCGAAAGTTGTCTTTCTCCCGAAACCCGGAAAAAAAGATTATGCGGAGGCGAAGTCGTTCAGACCGATCAGCCTTACGTCTTTCCTCTTGAAAACGATGGAAAGAGTGATGGTTGACTGTCTTGAGAGCACTTCGCTGATGCATAATCCTCTGAGTAGATGCCAATATGCTTATAGAGCAGGCATGTCTACGGAGAGTGCTCTTCACAAACTAGTTAGAGTGGCTGAAAAAGAGTTATTTTCAGGAGGCATCGCGATGGCCACATTTATGGACATCGAGGGTGCTTTCGACAAAATATGCTTTGGAAGGCTGCGACAGGCTCTGACAGAACGCAATGTAAGCCCAATGATAACAAATTGGGTAGACAATATGCTCCAGCACAGGGCTGTCAACATGCAAAACGGTATAGTCAAGACTAGAGGTAGAGTAAGTAGAGGATGTCCTCAAGGAGGGGTGTTATCGCCAACTCTGTGGAACATCACTGTGGACTCACTTTTGGCTAGACTAGACGAATCGGGCATACACACGATAGGGTATGCAGATGACATTGCGTTGGTGGTCTGTGGTAAGTTCATTGACACCATTTCTGACATCATGAAGGGAGCACTCCGAATGGTGGAGGAGTGGTGTCGAGAACAAGGCCTCACCGTGAACGCAGGAAAATCAGACAATATTCTCTTTACTAGAAAGAGGGTAGGCCTGAGGAGAGAACCACTTAGACTTTTTGGAGCTGAAATCAACATGTCCACGAAAGTTAAATATCTAGGGGTAACTCTAGATAGTAAACTGAACTGGAACGAACATGTAGGAGACAGGATTCAAAAGGCCAAGAGGGTTCTGTTTCAGTGTAGACGCGTTTGTGATCTAAAATGGGGGCTAAACCCAGAGGCTATGAAATGGATTTACACTATGATGGTTAGACCTGTCATCACGTATGCTTCGGTGATCTGGTGGACAAAAGTCAGTCAGAAAACCATTAAGAAGCGACTAGACAGAGTCCAACGGCTGGCGTGTGTTGGAATAACAGGGGCAATACGCACCACTCCAACAAGCGCAATGGAGGTTTTGTTAGGTATGCTACCGTTGGATTTAGAAATAAAGAAAACGGCAGCGTTAACAGCCCTCAGGATGTTGCAAAATGCTACGTGGCATGGAGCAACAGCACTCCATGGTCATATGCGCATCCTGGACATGACACAGCGAAATGTCAGGGAGACGTGTATGCCTATGGACGGAAGGCAGAGAGTGAGAAGAACAGAAAAATGTTATAAAACTCTAATAACAGATGGATCCGTTTGTGAAGAAAACGCTGGTAGTGACATCAGAATATTCACAGACGGCTCTCTGATGAATGGCAGAGCTGGGTCTGGCGTCTACTCAGAGGAGTTGAACCTATCATGTGCACTGAGGCTGGGGAGGTTCGTGTCTGTATACCAGGCGGAAATGCTTGGTGTAGTGCATGCGCTGGACCACTTGATAGATGGACGGGTAAATGGCAAGAAAATTGTCATTGCCCTTGACAATCAGTCGGTGATTAGGTGCATGCAACGGACAGATATTACTTCTAGGTTGGCCATAGAATGTCTTACCAAACTCAATAGGTGCGCTCAGACAAATGAGCTCACACTTATGTGGGTGCGAGGACATTCTGGCATAGAACAGAATGAAAAGGCTGATTCTTTAGCAAGAGAAGGATCAGCAGAAGAATTCTGTGGACCCGAACCACGTATCGCCATAGGCGACAACATGGTGGCAGGCCTTATTAAGCAATGGACGGACTCGGAACACCGTACAAGGTGGGAAGAAGCTGGTAATTGCAGGCAATCAAAGGCGGCCGTGAAATGGTCAAGTAGTGAGGCAGCAAAAGTCACCCGATACAATCGGAAGACTTTAAGCTGGCTTACTGCACTGGTCACAGGACACGGTCCCTACATGTACCATCTCAGGAAAATGACTCTGACCGAGGACGATGCGTGTAGGTTATGCCTAGAAGAGCCGGAAACAGCAGCACACATTTTGTGCCAGTGTCCGGCGTTGGCAAGCATAAGATTGACCATTCTGGGACGTCCATTTATTGACGAAGCCGAGATTGGTCAACTGACCTACAAGGACATGCTTGAGGTGACAAAGGGTGCCTATATAAGGAGCATGCTCACTTATGAGTGCTCCGAGCAGTAGCATCCTTCGTCAAATAGGGGACGAAAAGGGACCCACTGTGGTCTGATTCGGCCAGTCCCCGACTTATTATATATATAGTCATGCTTTCTTTTTATACAATTTCAACTTAATTCTATTGATTCTTGATAGCTAAAAGATTTAAGCGAATCATGATTGAATTTTCTTCTACCGACTCAATGACAGCTGAGATTCGACATTTTTGTATGAAATTATTTTCCGCGAGGAATAAAAAGTAGCACATTTGCAGGTAGGTAGATTTTTAAATAAATTTATAACTTTTTTCAGAGGATTTTAAAAGGTTATTTCTCGTGTCGGGACTATTATTTAATGGTACTTTCCAGTGACTGCTTGTCTGAAAATTTTTTTAGCTTGGGAAGTAAATGCTACATTTCATTTTCATGTCTAACGTTGCCATTTAACGGTAGATTAGTGTGTTGCTTTAATTTTCTACCCCACAAAATAGAGATATAATTTTGTTTCAAAGCGTTTTGAGTGATTTATTCTAGCTGATTGCTGCTGATGCTGATTTTATTTAATTTATATGAATCATGGCTGCTAATAAATTATATTAAAAATGTTCAATACCGTTTGTGAATGAGTTTAAAAATGTTTCCACATAAATTTTCAGCTTATATTTTCTGGCTTAATATGCAATTTTATTGCTTTAACGTTTTTGTTTTTGTTACGTTAGTTGAATTGAATTATAGCTCAATAAAATATTTAGATTGGTTTGGGAAAATTTATGAAAATTGATTTGGTTAAAGATGTGCCAAAATAGGGCACGTGATTAAAATTTAAATTTGCCAAATTTTACTCATAGCAGCAGAGATAGGCCAAAACATAACATATTGAAATGTTTTAACATTCTAATATTAATATTTTTTCCGGGATATTTGAGTATTAAGCATAAGCTTTATTATGATAGAAGCTGTAAAAACTGAAAAATTCTAGTTTATGGTTATTAGTTTTTAAGCACAAGAAAAAAAAAAAAAAATGAAAAATAAAATGTGCAGTGTTTTTATGTCTACCATGGTTTGATTTCTAGTTCTCTGAAAATGTTTCATTTGAAGACTTAAAAATTCATTGGTTTTTAATTTTGTTTTTACTGTTTGAAAAGCAAACCAATGCTTTATACTATAGAAACACAGAGTGTAGAAAAACAGCACGTCGTAAAAATAAAAAAGAAGTAAAAATAAGAGTGAAAAATATTAAATATTTAAAAAGCCGTTCATGCATTGGATGAAGTATGATAAAAACGTTGGAGCATAATATAACAACCAAACTGAACAATTTTGCAAAATCTTGTGTTAAAAATATTTCTAGCTACATTTTGGCTGTGCATAGAACTGCATTTTTTTTTCTTTATGCTTGGGCTGAAAAGTTTTTTCTCACACAAAACTTATAAGCATACTTCATTCGCAGCATTATATAAGAGTTTTTGAACACTTAAAAACAACTATTAAGAAATTTTTTACTTAAGAGCGCTTTAAACTAATTAAAATCTTATGTAAAATAAGCTATTTTTTTATCCATCAGCTTTAGAAACTGTATTATTTTAAAGCTCTGACTGTTGTCTACTTCATTTTGTTCACAAGATACAACATTTTTTGGCACAACATCAACAACAATATTGCATGTGATTCTCTACTTATGAGAATCTTTTAATCCTATACTTGATCCTTTGCCATCCTTGAGATAAGAAAATCCTATTAGAGCTTTAATAAATAAAATGATCTCTTGTTTTTTTTCTCTTTTTATCCTCTGCTCATTTCATTTATATGCTCTGTCAACAAAGATTTAATATATATTTTGCTACGTTGCACAGTGTTTCGTTTAGAAGTAGCTAGCTGAACAAAATGATTTTATTGGATTTTTGCATTAACTAAATGGGCTGAAAAGTCCCTAGATTTTTAATAAAGATAAGCGTTTATTTTTTTGGCACGTTTGGCATATTTTTTCGTCAACTTAGTTGCCATCGAGGTCGATGGAATTGTTAAAGCAATTTTCAACTTTTCGATGCCCTTTCTGTAATACGAAACGTCCAAATCTTTGAACTACTTCCTCAATCGATCTGAAACTCTTTCCCTGGAGCCTACTCTTGAGGCTTGGAAAACCGCCCTTAGTCGCTGGGGGCCAAGTCTGAAAAATACAGTGGGTGAACAACCAATTCGTATCGCAATTGGTCCAATTTCGTCATCGCGCTCAAGGACGTGTGTAACGATGTGTTATCGTGATAATACGAAACTTTTTTCTTGGCCATATGGACCATGTTTTCTTTATTTTGCTGGTAAATTTGTTCAAAAATGCTGCATAATACTCTCCTGTCACATTTCTTCACGTCTGCAGGTATTCGATGAAGATACTGCTATGTGCATACCAAAACACGAAGGCCATAACTTAATTTGGCTAAAAACATAAATACGTGTATTTTTTTAAGAGATTAATAGTTTAGAAATATTTTGCAAATTAATTTGTAAATTTTTTTTTCCTTCCATTCTTTTCTTTTTAGAAGTTCTTGCCTGGCGGGTGGATGAATTAAAGTGTACCTTTATCACAAAGTTATAAATAATCGCTGTTTGTGACTTAAAAATTAAACAAAAACTTTCAAGGCAAAAACAGTTTTGGTTTGTGTGTTGAATAACTATTTTGAGAGGGATAACTTTTACCAAACATTTCGTGAAAGGACACAGCAAAATATCATTTCTGACAAAATTTAAACTTTGCGATGTTTCGGAAAAGTTCACATTTTAAAAGAATTTTTTTAAAATTTAAAAAATACCAACGATTTCTCGAATGCAAAACTCATTTAATTCTTTTAAATACGATATCAAAATTTTGTAAATATTTACTCCAATAAGTCATTGGCACACCATTTTTTATGGCAAGCGTTATTGTTGTTTATTTTTCCTCAGTAAATATGTTCATAAAACTTAAAGCCATTAAAAATTCTGTGAGTATATTTTTTTTTTTTTTGTAACGCAACATAATATTTTATTAATTGTTTGATATTCAGTATTTCAGTTTCCCCAAGGATATAGAATATTTTTTTGTTTATACAACATATAATAAAAAAATTGTGAATGTACATATGCACTGCAATAAAAAACTCACACGTTTTTGTGGCTCTTAACAGTGAAATGTTTTGCCACTTTTTGTTTAGTTCTTTTTCTTTTTGTTTTGTGGTTGTTGCTCTTTAGCTCGGATTAATTGTGAATGCAACAGCAACTACAATTTGTCAATGACAGATTTTGCAAAACAGCAAAAATAGCGAGTGATACAGTGGTAAGGCAAACAAATGGTGCAAATATGACAGAAAAGTTTGCTCAAAAATGGATACAAAAATTGTTGTCTGAGTTTTATTATTTCAAATAAGTCTGTGAAAGTTGTGAAAATAAACTTTTTACAGATTAAAATTGGGAAAATCTTTTACAGGTGCGCAATATCTGTGGCTGAATACTTTTTGGTTGACTGCAAATATTTTTCATTAAAAAAAAAAGCAATGAGTAGCATTTATTTGAAAATGTTATTTATTTTTTGAAGAGAAATACATTTTTTCTTATTATAGTAGTATTTATTTTTTAAGTGGCTTAAACAATTGGTGAAAAAAATATTCTTTAATTAGATTTAAATTCTGATATTTTTATTTCCACGAAGCAACATATATTTAAATGAAAATGCGACAAAAAAAGACATATTAAAAATATAATGAAATTTATTTGGAAAAAGTTTTTTTTCTACATGAATTCAAATTTTCATAAATTTAAATACCAATTCAATGCACTCCCTACAATTAAGTAAAAAAAAACCACATTCTCAGAATTCTTAAATGATCTGTGAAGACCAATTATTTCATATTTATGATCTGCAAACACCAATTTATCGAGGAAATCCATTTTGTAAATACAGTAAATAAAAAATTTGCCTCAAAGCTGACCGAACTTTTACATCTGCTGCCAACCATGTTGGTTTTACATTTTTTTTTTTTTCATTCTCCAATGGCAGATGGCAAATGACTGAATGATGAAATATGACTGGTTTCTGATTGAAATAACTTTTTGCTCTTCCCCAGTTCAAAATTGGAAACGCTTTTAAAGAATTCCTTTCAGTAGCTACGATTTTAGTTGTTGCAACTACAAATTAGTTGAAAATAAATAAGAGAATTTTTTCGTTTGAATCAATACTGAATTGCTTTTTATAATATTTATTTTTTAACCGCGTGTGGATTAAATAACTTTCATGCTTCATGGATAACTTAATGTAACTTTATTAAAATATGTTGCAATTTCACAGCAACAAGAATACAAAAATTTTTGAAAAAATTGAATTCAAAAATTGGTACGTAAATAGAAAAAAGCCCAAATGGGAGAATATTCGAAAAGAATTCAGGGGAAAGATATAGCAAATAGATTTCAATGTAAAAGTACAAAAAAAAAAAAAAATTAAACAACATTCATGTCTTGGGCATATTTAATTAGTTAATAGGTTAAAAATCATCGAAATTCCAAATAAAAAGAAAATATTTGCTTATATTTTTATTTTTTAATCATTTTTTTTAATAACATTTTTTTAGACTAAATCAACTCTCAGGGGATGCTCCCTTTTAATGCAAAAGCATTGTATTGATTCGGAAGACGGCTGATAGTAAGTTGGTGGGTGTAAGTTTTGAAGTTCAAAGAAACTTTTTTAACTTGCCTTTAAATTTCGCATCCATCCTCCTATTTGCACGAAAGACTATTGAAATTTTTTCATGTAAAACTGTTTTTATCAAAAACAAACCAAAATGTGTACAATTCAGTTAATAATATCAACGCAAAACAAAACTAATAATTAAATACATACTTACATAATAACAATGATAATTACAGATACAATCACAATTTCAATTGAACGGCACTAAAATTGTATGTGTAATTGTAGGTGTATTATTATTTGAAACTGTAGTTAAATTCATAGTTTTATTTGTAATTGGAATTATAATTGTAATTGTGACTGTTTTTGTAATTGTAGTAAGCATTTGAATACTAAATGTAACTGCAATTGCACAATTATTAACAATAATTAATAATAATAATAATTAACAATAACAATAACAATAACAATAACAATAACAATAACAATAACAATAACAATAACAATAACAATAACAATAACAATAACAATAACAATAACAATAACAATAACAATAACAATAACAATAACAATAACAATAACAATAACAATAACAATAACAATAACAATAACAATAACAATAACAATAACAATAACAATAACAATAACAATAACAATAACAATAACAATAACAATAACAATAACAATAACAATAACAATAACAATAACAATAACAATAACAATAACAATAACAATAACAATAACAATAACAATAACAATAACAATAACAATAACAATAACAATAACAATAACAATAACAATAACAATAACAATAACAATAACAATAACAATAACAATAACAATAACAATAACAATAACAATAACAATAACAATAACAATAACAATAACAATAACAATAACAATAACAATAACAATAACAATAACAATAACAATAACAATAACAATAACAATAACAATAACAATAACAATAACAATAACAATAACAATAACAATAACAATAACAATAACAATAACAATAACAATAACAATAACAATAACAATAACAATAACAATAACAATAACAATAACAATAACAATAACAATAACAATAACAATAACAATAACAATAACAATAACAATAACAATAACAATAACAATAACAATAACAATAACAATAACAATAACAATAACAATAACAATAACAATAACAATAACAATAACAATAACAATAACAATAACAATAACAATAACAATAACAATAACAATAACAATAACAATAACAATAACAATAAGCAGGTCACGTGATACTGAATTAAGAGGTAAAAATAAATGCTCCCGAAAATAATTATTTTCCCGCTTTCTAATTCAATTACTGAAGCATAATCTTACAATTGTTGTAATTTTGTAGTACAGTACAACTTCGATAATCCGGACACATATAGTTTTGGGCTCGTCCGGATTAGCGAGGTTGTCCGGACTAAATGAAGTAAACATTTTTCAAACAATATTGATGCAATGAAAGAAAAAGTTTTTCTTTCCAGCGTAACTCACGCGACATGCGTACGACTTAAAGCTTCGTTTTCTCGGAAGTTTATGTTATTAATGTAAAAAAATTTCTTATGTACATATGCCTTAGAACATATAGTAATGGTATGCTATACCAAAATTGTCGTTCCTGAAACTTATTAAGAATAACAGTGGTAAATATGGGCGTAACTCACGCGACAAAAAAAGGAACTGTGTTTTTCAAGCACGTTTAGATTGTAAAAATTCAGCGAATTTTATCATATAACCTGTTTTTGTTTTTAATTTTTAAATAATGGAGAAACAGAAGAATTTTATCATATAACCTGTTTTTTTTTAATTTTTAAATAATGGAGAAACAGTGAAGTTTCATAATAAACCTATTTTACCGATGAACTTTGCTTATTTAAAAATATATTGAGTCTCCCAAAAATATTTGCCGTAACTCACGCGACAAAATTTCCGTTAAAAAAATGTGTAATCAAAGAAGAGAGAAAAAAGCTTAAGAAGAGTAACTAACACCTTAGTTCGGCCATGGTCGAAGCTTACTAGGTGTCATGTTCTATATCTTCAGTAGACGAGGGTTTTAATATTAGTTAAGACATTGAAATATTCGGAATGCGAAGTTCATATATATCAGTATTTTACTAGATAAAAAAATTGAATCGGTAAAATAACAGTTTTAACTGCCTTTTTACATTAGAAAAAATTTTTCCGGATTGTAGAGGTAAAAATTCTAAATTGTCCGAATTATGGAAGTGTCCGAATTATTGGAGTGTCCGGATTGGCGCGTGTCCGGACCAGAGAAGTTGTACTGTAATTTCATATTAATTTTTAATAATTATATTTTGTTGTTAAAGTTTCTATTAACTCATTTTGGATTTTACAATTCTGCCTTATCTAATTTTGCCAGATTTTGCGGCATAAGGATAACTTAGTCTGATAGTAAATATTAAATCGACTAATCACTAATTGAAAAAAGTGGAAAATTGAGTAATTACATTGCAAAGACTGTTCTTATTTTTCCGAATTGCATTCAAAAATTTAAAAGAAAGAAATACAAGGATTATGAAAAAAATTAAAATGTATCCAGCTCGCTCTTTGAGTGCTTAATCAATTTTGCAAATTAATGGAATACTCCAAAAACACTTGAACTAATTGAGTATCAGCTAAATATTTAAAAATTATTTGCATTTCATTGTCTAAAAGTAGGTCATAGGCAGGAAACTCCTGTGCCTCTGCCACCCACTCTGCACATTTTGAATAATTAATGGAAATAAATTATCCCTCGTCAAAACATATATTGTAATTGGACAAAAGGAATTTAAAAAAATGTGCCTAACTTTGAAGAGGGTAACAGCAAAACCTTTAAGGGGGTCTTCTCATTGAGCAACTTTTTTTTCGACTTTTTTTTCTGCATTTATTTATAGCTTGGGTAGTTGTGAATATGCCCCTACAAGGATTTTTAGAAATTCGAAATACTTTAGACGATACAGCCTTTTTTGTGAGAAAGGTCTTCGTCAAAATGAGCTATTTTTTTTCGACTCATTTTCGAACGAAGCTGCATAAAGTAACCACCGAATTCCGTTGAAAATGTTTATTGTTAGGTAAAAACGTGTTTGCACACATATTCATACAAACATACGAATACACATTTCTGCTTATTTTAGGGGTTGAAGCATTTTTTGAATCCAGGTGTTCAACTGAAAGCATCATTTAGTTCAGTTTGTATCGAGTTGAGCAACAGACGCGTGCGCTTCAGTGAACGGAAAAGTAAATTTTTCATAAATTTATTGTGATTTTTGTAAAATGGATCGGAAAAGTAATACAAAAAAAAAAAACGCCCAAGTGAGCGTCAGAATCGTGCTAAAAAACGCGGGTTTAGTGGAAATCATCATCTTAGACCAGAGGATTCTGAATATACCAGTACATCGGCCAAGAAATAACGAAGACGACGAAGTATCAATCAAAAACAATTTGAAGTATTGCATTCTCGAGTTCTGTTCTGTGTTTACCACGTTGTCAGCGTTGGTAATTTGTGCCTCATGCAAGCAAAAAATTGAGTTCTCAGAAGCCTCACCAAATGGAGTTGGATTTAAAATCGCTTTGAACTGCGCCTGCCCACGCACAACATATATTCCTTCGTCACCTATGATCGGAAAATCATATGAAATTAATCGACGCTTGGTTGTTGCCATGCGGCTTTTAGGGATTGGGCCAAAAGGTATAACCATGTTTTGTGGCCTCATGGACCTCGGACAAAGTTTGTCCAACAATCTGTACTATACTATCCTACAAAATTTGTACGTTGCTGGAAAAGCCATGTACGAACATGTCATTTCAAAAGCTATTGGAGAAGAAAAAGAGGCTATGATTGAAGCAAATCCAGAGTGCGATCCCACTTTATTTACTGTGTCGGGGGATGGGACTTGGAAGAAGCGTGGCTTTGCTTCCCTTTATGGTGTCACAACTTTGATTGCCAAGCATACCAAAAAAATTGTTGACACTGTCGTAAAATCTCGTCTGTGTAACAGCTGCAAATATTGGGAAGCCAAGAAGGAAGAAGAGCCAGAGGCTTACCAAATTTGGCTTGATACTCATGACGAAGAATGCACCATAAACCATGAAGGAAGCTCTGGGAAAATGGAGGTGGACGCTGTAATAGAGATGTTCTCCAGGTCGTTTGAAACACACGGCATAAAATATGTAAAGTATATCGGCGATGGTGATTCGCAGACCTTCAAAGGTGTATTAGATGTCGACCCCTATGACGGTGACCCTATAGTGGAAAAGAAAGAATGCATTGGGCATGTGCAGAAGCGAATGGGCACGCGGCTTCGAAAAATAAAAAAAAGAAAATAAGGGCATTGGAGGCAAAGGTGCGTGCAAGCTCACCGACAAATTAATATCCGAGTTGACCACATATTATGGCCTTGCGATCCGCCGTCATCCTGACTCCGTGGAGGATATGAAAAAGGAAATTTGGGCCACTTTTTACCATAAGTGCTCCACCGATGATAAACCGCAACACCAAAATTGCCCCACCGGTGCGTCAAGCTGGTGCGCATGGCAGAAAGCAGCTGCTGAAGGTACGTTAGATAGCTTTCACCACACGTATGCACCTCTCGACAAGAAGGTGATGGAGGTAATAAAACCAGCTTACGAAGCGCTGTCGGCAGATAATTTGCTTGAAAGATGCCTTGGATCTGAAACTCAGAGTTCCAATGAGTCCTACAATTCTGTTCTTTGGTCACTTTCGCCCAAACACATCAACTCAGGCGCACGCACCATCGAAGTGGCCAATTTCATTGCAGTGCCTCTTCAACGACGGTTTTATACCCATACTTAAAATTATGGGTTTGATGGGTATTGCGATTGGCAAAAACGCATACGAATACGCACTATCTCGCAATGAAGACAGATTGAACCGATCAGAGACTCGAGCTGCGGCATCATCAAAAGCTGGCAGAACGGCTCGCAGAGCAGAGAGGGTAGCAGAAAGCAGTTTCTACGAAAAAGAGGAAGGTGGCCTGTATGGAGCTGGCATCGCCGACTAATATTTGTAAGTAAAAATTGTCAGCTCTTTAAAACTGCATTTAAACATTTTTGATTTTTTTTTTTTTTTCCCAAAAAAATTACTTCAAACTTTAAACGCGTTTATCTCGAACCCACGTTTTTCGAACTGGCGGCCATGATATCTCCAGTTCAACTGAACCGATTTTCATGAAATAAAGTGGAATCGACGCAGAATTGTTACCATTCTCGGGTGAACCTCGACCATAATTTTAAAAAATTTTTTACTATTTTTTTTTTACACTAAACTACAAAAAAAAAACCCGAAATTGAAATTTTTTTTTTGAATGGCCGCCATTTTGTCAAAAAAAATCACAAAATTAAGCTTGAGGTTCACCCGAGAATTACATCTATACTGATTATAACCACGTTTTTTTTTTTCATTTCAGACGCTCCGGAGACCCGGAATCGTGGCCGCCGTGACGACACCTTTTTTTTCACCACCAACTTTGAAGTCTCATTACTTTTTGAACAGCCCACGTATCGAGGCAAAAAAAATTTTTTTATTTACTTTGAACCTTTTGTAATACAATAAATAAAAAAAGTTTTCAATTATTCTTTGCATTTTCAAATAAAAATTTTTTTAAAAAGGGTCCAAAAAACGGGTTTTGAATGAGAAGACCGCCTTAAATTCAACAATTGTTTAACTTTGTTTAACAAGTTTTCTCTTGGTTTTTTTTTTTTTTTTAATTTCAGATACACTCAATCTTGCTTTTGCTTGGTTTCTTGTAAATGCTAGTGTCCAACTGAAAATGAAATTTTTGCTGAAAACGATATTCGCGCCGAAATCGAATCCGAAATTGAGTAATTATATGAAAATAAATAGAAAACATAGTATTTCATACACATATGAATAAGAAAAGTTTAATGTAAAAACAAGTTATCTTTGCTTATTCACTTTCAATTATAATCAGATTCTCATGCATTTTTTTTATTAAATTAATATTGCATACTTTTAATTTCATAAATGCTTAATTTTTAATTTCATAATTGCTTAATCGTCCTAGAAAAAAGAGGTCGCATGTAAAAATAGTGGTATTTTAAGTTAAAGATGTTATTTATCTTGAAATAATATATTTTGTATAGCTTTATCCGTTTTTTTTCGTCTAATTTTCCGATGAAAACTAAGCGAAAAATTTGTCTGTTTCAATTCTGATTCCAGGAGCACTTGGTTTCTACAACAACCCCGATTATTTCGAGCCAAAATAAATTTTGACATTTATTTTATCGGTAAAAAAACCGTTCCTTTCGTGCCTTTTATTTTTCGTTCAAAAATATCAGTCAATTTTTTTTTAAGGTTGCCTGACTGACTAAAAAAACCATTGATACCATTATTTTCGTCACATTTTTAAGTGTAAATAGCTAAGCGGTCAAGCTAAAAATAAACTGTAAATATTGACCGTTAAAATAAAAGTCAAAAGTTATGGTTATTTTTGCCCGAAAAAATTAAAAGCACACAACAACAGTTTATTTGAACTTTTATAGTAGCAGTCGAAGTGGCGGCCGTAGCATACTGGTTGAGGAGCGTGGCTTGTATGCGATTAAGCCCAGGTTCTATTCCCATGTGACACAGAATGTTTATTCAATTGAGTTAATTTTTCTGTTCGGTCATCACCTCTCTGCAGACAATGGCAATTCTCAGAGAGTAAAAACTGTTCTGAATGGCTTCTTGAGAACATAAGCCGTTCGGAGTCGGCATAAGGCTTGTAGGTCTACTTCTCGATCATTTGTGTTCAAACATTTCAAAATTAATAACAAGAAGCTCGATCAAAGTCCTTTCAAGGGCAAAAGTAATGATTTTTGACTAATTTAATCTTAAGCTTAAACTGATGAATTGTATTAAGAAATTAATAAGTAGATAAGATAATATATTAAGGTAAAAATAATTTTTTTTTATATTTTCAGCTTAAACGAGAAAGCACATAAATCGAGGTTATGAAAGAATTTCTGTGAAAAGAGGCTTCATAGCGGAAAATTACTACAATGTAAGTAGAATGATATATTGTTGTTTGCTAAAAGATGATTGCCAATTAAAACTTATATACACAGATTTACTAATAAAAATGCATTTATATTAACACTAGCAATATTAAAAAAGAAAATTTATCTATGTATATTTTTTCCAAATTGTTATGTTTAGATTGTTTTCAAATTGTAATAATAAAACTTTTGTAGCTTAGGATACATTTGTTTCGTTTCCAAATCAAAGTGTTTCCAAATCAGATTATTCCAAAGCAATCTTATTTGTACCTTTTTGCTGTAAATCAATTTAATGTTGCATGCACGTGACTTGCATACAAAACTTCTTGAGTTGCCACAAAGATGACATTAAAAGCCTTAAGCAAAACAGAAAACCAAAACAATCTTGTTAACACTTGTTCCTTAGTTGGTACAACCAAGGCTATATTTGTCAGGCTATAAAAATTCAACTTTAGTAAAACTTTGTCTTTTGCTGTTGATTTTGGTGGGTGTAAATTTGCACGCTGTTTCTTCAAAACTTTTTGACAAACATAAAAAACAAAACTAAATAATTGCAATTATATGCGAAACACTGGGATCATGCGCATATTTATTTTAATCGCATGCTGCAAATTAAAAACTTTCGTTGGCCGTTAATTTTTGGTTTATTTCTTGCATTAAATTTTGAGATATTATAAAGTTTCTTATTTTAAGATTTGTTCTCTCATGATTAGTATTGCCAGATGCTCCATATTTAACAGAACGTTCCTGATTTTGTATTTAATTTAAAATGTTTCGCAGGGACAGTAAATTGTATTAAGGCGGGACATGACATTCGCGGCAGAGAAAACAGACCTTTCTTTAAAAATTCATAACTCAGTCAAAAACAAACATTTTTCCAAATTTTTTTTTATTACTGTAGAGAATTGAACAAATTACAAGAAAAAAAAAAATCAAAAAAATATATTTTTCACTCCAACATGGTTAAATAGAGCTCCAAACTGGCGGCAGAAAAAAAAACGGGGCCTCGTGGTTGCAGCTTTGTCCTGGGAGTTGCAAAAATTGTCCGATCTGGAAAAAAATGACTTTTAAATCTTAACAAAATTGGTTATCGTATGACACAAGCTGTCTTTTTAAAATTTTTTTTCAATTTTTGGTGATGTTACAAATTTGAAAAAATTTATATTTATTTTTGGTGTTTATTTTTATTCATTTTGTATTTTTGTAATTTTGTTTACATAAAAAGTAATGGTGTAGTGAAAGAATCATGACAATTTTTCAATTCATTTGTGAGTTATACTTTCAAATACCCCTTTAAACACTGCCACACCAACAACAGCTCCACCTACCGGGACCTAAAACATTTACAGACCTAGCCGCACACACACACCAAATTTGATCAAAATCGGTCCAGCCATTCAAGAGAGTTCAGTGACAAAACAATCTACAGAAAAATTTTTTATATAAAGAGATATGGAATTTTCGGTATAAAAGTAAGAAATCTTTTGTAGGCATTTTTTAAAAAATTCATTAAAAATAGCAATCGTTGGTATCCCAAGCTAAAATTTTGTGTGAGCCTTAAGAATCAATGTATTATAACGATACTATGTTCAAAAGGTGAAAAATTACTGCAAACATTACAAAAAACGTGACAAATAACTTCAGTCTAAAAAAAATTTAAAAAAATTTTATGAAAACAGTCCAAAAAAGGCCACCACATAAAAAACCCATTCAAGGTCACTAAAACATTTGCAAATTTTTTTCTGTACGACTTACGCTTTCGAAGTTACAGCTGTTTCAACACATGCACTAATTGTATTTTTGGAGATATTTTCCAATTTTTTACAGTGCGTATCTTTTAAAAAGAAATAAAAATAAAAAAAAGAAGTATGCAGGTATAATACTTTTCAGGAGAACTATCAACCCAGAGAGTTTCAAAATTTTTAAAAATAGTGATGTCAGAAACGTGGGAGTTTTGATATTGAATCACCGATATTTATTCACTATTTCGTTGAACAATATTTTTCTTACAGCCAAAGAATACTTTTTTCTTAATTTTTTTAAAGAACACATTTATTGAGCTAATGTAAAGAAATCATAAACTCAACTCAAATTCATTGTCTTAATGAACTAATATATTGAATTCAAGATACACTTTCATAAATTTGAAGAAATTATTCATGGAAGAAAAGGTATAAAATGCATTGTCGCAAAGATCTGTAACATTGAGTAAAAGTTAAAAGTTCTTCAATTTTAAGAACTGATGCATTCAATTTGTATTTGAGGAGTTCCTTCTGGTCAAGAGTTGTAAGGAATATTTTTTTACATTTACTTTTCTAGAGAGAAAACAAGATTTACTTAAAAAAAAATGTAAGAAGTTATTAGCAGACAAACCTACTCATACCCACACCTGCACATCTACTTTGTCTTGTACATTGAAATTAATGTATGAACTCTAAAATCAATGTATTGTACAAAGAAATCAATATTTTGGACATTAAAAACAATGTATAGTGCATTAAAATCAATGCGCTGAACAAATATATCAATTTACTTTACATTGGCTTTGTGCATTATTGTACAAAATTCTTCATTAATACAAAGAATGGGTTCTTTTGAAGTGAGTACAAAGTTTTAAGTTTAAAGAAAATTCATTATTAACCCGCCGTTAGTGTGATGGAAAAAGTTACGCCATTAGTATGGTGTGGTATGACATACCCCAAAAGTAAAGTCGTATAAATACCACAAAAAAAAAATATCGAAAAAGTTCAGATCGTTTCTGATCCTCCGTTTATTTACTTTTAAAAAAAAAACTAATATTTTAAGTGCGTTGCAATTTAAACACGAAATAGTTTAATTGAAATTGTGGCTTTTCAGATCAAGATTTTGAAGGAATTTAGGTCTCTAGGGTATGCCATACCCCACCACACTAACGGCGGGTTAAGTCAATGAATATATACTTTACTATATTCTATACACTAAGTGGAACTGACATATTAGACCTTCTCCTTATGAGGATCGTTTAAAACTATTAAAAATGCAGTCTTTAGGTGATCGAAGGAAATCGGCAGATATCGTATATTTACACCAGCTCATAACAGGTGTATTCGATTCTCCAGAACTTCTTTCTCACATAAATTTTAACACTAACCGTACAAGCAGTAGAAACGCTAACAACTTAATTTATTTGCCATTTAGTAGAACAAATTATATGGCTACTGCTCCTTTAAGTCGCATGAGTTCCTTTGTTAAGAATTGTAGCGTTTTTGATGTTAATTTGTCAAAAGGTCAACTCAAAAGTAGATTAAAATTAGTTGTGTAAATAGATCTATGTTTAAGCATGGTTAGTTGTTACGTCTTGTGTTGTCCCTGAGCCCAACCCATTTATTGGTGGGTAAATTTTTCCCACATTAACTTGTTTGTGGTCACGGGTATCCATAACATTGATATTTTTCAATGATTACTGGGTAGTGGCTTTAGATGGGTTAATGCTGAGGAAGGGCGATATAGCTGTAGTAGCTGAACTCTATTGTTATTGCATGTTTATTACTAAATTCAGACTGTTTTCTCAATCCAACTTTTTTCAATTTCTAGGCATTGTCTGTTTATCTTTTTTTAGAAAAAATATTTGAGGTTAGTGATTAATGGACATCATAACTTCAAAAACATATATCAAACAACGTTCATTACTATTTTGATAAGTCAAAATATCTTATTCTGTTCTTTTGAAAGAACTTTTCGTTGTTGGGTTAACGAGTTACTCCAGTGTCGCAGCATAGTTGTTTTAGAAAAATATGGCAGCCAATATTGAAGCTAGTTTTGAAGCATCAACAAAATGAAAGAAACATTTCAATAAACGAAGATTTTTCAAAATAATAAACAGAAGATTAAAAACAAATGAAACTTATGGAATTTTTTCTTTGAACAAATTCATTATTCTTCGAAATCAATTAATTTTGTTAATGAAATTCATTGTTTTTAAGTTCAGTGTAGTAGTTTTGTTCAGTGTAGTACTTTTCAATTTAAGAGAAAATATTCAAAACCATTTTTTATAAATGCATTTAAGATGGCGTTACGAGTCTGGTGTTAGTCGTTTTGATTTTTTCATAGTTAATAAGAATAGCTTTACCCTCTTAAACGTATTTTTTTTTTATCTGTTAATAGCTCCATCATACTTACTTCAAGTTATTATTCCATGATTAGCTTTAAATTTATCTGTTTTATTCCTTCGCATCTTTATTGCTCTTCAAGAGTGTGACCCTTGTGTGTACAGCATTTAATTAGGATTTCATTCTTCCTTATGAAGGAGCTACTAAATAATCATGATTAGGGTCATATTATAAAGTCATTGAAGTGTTTTTACCTTTTTAATTAATTTTTTTTTTTTTTGTTTTTTATTACTAGATTCTTTTGAGAAATGTTGTGATTTTAAAGCAAACCCTTTTGACCTGAAAGAATAAGTAAAGAATTCAAGAATGTTGGAGATAAAGTGTTTTACTTCCTTCAATGTTGAAATTGTGTTTTGAGGTAGGTGTCCTATTAAAATGTTTGAAAAGTTTAGTAGTTTTTCCTTTGTAATATAATACATGCAAATTGTAACGAGCCTACAAGGTTTTTTTCACAAAATGTTTATGTGGGTACAAAGGTGTTAAGACACATGAACAGAAGGGTGTGCATAGGACTTTGCAGACAAAACAAAACAAGTGCATCGCACACCATTTAATTCGAAGTATTTTTCATTGGTTCAAGTTCATTGGCCTCAAGTACCCTGTTCTAGTACTTTTCAACCCTAATGTCAGTACTAATGTACTACTAATGTACTAACCTGATGTCAGAAAATTAAAGATCCAAATAAACATTAAACTTTTGCAAAGGAATTATTTCAATAATTCAAGTAGAACTAGTTTCAAGAATTGTGTTCCAAACGTTTATGTCGCTTTTTCAAATTTTTCGTCATATCTTTGGTATTTAGAGTCAGATCATTAAACATGATATATTGACGTTTTTGTCTCAAGTTCAATATTTTTACTCCAAAGGCCAGTTAGTACCTCATTCTAGTGCTTGCTCGCCAGATCTCAACTTCCTCCACATGAATTAAAAAATAAAAGTAAAATCAAATCATGCATTTTCAACTTTGCCCAGCACCTTGAAGGACCGCTTCATAGCGTGCAATTTAGTTCACACTTTTTATCGTTTATCTTTTTATCTGATGGATTTCCTTCTTCATTTAGAACTCCTGAGGGATTTACTGACAATACCGTCAAAATTTGTGGCCTTTTCGCCAATCTTTTTAAAGAATCATTCTGTTCAGATTCTTTTAATCCTGATGGAGAGTACTTTGAATATATGAATTCCGAACCCAGAGTATCTTTGGAACATATATCCTTCACTCCAGAGGATATTTTCATGTATATTAGATCGATCGATGAGGAGTTTGGTGCTGGACCTGACGGTGTTCCTGCCGCAGTGTTAACACAATGCGGTTCCGTTTTGAGTCAACCACTGTCTTTATTATTCAATAAATCTATTAACGAAAGTTATTTTCCACTTTTTTGGAAAAAATCATTTATAAGTCCTATTTTTAAAAAGGGTTGCAGGAACGATGTCAGTAACTATAGGCCTATCGCTAAGCTCTCATCGATTCCAAAACTTTTTGAGCGGATGGTGTACGATCGGGTAAAAATTCACTGTGGCAAAGTCATAACAACTCGTCAGCATGGTTTTGTGAATGGCAGATCCACTGTGTCTAATCTTCTCGATTTTACAACATTCTGCTTAAATTCTATTGATTCTGGTAACCAGGTCGATTGTGTTTACACTGACTTTAGTAAGGCATTTGATAAGCTACCACACAATCTAATCTTATTTAAACTTGAGTTAATGGGATTTCCACAATATTTTGTGAACTGGATTAAATCGTATTTGGTGGAGCGATCTTATCAAATACGTTTCCGAGGCGCATTGTCTTCTGAATTTATTGCTGGATCAGGTGTTCCTCAGGGTAGTCACCTTGGTCCTCTTCTGTTTATTTTAGCTATCAATGATGTAACTCACGTCATTGAACACTCTCATCTGCTTATTTATGCCGATGATATGAAAATATACAGAACGATTAATTCTAGAGATAATTCAGATCTACTCCAGTCTGATCTAAAATCCTTTGAAGTTTGGTGTTCTAAAAATAATATGTTTTTAAATCCAGATAAATGCCAAACTATGACCTTTTCGCGAAAAAGGAATAATTTTATTTTTGATTATAAGATTAAAGATATTGCCTTGAGTCGTGTAGACACCGTCAAAGAGGTAGGTATATGCATGGATTCTAAGCTATCGTTTAACATTCATATTGATAATATTTGTAAAAAAGCATCTTCAATGCTTGGTTTTGTAAAACGCTGGGCCAAAGAATTTAATAGCATGATTACAACTACAACGTTGTATTATGCAATCGTGCGTCCTCACTTAGAGTATGCAAGTCAAGTTTGGTCCCTAAGTTACAATGTGAATGTTGATCGAATAGAAAGAATCCAAAAACGTTTTGTTCAGTTTGCTCTAAGGGGCTTAAGCAGAACTGACATATTAGACCTTCCTCCTTATGAGGATCGTTAAAAACTATTAAAAATGCAGTCTTTAGGTGATCGAAGGAAATCGGCAGATATCGTATATTTACACCAGCTCATTACAGGTGTATTCGATTCTCCAGAACTTCTTTCTCACATAAATTTTAACACTAACCGTAGAAGCAATAGAAACGCTAACAACTTAATTTATTTGCCATTTAGTAGAACAAATTATATGGGTACTGCTCCTTTAAGTCGAATGAGTTCCTTTGTTAACAATTGTAGCGTTTTTGATGTTAATTTGTCAAAAGGTCAACTCAAAAGTAGATTAAAAATAGTTGTGTAAATAGATCTATGTATACGCTTGGTTAGTTGTTACGTCTTGTGTTGTCCCTGAGCCCAACCCATTTATTAGTGGGTAAATTTTTCCCACATTAACTTGTTTGTGGTCACGGGTATCCATAACATTGATATTTTTCAATGATTACTGGGTAGTGGCTTTAGATGGGTTAATGCTGAGGAAGTGCGATATAGCTGTAGTAGCTGAACTCTATTGTTTAAATAAAAAAAAAAAACAAATTCATCTAAGACATTTCATGTAATTTTTTTTTATTTAAATTCAAATTAACATCTAACAAATTAACAAATTATTTAAATAAGTTTACATATTAAGTTACTAATATAAGTACTTTCCTTACATTATGTTTTCTTATTTTCTGATAAACCTGGTGCACAGAGTGGTTTCTTTAACCTTGATGTCTCCCGAAAAAGTGATTCAATTTTATTTGTTCTTACTGAGTTTTTTTTTTTTTATTACACTTCGTTCCATAAAATTAAAAATAATAGTTTAAAATTTTTTTTTCACTTTTTCTGCAAGTTCTCTGAGATGCCAAAACTTGAATTTCTCTCTTTGTAGTTTCAATAACCTCAGCGAAAGCGTGAAAACCATAATGAGGGTAATATAGCCGAATTGAAGTTATCCTAGACGCAACAATTAAAAAGAAGTTGTAGTAGCCACACTATTGAATGCATCACAACTGTAACCACAGCTCTTATTTTCGATTGATTCAGATTTCATATTCAGTTATATATCGTATTTGGTTAAAAACTCAGATATTCGGTTTTTTTTTTGCGATCATTGCAGCTTTAACTACGGTTATTGGAGCTCTCATAAGGTTCTCGCTATTAACTTTCGGCTAATTAAAGCCTCAAGTAAGGCTATTAAAGCCTCAAATTTTCCTTGGCAGCCGTATCTAAATTCAATAATTCCCTGAGTGATGGAATCACCGATATGTATGTTATCATTATATTTTTACTTTTTTATTATCTTCAGTTTTACTTTAAGTTTTAGTTTTAGTTTTAGTTTTAGTTTTAGTTTTAGTTTTAGTTTTAGTTTTAGTTTTAGTTTTAGTTTTAGTTTTAGTTTTAGTTTTAGTTTTAGTTTTAGTTTTAGTTTTAGTTTTAGTTTTAGTTTTAGTTTTAGTTTTAGTTTTAGTTTTAGTTTTAGTTTTAGTTTTAGTTTTAGTTTTAGTTTTAGTTTTAGTTTTAGTTTTAGTTTTAGTTTTAGTTTTAGTTTTAGTTTTAGTTTTAGTTTTAGTTTTAGTTTTAGTTTTAGTTTTAGTTTTAGTTTTAGTTTTAGTTTTAGTTTTAGTTTTAGTTTTAGTTTTAGTTTTAGTTTTAGTTTTAGTTTTAGTTTTAGTTTTAGTTTTAGTTTTAGTTTTAGTTTTAGTTTTAGTTTTAGTTTTAGTTTTAGTTTTAGTTTTAGTTTTAGTTTTAGTTTTAGTTTTAGTTTTAGTTTTAGTTTTAGTTTTAGTTTTAGTTTTAGTTTTAGTTTTAGTTTTAGTTTTAGTTTTAGTTTTAGTTTTAGTTTTAGTTTTAGTTTTAGTTTTAGTTTTAGTTTTAGTTTTAGTTTTAGTTTTAGTTTTAGTTTTAGTTTTAGTTTTAGTTTTAGTTTTAGTTTTAGTTTTAGTTTTAGTTTTAGTTTTAGTTTTAGTTTTAGTTTTAGTTTTAGTTTTAGTTTTAGTTTTAGTTTTAGTTTTAGTTTTAGTTTTAGTTTTAGTTTTAGTTTTAGTTTTAGTTTTAGTTTTAGTTTTAGTTTTAGTTTTAGTTTTAGTTTTAGTTTTAGTTTTAGTTTTAGTTTTAGTTTTAGTTTTAGTTTTAGTTTTAGTTTTAGTTTTAGTTTTAGTTTTTTTTTTTAATTTAAGGTTAGGTTTCATAGGTTAAGCTGTTTAGGTTAAACTTTATGCCAATGCTTATGCCACGGCCACCAAAAATTTAGTCATAAAGAAACTTTTATTATTTTCCATACAATTAAGACAAGGTTCAATCGATCGACTCGATATTTAATTAAGCATATTTGTAGTGTAGAAATAATTTTTTTCTTTAATGTTTTTAACCGCTACCAAAAGGTTCATAAGCTGCTTAAAGAAGATTTCACTTCAAAAAGAAGCATATAAATATCTGGTTTTCTTTCAAATTTTATTATTTCAACATAAACGATGTCAACATAAAGAACAATACTTGATGGACGAATCACGGTTATTTTGAATATTTGATCATTGTTGTTAGCGTGATTTTTCAATCGCGGTGATTAAAGTACCGGTATCGAAAAATCGCTAATTTCTAGTATGAGCAAGTTTTGCAAGAATAAGCTGCAATAGCGCAAAATAAAGCCATAAAATAAAAGAAACTTATACTTTTATGCAATTTATTACTTTATTTTTTAAGCTCTTATTATTTAATTGAAGTTATTATTATAATGTTGAAATAACTTTTTTCTCATTTACAGATAGAACGTTACTAAAAAGGCTAAAAATGGGTAAGTTAGATATATCTGTAGAGAGTACGAGTATTTCATTCCAAAAATTTGTTTGATTTTTAAAGTTTTAAATTTTGTTATTAAAGTTAATTGGAAAGAAGACAAAAAAAAAAAACTCGAAACTAAAACAACATGAATTAGAATTAGTTGCTACAATTTTATAATCTGATAAGTCCTATCACTGTCATGAAAATCACAGCAGTTTTATAGTAGCAAAAGAGCTTTAACAGTAGCATTTGAATACCATTTATTTTCGCTGTGCTTCTGTAAGTGACGCTGCTTTTTTTAGTTTTCGCCCTTGAGCTGTTTACTTTTCCACGAAATATTAAATTAACAACAGTTCTGTGGACGTTGAACAAAAACAAAGAGACAAAATTTATGTTGCTTAAAATCTGTTTATTAAAATCTCTTCATTAAAATGATTTTGACCTTTTTTGTAGGCTTTGATATAATTCCATTAAAGTTAGACAGTTCATAACAGTCTGTCCTTTGTTTGTTTGTCTGCAGGCTGACATTTACATATAATTATTTGAAGCACACATAAAATTAGCTTAATTTCCTTTAAACCAACGCAATGACAAGACAAATATATTTGTAATGATATTCTGTCATCGTACTTTTAGAAAGAAAAAAAAAAAAAATAGTAATGAGAAGAACGACTACACGCTGAATTAAGACATTTAAACAAGCCAATTAAATATATGTAGCAGCTGAATGTAACGGTTTTAAGGGGGAAAAATTGGAATTCTGTTAATTATTTGCATGATTTTTACATACCTTCAATATTTTTTATATATTTCTTCTTTACTTCAGATACTTTTCGGCTGCGACGTTCATCATTCTCGCGGTTTGCCGCAAATGCCAAACAGGAGCCGTTGATTGTGGTGGAGGAATCAAATCAGGTAGATGATGATGATCAAGAAAGCTCAGGAACGCCATCGCACAAGGCCAGTCTCGACATTGACTCACCTGTTAATCCTTATCTGCTGTCGCCATGGCGAGATCCACGCGAGGGACGCAAGCATTCACTGCCCTCGCAGCAAGTTACCGACGGCATCACCGCCAGTCAGGTGCGTCGCCTGTCGGAACGTGGAGGCGAGGGTTCTGGACCATCACCGAAAGAGGCTGCATTCTTGGCAACCCTCTCACAGGCGCCAGCACCATCAGGACGGCGACATTCTGTGGTAACGATCTCCAAGGTGCCAATTGCCATGTTTGGACGCTCTCGTCGCGAGTCAGTGGCTGCCTATCCAGCAAATAGGTAACTTTTGCTCAGTCCTGGTTGCCATTTAATTGCTTTTTATATAAAATGTTGTTTTCCAATTCCATGAATAGCCGCGTTTTGAACTCACGTCGCGAAAGTAACACCTCTACTGGGCCACCTTCCACCGATCCCATTGGTAGCATTCACAATCTCCAGTTGGACATCATGGACGATATTGTGCAGTCGCGCAAGGCACGTATGAAGCTCTGGACAACGAGCAACGAGAAGGTCTGCGAGGTGCAAGCCCTGGATGAAGTCGGCGGCAGCACCCCGCAACGCTACACAAATCGGCGCTTCTCAGAATGTGTTTCTGCGGGTACAACACCAGCTTCATCATTACGTCGCGCCTCCGAGCATCCTGCGATTATTTCACCCTGTCTGCCCATCCCAGGCAGCAACCGCAGCTCGACAAAGCGCAAAAATATCAGTTCAACCGGTTTACTTGGCAGCCGCTCGAACATATCGTCTATCTTTAGCACGCTTACCTCGTCCGCCATTGAGATACACAAGTGCGAGGATACACCTGTGGCGGCCACCAACAATCTCAGCAGTACCACAGGCAAGACAAAAACGGGTGCCACCCTAGGTAGCACGTCAACCAACGCCTCTGGCGCTATCTCCGCCAGCTGCTCCTCTAATCTACTTGACCCAAATGCTGGTCGTTCAACGCGCTCCAATAGTTTCGATGTATCGATACTTAATAATGCCAAACAGCTTGTATCTGATGCGGGCAACGAAAGCTCCGCTGCACTCTCGGGCTGGTTTGCCAAGCGACATGAGCCCATGGCGCGTAAGAAAAGCATACGCAGCAAGAGCACCGCCATGGCCTTGTCCAAAGACATGCTGGAACGGCTACAGAACAAGGATGTGCTACGCGAAAGCAAACCGAAGCTCAAGCCGCGCAGCAAACAAAAGAGTTGGACTGATACCACGAAAGGCACGCTCGTCGATGCTACCGTCATTGGTTCAGCCATAGAGGGCTTCTTGCGCAAGAGTTCAACATCAGGGCCTTCAACATCGTCGAGCGGCACTAGTAGCAAACCCAACTCAAGCTCTGGCGGTAAAGGTGCTGTTAGCAAGGATACCAGTAGCAGTCAGAGCGGTGCAACTCGTCGCAGTCGCACTCAAGCCCAGGCTACAAATGCTGTGCGTTCTACGTTGAACTGGTTCAGTAAGGCGGAGGAGGACGATTCGAAAGATACATGTGATGCCTCACTCTGCTCTACGTTAAAAGATCTATTCGTGAAATAATTAAAGTTTAAATAAGTGGGTGGGCGTGGCGATAGGTGCAAATGACTAGGTAGGGGTAGGGGCTGTGGTGTGGTAGTAATAACTATGAGCAACTTATTCTTAATCACAATTATTATTAAGTAATCATTAAAAGTAATGTCGATAGCTTTGATGTCTTAGGCCTTTGTATAAGTTGTAGTTCTTACGTAGAAAACATAATATATATACATAGAAAATCATATGCAAGAATATTGCACAATATGCACGCAATTCAGAAAAAAAAAATAAAATATTTAATATTCGATGAAGTTATCGCTAAAACGCAATACTGCGTTAGGTCGGTCGTGCGTTGACAGACTAGAAACAACGAGTTCTTCTGAAAGAGCACTAAATACGACCTCATACTTTGCGTCGACCTCATTCTGTAAAAATAAATTGTAGGGGTAAAGTACGATCAACGCAATCATTAGAGAACTTTTCTACAAGCTCGTGCGTTTGATATTCCATGCCAATACAGGTTTACATTTTCGTTGAAGAATGCTAATGTGTGGGTGTTCTTGCATTTCAAAAGAAAACTAAGATTTTCATGGGATAATTGTGGGAATTTATAATTGATTACCTTTTTATAAAATCGATAAAATTTTATAAAATAAAATGCTGTTAAAGTAATACAATAATAATTTTGATGAATTTTATATGATATTAATATTATTCTTATTCAAATTTATGCATATATTAGTATATTTGGAAAAAGATACTTGCAAATTGATTGCTAATAGCTAGTTTGGCTAGATAAAAAAACATTATTTTTTTTTAAATTTTCTTAAAAGTTCGATTTGTTTATAGGAAATGATTTTGCAATTTGTAACATTTGTTGTATGATGATCTTCCATACTTTTGAAGGAATATGTATTTTTTTGTTAAAATAACAGTAATTTTGACAAGTTTATTATCCTAATGAAAATGACATCAAGCATTCACATTAAAAAATATATGTCTGTATAAAAATATCGATTAATCAAGGGAACATTTTGTGTCATAAAAAGTCAAATTGAATATCCAGAAATATAATATTTAACTTTAACTTTTAACTTTAAGCCTCTATTTTAAAGCCTCTAGTTCGAGTTTAACTTTCAAAAGCAGGTAACTTTATTATTTTATTACAATAAAATCCCAGCCCAATTACGAAACATTTTCTCCCGGGAGTTGTAAAAGGGAGTTTCCGTCTTTACGATAAAGTTATGAAACTTTTTGGATATTTTAAATGCAAATTTGTTCATCAACCGTCAATATTAATGAGTGTAAAATAAAAAAATGATATTCTTTATCTGCTATCTTAAAAATGGAAGCTCCCTTTTACAACTCCCGGGAGAAATTACTTTATAATTAGGCTGAATAATATAATAATTTGATTAATATTAAAATTGGCCCCAAAAAATTAACAATATATTTTTATCTTGCATTGATTTAATAAATTTAAAAAAATTCATTAAAAATGGCATGATTTGGGAAATGTCACGTTTTGTGGAATTTTTTGTATAGCTGGATTTTTTGTATTGGTATAACGAAAATAAGACGAACGATCATTCAACTCAACATTGAATTTTGCAAAGTTTGAGGTCGTCTGTTTTGACAGCGCACGGCCGACCTAACGCAGTATTGAGTTTTAGCCATTATGGCGTGAAGTCTTTAAAGAATTTGGCAAAAATTGATGCTTGAACACACTTTAAAACTTCAAAAATAAATGGATCGTAATGATGACCTAAAGAATTTTATTTATGATTCCATAAAATTTCACCAGTTAACGCTCCAGGTTTTCCAAGGCGATATATTAATACAAATTTTTAATAAGTGCTGACATATACAGGGCGACCCAAAAACATTCACCTTATTAAACGCCCAAGAACTCCAAACATCCCAAACGCCCAAGAAAAAAAAACATTTTTTTTAGGTCAACCAGTCTCCAGATGTCTTGCTTACCCCAAATTTAAGGACTTTCGCAGCATTTCACTTTTCTACCTTATCGACGAATATTTTTGCAACAAAATGTCTGGGATAAATCTTCAATAGTTATACTTTAATAAAGTAAATAAATTTTGGTCTAAAATAAAATAGAGCATAAACAAAAATTTTTTAAGATGGTGTATTTTTCTTCGCAAAACTCCCGGAGGCCCTTCAATGAGTTACATTCACACTTGGTGTGGTCGAGCATTACATTGATATTATTTTCGACCTATCGTTATGGCTAAAAAACATCAAAATTAACAAATTTTCTGAGAAGTTAAATAATTCAAAAATTTTGTAAAAAATTTAAAATGCCTGGAATTAGAACAACGTCCGATGTGATTCTTAATTTTAACTCTAGTTAAGATTTTTATGTATATACTAGCAATACCTGGTGTGCGGTGCAACATCCGGCAAACTATATTGGAAAATAATACGTTTATTCCAAAGTTTTATTAGACCCTTAATTGATACCACAATCATGTCCAATGCCCGTTCTAGTTTCTCAGTAGCATGACATCACTTCTGTGACTTGTATTTCCAAAGCTATTCGATATCAAAAAAATTTGGCTTGCATGGGCGGAGTCACACCCCTTGTCCCATACCCATCCCACTTTTCTATAAGAAGGACATCATCAAGTGGTAACTCCATTCTGTGTGTCAATGTTCTGTGACTTTTACTTCCATAGCTATTCGGTATAGAAAATTTGCCTTGTATGGGCGGAGCTACGCCCTGTTTTGCAACGCAAGTGCCAGTTTCTCAGCACAAAAATCAAGCCAATTAATAACTTCACATTAAGTTTCATAGTGATGCGACGTTTAGTTCCAAAGCTATACAATGTATAAAATTTGAATTGTATGGACGATGCTACGCCCCCTTATCAAATATTAACTGAATTTTATCAATTTGATGGTGATGACAAGAATAAGTTTGTACCGAATTTATTTGATGTGCGACTAATAGTTCGAAAGTTATACCGAAAATTTGCGCTTCTGAAAAAGTGTCCTGCCCTAGGTCCAACGCCCATAAAATAATACCAGTGGAACGGCACGTATAAATTGAAATCAAATACCGAATAACGAGGCTGTGCGACCTATATCCAAAGGTATTCGATTCAAAATATAAGATATCGCAAATTCTGTTGAATGAAAAGTGCCACGCCCCTTGCATATATAAATATAGATGGGTGGTAACAGTGGGATTTGCAAGGGTGGTTAAATTTTAAGGGCCGATGTTGAATGTAAACTGTACCTAAACGTCAAGTTTTTTCTGCATTTCATTTAACATTTCTCAATTTCAGACTAACTCAATTTGAACCATGGAAAGATACACAATCGAGCAACGCGTTAAAGTTATTCAGGCTTATTATGAAAATGGGCTTTCAAATCAAAATGCATATCGTGCGCTTCATGATTTTTTCGGTCAATTTAATCGTCCAAATGTGCGTACAATCGGAAAAATCGTGTAAAAATTTGAGGAAACCAGGTGTGTAGGAGATGTCAAAACACCAGTACATGCTCGTACAGCTCGTACTGCAGAAAATATTGCTGCGGTTCGCGATAGTGTGGCTGAAGAGCCGTCCACCTCAACTCGTCGTCGTGCCCAACAATTGCACCTCTCACGCTCGTCGTTGATGAACATTATGCATAAAGACTTGCATTTACACGCTTACAAGGTGCAATTGACTCAAGAACTAAAGCCTCTTGACCATTTCAAGCGTCGTCAATGGTCAGAATGGTACATTGATCTCAGATCTCACGTGGTGGCGATGTCAATTGGCCGCCAAGCTCATGTGATTTGACACCGTTGTACTTCTTTCTTTGGGGTTATTTGAAAGAAAAGGTGTACGTCGATAAGCCAGCAACAATTCAAGAGCTAAAGTATGAGATAATTCGGCACATTAACGACATAGAACCTCACTCATGCCTCAGCGTCACCGAAAATTGGGACCATCGGATAGAGGTGTGCCGCCGAGGTCGCGGCGGGCGTTTGGCCGATATTTTGTTCGAAACATAATTGAACCATACCAATATTATCATAATAAAAAGAAGTGACAATAATTTCCTAAATAATTTGCATTTTATTCAAAATCAACATCGGCCCTTAAAATTTAACCACCATAACTTTTGTGAGTTTTTTTCTTTAGGAATTTTTTACGATAACGTTTTTTATAAAAACGTTTCAATGTGAGACCGGTTTTAGGTTGAATCGGATATGTGGATCTCATTTCTGGCATCTGTTTCTGGTTTATATACAAACAGTTTTTGAAAAAAATTCCTAAAGAAAATAAATCAAAAAATTGAAGATGTAATAGGGTAAGGTGCATCCCTATCACCCTCTTTCCTTTCTTAGCCCTGCGGTCTAAGCAAACAGATTCTCAGTCAAGAGTTTCGAGGTTCGAGGCCGGACACTGACAAGCTTTTTGCATTTTTTGTATCCTATCATTGAAATAAAAGACGTGTGATGACAAGACTTACTTGAGTAAAAATCTTTTTGAATACTTCCTAAAAATGCATTCTTGAATAAAAAACTTTATGTATGGAATCATACAAGAAAATTTATTTTTCTTTCTAAATATTAAGTCGGCGGATACTGACTAATGTTTTGGAAAAATTGAAGTCAGAGCTCTCTTTCTTTTCTTCTCTTCTCTTCTCTTCCCTCTTTTCTCTTCTCGTTTTTTTCAAAGTCAAAACGACTTTTTAGTGGTGCTTCTTCTTGCTTCTCAAATGAAACATAATAATACTTAAATACAAAACAAAACTTCTTTTAAATTAAATGGAAGCCATCCAACGACAAATGTTAACTTTAGATACTTATATAAGACTTTTTCGAAAAACTAACCAAGGTTATGTAAAAATTTCGCTGTTTTTTTCTTTTGAAGCAGTTGATTTGAACATCATAATAACAATGACTCTTAAGATATTTCAAATAAAGTAATGACTTGTTAATTAATTTTATAAATGAATAATTTTATGAATTGTTTTAGGGGATGTATTGATTAAACCAATCACAGAACTCTAGTTATATGATTTTTCTACACAACTAAAATATATTTTGACTGCCTTTATGTGTCACTAAGGTGATTCAAGTGCAGATAATTTCAAACCTTGTTTATACTCAAAAGCAACCAAGACCCACCTGATATGAATATCAGTTCAGATCTAACGATAGCAGAGTGTAGCTTCATGCAGAATATATTAAGGATATTTAATATAAGTTATTCATAGAAATATATATTTAGATTAGCCTACATATAGGAAATATTAGAAAACAAAATAAATGTGGTAAATGGCAGCAATAAATATTTACAAAATACACTCCACAAGAGTCTGAAAACTAGAATCTCTCTTAAAAAAACTCTCTCAATCTCAGAAATAAAAACAATATATATAAAACTATATTTATGTATGTAACTGTTTTAAAAATCAATGTTAGAACAACTTTCACAACACATCTAGATGTATGTTAAAACAATAGTTTATAAAATAAAATTGAGCAAACAAATAAAACAAATAAATAAACAAATTCAATTCAAAGAATGTTAAGAAATCCATTTAAAATAAAAAACAAGCTAAACTAACTAATATAAAAATCTTATGGAGAGATACTATGACTGCTGAAACCAAAATATTAAAATGATTTAATAAGGACAACAACCAAAATAGAAGTTGCACAAAACAACAACAACAACAATAAGAAGAATAAAATTTTTTCTAAATGTTTTATTTATGCTTCGGTAATGATGATTGACAATTTTTTAATGTTTCAAAATTACAAGAGAAAAAAGCTTAACAGCAAAGTTACAGAAATCGTATTCAACAATATTTGTGTGGTTCGCCTAATGTTCTTTCAGAAATGAAAGAACTTTGGTGTATGTTTCTATCTCTCTCCTGCCAAAATTTAAGAAAAAAAAAAAAAAACCAACAAAGATTTACTAATTAAATATTTTAATAAAGAAACTAATTTTAAAGTAAAATTTCAATCAAATGTAACTAAAAGTTAACTTAACTAACATAATGACAGCAGAATGTTAAAAAAGAATGTTAATAAAAACAGAAAAAAACTTTTAAAGAATACTATAAGAAGCTAACTAAACTAATACAAAATGAAAACCTGACATAATCATGAAGACAATACCATTTTATGAATATAAAAATTTAAGTATTATTAAAGCCAAACTGCAAAACAAAGTATCTGCAGTATTTTTTTGATACTTCCTGTTTATTTATACACTAAACATAAAAAAAAAACATAACATTTAAATTAAAGTGAAAAATATTTATATCCAGTTGTGTGTGTTTATACCAACAATTTCCATTTAATTCAATATCTACAATAATCAAAGCGGAGCCTACAACTAAAATTATTTATTTTACAAAAATACTGTTTTTAACATAGATTTCTCTCTACATCTTTAACTCTTGTTCTTAATGTGTGCAGGTATGTTAAAGTTATGAAGTAATACTAGAAAATAATCCCACAGCAACAAATTTTTGATATTTATATTCTTGTTAAAATTTAATAATAACTGTCTATAATAGAAAGGAGGTATATAAAATCAACATAAAAATATATATTTTCTAAATGCATATTTATGTAAATAAAAACCACCTTACAACTAATACAGCAATATTTTTGGACAAACCATTTCATTAAACAGAGTGTCATTTCAAATTTATTCTTTCTTGTGTCAAAATTTGTATAACTCAAAATTTTATAAATTTTTCTTCTTGTCAATTTTTTCCATAATATAAAAAAAAATGTTTGTGGATGTGCATGCTTTTTTTTTTACTTTTACTTGATTAGTCTTACATTCATCTACAAATACAACATTTTTTAAAATTTCTAATCAAAGAATTTTAGTAAAATAGAAGAGAAAATTTGTCTCCCACTTTTTGCTCAAAACTAATTTTATTTTTTCCTATTTTACAAAGACCAGATTCTGAATAATTTTTTTTTTTGCAAATTATTTATTCTGAATTTTTCAATATATTGGGTTGGCAACTAAGTAATTGCGGATTTCACCCATAGATGGCTTTAGGTGAATTTTTAGGTTTGCTGACGTAATCGAAAGGTCAAACACATTTTGTTATTTGATAGTTGGTACTTCAACTGTGAGATTTTCAATTGTGAAATTTTTTTGATCGGTTGTGTAGTTTTTGTTTGGCGTCTGTTGAAAAATGAAAAATCAAAACGAACATTGTCGTCATATTTTGCTTTTTTATTTCCGGAAAGGAAAAAACGCATCGCAAGCTCACAAAAACTTATGTGCTGTTTATGGTGACGAAGCTTGAAAAGAACGGCAGTGTCAAAATTGGTTTGCCAAATTTCGTTCTGGTGATTTTTCACGCAAAGATGAAAAATGCTCTGGTCGTCCAGTTGAAGTTGATGACGACCAAATCAAAGCAATAATCGATTCGGATCGTCACAGTACAACACGTGAGATTGCAGAGAAGCTTCATGTATCACATACATGCATTGAAAATCGCTTAAAACAACTTTGCTATGCATGAAAACTCTATATATGGGTTCCTCACGAACTGAAAGAGTATCATTTTGCACAACGCATTAACATCTGCGATTTGTTACAGAAACGTAATGAAAATGATACATTTTTAAAACGATTGATAACTGGTGATGAAAAATGAGTTGTTTACAACAATGTCAATCGGAAATGATCGTGGAGCAAGCCAGGTGAACCAGCTCAAACAACATCATAAGCTGATATTCATCAAAAGAAAGTTATGTTATCAGTTTGATGGGATTACAATGGAATTGTCTACTTTGAACTATTACCACCCAACCGAACGATCAATTCAGATGCCTTCATTGAACAACTAACAAAATTGAACAATGCAGTTGAAGAAAAGCGGCCCGAATTGACAAATCGAAAAGGTGTTGTATTCCACCATGACAATGCAAGGCCCCGCACATCTTTACTTACTCGGCAAAAATTATTGGAGCTTGGTTGGGATGTTTTGCCACATCCACCATATACGAGTAGTCCTGACCTTGCACCATCTGATTACTTTTTATTTCGATCTTTGCAAAACTCCCTGAATGGTAAAAATTTCAATAATAATGATGATGTCAAATCGTACCTGGTTTAGTTTTTTGCTGATAAATTATGATGCTGCCTGAAAGATGGCAAAAGGTCATTGCTCAAAATGGGCAATACATTACAGAATAAAGTTATTTCGTTCCATGAAAAAATTGTCGTTTATTTTCTAAAAAAAATCCGCAATTACTTATTTGCCAACCTGATACAATAGATGTGTGTTCTGGTAGATGTGCGTGTTTTGTAAATTTTAACTTGATAGACCTGAACAAGGTTTAAGACTTGACAAATGGGAAATCCGCAACCATTCTCAAATATTTGCAAACAATTCATGAAATGTTATATTCCAAAGATCAGAACCCGAAGATTATTTTTCAATTTTTAACCTTAACTTTAAAATCTAGAATTTATACTCAAAAATAAGCTAACATTTCCTCTAATTAAATTTTTTTCTTACATCTGTATGTACAATGAAAAGGTTTTTTAGACGTTTTATTTTTAAACTCCAAAGAAGTCATTAAAGAATCTTAAAAATTTACCCACAAAGGCATAATACGAGTATAATGCGAGTAAATAAATTCTTTTGTTTATTATAAAAACTTTTTGAGTACTTTTATGTTTGTAAAAGTAAACTTTTATGTTGCTTCAATGGGCTCAATATATATATTATGCAAACATAAAATATATATATAATTGAAGCTACTAAAACTATACTTTTAAAGTTAGTTTTATTTGAAAAATTCATCAAAATTATTTATCTATCTAGCAAAATGGTAAAAAAATTTAATTTTTAGTCATGTCTCAACTTAAATGATTTGATTTTTGTTGAAATTTTCAATTTTTTAACTTATTTCTAAATTTTGACAAAACTTTGTGGTAAAAATATTAATAGAGATAAAAAACATATTATTCACAAGCACCAAACAGCTAATAATTTTTAAAAAATCAGCCTACCCTTGATGAAATTTATGATTTATTTTTGGTCTCAGTGGAATTGCAATGAATTTGATTTGACAAAATCTTTTCCAAAAAGGATTTTGAAGTAAATATAAATTGTAAATATGTTTATTTTCTAATTTTTTTCTTGAACATCAATCTTTTTTATAAGATTGTGCTACATTTTCTGCTTCATTTATGTCTCCTTCTTCATAAAACTAGTCGTATTTATATAAAATTAGTCAGAGGGTCTCTGAGTATCTTGGGAAGGATATTTTTTTAAAGGATGGTCTGCAAATATTGAGGCGATAACCGCTTCTTCAGCTGACTTGAGTTTCTCTTATTATGTCTCTTCGGTTCAGAGGAAATTTTTTGGGGTTTACCTTCATTTGGTGTGATTTTTTTTTTTTGGCATATATTCAATTTAGACAGTTTTACAGAAATTGCTGGAAAAATAGTACAGTAAAAAAAGATTTCTGAAAAGCTTATATTATTTTATATATTTCTTTTATCTATCTATGAGAACATTTTTTTTTTTGTAAATGTTAACATTTATATTCTCCTCTACTTTCACACTTATAGTTAAAGTATTTGATAGATGGCTTATGTTATCAAAACTTAATGTAAAATGAATTTACATTTTTTGAAGTACATACTTAAATAAAACTTTTATGAAAAGCTTGAAATAAAAAGCACAACTCAACAGTAGTTAAATTGAATTTTAATTAAAATTCTGCATATTCTCAAATCGATAGTTGTAGTTATGACAACTATTATATAAGTTCGATAAACTCAATAAAATTGCCTCAACATTTGAAAGAATCTTAAAAAAGAGAGCAAATACTAATGAACACTATGTTTGTCATAATAAAAAGGAAATAATTGTTAGTAATTAGACATATACAAGTATATACATACAATGAGCGTATTCACAAGGTGTCCCACTACGCTCACTTCCCATACAATGTGATGAAAAAGACATTTTTTTTGTATGGGAGGTGAGCGTAGTTCCGGTCCAATCATTTTATACACATCATACAAAAACAATAAACTAAACATACAAGCAAAATTTCAAAAAAATCGCTTTACTAATAAAGGAGCAAATGAGTATTTGAAAAAAACCTTACACTTACAACATACAACTTTAATGTGACACCTTGATGGGACACCTTGTGAATGCACTAAATATATTAACTGACGTTAGAGACATAAATTGATATTGTAAAAAAACACAAACCTAAAGAGCGCAACAAAGAAATACTTCAATCCCAGTAGCTTTATTTCATAAACAACTCCTAACCTAAGTCTACAAATAAGTAATGAAAAAAAACTTTGATGAAAAACCAAAATCATATATAAGCTTATGAGTTCATCCTCATAGCATATATTTACATACAAAAATATTTATGTTAGCCATTAATATAAATATATTTAAAAAGTTAAAGGTTTATAAAGTTTAATACTATTCCATAAAACAATTTGAAAATTAGGGGGGAAAAACGAAAATACGCAGATATATTAAATAAAGTATTAAAATTAATCTTTCATGCTGTTAAACTGCACAGTTAATACATTTAATAATTAATTAATGCTAATTGATGAAATGTAAAAAATGTTTCAAAAATACATTTGTAAAACATTTAATTATACATAAATATATATATATATGTATAAAATGTTAAACAGATACATGCAAGATTAACTTAAACCACAAATATTAAAATTAATGCTAAGATTTATTATAGCAAACTGAAAAATATGTACAGAATCATGATGTGAATGAATAAATATTAAAAATAGGTGATGAAAACAACAAAATAAACATATTTTCTCTCATTAATGTTTCAAACTGATTGTGTTTTATTTCAAGATAGAGATGTAGTTTTTTTCCGCCATCATCATCGCACAAGGATGCTGTTGGATCATTTGGTTTCATGTCGTAAGTTGAAGGTTTCCAATTCTTGCTTAAAGATTTATACATTCTTTAAGTATACACAAATTATACAAATTAAAGTTTTATAAATTCTTAATTTAAATTAACTCTTAAAATTACTTAGTTTAACGTAACTTCACATTGTTTCACTTAATTTGATGCACATCAACATATTATAACTTGACTTAACCTAACTTAACTTAACTTAACATAACATAACTTAACATAACATAACATAACATAACATAACATAACATAACATAACATAACATAACATAACATAACATAACATAACATAACATAACATAAGATAACATAACATAACATAACATAACATAACATAACATAACATAACATAACATAACATAACATAACATAACATAACATAACATAACATAACATAACATAACATAACATAACATAACATAACATAACATAACATAACATAACATAACATAACATAACATAACATAACATAACATAACATAACATAACATAACATAACATAACATAATAACTATCAGCTGACTTTGACATACACCTCCCTTTTTACTATACTCCACTTTGAGCCTACATTGGTATAAATGGTATAATTCTACCATGGGATGACACAAGAAGTTTTGTGATAGTATGAATTGTAATAAATGCGTGCTTTAACAGTTACCCCTTCATGCAGTTTATTTAATGCAGGACCATATATTTCTGCTCATATGTCATACGGCCGCCAAGTTGGTATGCTGCACATGTATGTGAAAAATACTCAAGTGTACGCAACCGTTTTGATATATCATTCGTCTGAATCTTATATTGAATTGATTATTTTGTAATGAGTTTTGGGGTTTTTCCTTTTGTTTACTTAGTCGCTTGTACAGCTCACCAGAAGCAAATAAATTGAGTGCTAACCAGCAAGAAAACATTGTTTGCTTGACGATTTGTTCCACTATATTATGGTATGACATGCTGAATGACGAAAATAAAATGTCATTTTCTTTTTCATTTGCTATCAAACAAAGGTGTGCGGCTGTATGCTTTATACCTCCCATAAGTGTGAAAAGGATTGAGTTGCATACAGGAAGACACAGATACGAAGGCATAACGAGACTTAATGCAATGAGTTGATGCAGCATGCAATTCATGTTGTCGACATGTTTCGTTAGTGACAATAAAATCCACTTTTTTACGAGGAATTAAAATCATTGGGGCATTAATAATCCTTCGTATGAGTTTAATCTAGTAAAATAATTGCAGTTAATGAGAGAGAAAATGGATAGCACTTGAACTTAATCCGGCATTCATGCTGAAATAAAGCTAAATCCTTTTAATATGCAATGAATATTTATAGCGCAATAAAAGTGCAAATTGCTTTATTTTGATTAATAAAAAACATATTTATGCCCAATTAACATGTCACTAACGCAGTGGCATGACATGACATGAAAAACTGCATGTTTGTCGGGAACAAAAACATTCATTAATAGAACATTTTAATTTTTAACTCTCCAATGATTTTAAATGCAATGTTGCGCCGCCTGCAAGTTAACAGTTACAATCAATGTGTAATTATTTGGAAATCATCAATACAATGAAGTATTTAGTACTTCAAAATAGTCTCAGCAGCAGAGCAGTTTGTTAATTTTTTTCATGAACATGCATTTAGGGTGCCGAGCGAATAGAATGTCAGAACAATTTCTATGATTATTTGCTATTCAAAAGTAAGTTTGTTCAAATCCGGTGAATTTTATTATATAAATTAGGTAAACATTTTTAATGATATATGTATATATTTTGAATGAGGATAAAACAGCTTTTTTTTTTTGTTTTAATTCATTGCTTTTGGGTGTTCAAATACTTTTATATGAATATTTAATATCGAATTTTTTGTTAGGGTATGCTTCTTAAGTATTTTATTTTGTATTTAAACAAGTTATGTATACACTTCTCTGTAATATTGTAACCATAGGCAATAATTAATAAACATGTTATGACACACAATCAATTGGATAGAACCGATAAACGATACTTTATGTTTTTTTGAACTTTATTGCCTTTTTTCATTATAATTGAACACATTATATAATATTTATTTTAAAATCAACACATTCGTTTATTTGTGTATGATAAGGATATAGCTCCTGAACAAACATTTTATATGCTGCTGCTTTGATGTTCACCTCAAACAACCTTTTTTAGAAAATATTAAAAAAAAGTTAAGCTGGGGTTTTAAAAATGCAATATAACAGGCTTCACAGCTCAATAACGCGGTACAACACGTAAAAACCCCGCCCACTTTCTCAATGGATTCTCATATTTTTATGTACCCAGATCACGAATATGCAATTATTATTTTCGGGATACTTCAAGTTTGAATCTTGCAGAACTTTGAAATTTGAATGAGTTTATTTCTTTATAAATTATTCAATGAAGAAAATCTTACCCTCTCATAATAAAGTTATTATCATATTAGGGAAAAAAAACAAGAATTTACAAAAAAACTAAATGAAACTTTTTATTGAAAATCGATATGAACAATTTCCTTTCTATTTGAAAATCATTAATATCTTTGAAGTTTTTAAAATCGAAATCGAAAGTTGTTGTAAAAGTTATTATTGTGCTGAACATAAAATACTGAACATAATTGCTAATCACTTTGGGTGGAAAGAAATTTCGAGCTAAAATATATGAACAGACACATAACTAAAAGAGTAAGATTGTCCCAAGAAGTGAACTTTCGGTTTAAATTGGAAAAAAAAAATTCAAATATATAAATAATTTTCCAATAAAAATACTTTTTATACCCATTTTCTTTAAAATATATAATTTTATATATTTTTTTAAAAATTCTTGCTTTTTTTTCATTAATTCGATACCAAATTCGATGAAAAAGTATTTCATTTACTATACTTCTTTATACTTCTTTAGGCAGGTACTTCTGAAAAATTTCAAAGTCCTGTGGAGACCAAACTAGAGGTTTTTGAAAAAAAAAAAATAATTACATATTCGAGATCTGCGTACACAAACATATTAGAATCCATTAAGAAAGTGACCATGGTTTTGAAAAAGAGCCAAATAATTGTACAGTGTAATTTGTACTGTTTATAGAGCAATATAATATTTTAGTATCCGTCAGCAATTTTCGGAGTAACAGTTTGAAAAAAAAAACTGCCAAGGCTATTTCAGTTTACTCTACCACAGTTTTTGACTATTTTCTAACACATAAAAAGATTAATTTTAAAACTTTTTTATAAAATATAATAAGCGTCATTACAAAAAAACTGAGAATACCTTCTCTGTCAACATCATCGATTCATATTAATTTAATTTTAAAACTTTTCGGGTGTTAAGCATATAAATATTTATGTGTAACTAAAATAAAATAATTTTCTAAATTTTAAAATTGGTTTTACATACGATCGGTTATAATTGAGCTTTTTTAAAAGCTGCTTTCGTTGTACTGTGTAATTGAGCCAAAAATTCGATATGATCCCAGCCTCAGATTACTGGAATATTCGATGTAATAGTACCTTGATAATTCGAAAATAAAAACTGAAATATGGTGGCCGGTGCCCGGAAAAAGTCCTATGTTGAATCCTATCTAACACAGAATCTTTTTTCATTTAAATTAATTATTCTGTTCGGCCGTCACCACTCTGCATACAATGAGTCATAGAATGAAAACTGCCATGTGTAGCTTTTTGAGAACATAACGATAATCAGAGATGGCATTAAAGCTTGAACACATTGACGACGACAGCAACTTTTAGACATTTGCCAAATTTTTTTGACATGTATTTCTTATAGAGAGAATTTGGTCTTATGCCGCAATGTCGTGTCGTCCATATAGAACTATTCCGAATATGACAGCTTGTCGTTTCTGTTGCAGTCAATGTATTCAAACTTTAAAGCTTGTATAAGTCCATTTCTTGATCATGTGCCTTTAAACATTCCACAAGACTCACAACAATTGATCATAAGAAAATCAAAGTCAAAGTCATACAAGGGCTGTAATGACAAGCTTGTTTTTTTTTTTAAATGATCTCCAATTAGAGATCTATTAAATATTAAAATAAGGCCCCTATAATGTATGTCGGTATTATTAATTACACGTTTGAGGTAGATAGATGTCTTGCATCTGACAAGAATGTATCTCAGAGATGTCTATGTATTTTTGAGATATTATGTTTAACAATGCAACGTTGTGTCGAGTGTAAAGACTGTTAAAATCTTACATCTGATTTGAGATGGTGGAGTATCTAGTTATTGCTAGCAACGTTTTATTTCTGTAATTATTTTGAAAATGAATTAAAACACGTAAGTTAAATAAATTATTATAAATAGTTTTATGCAATTCTATAATGAAATTTAATTCACTTTATTTTTTCTTTTTCTTTATTTTCTCCGCAAAGAACCGCAATGCTGTGCATAATTATAAAATTGCAGGTATGGCGGTGTATCGTTGTGACGTTTTTAAAACTTCTTTTATTTCGTCTAGAACATAGAGAAAGCTTCTTTGTTATAGGCTAGGAATCTGTTGAAATAAATAGTAGAATTAAAACAGTTAGGTTTTTTTCATTGCATGCTTCGAATTTAGAAGAACCAGCGGATTGGAGTGGTCTCGAATATGTTTTCGAATTCTATTTTATTTGTTTATTTAATTTTTAGTCAATACAAAAAAGAAAATATACTTAAAATGGAAACAGCTATTAATTTTGTGTAATGTGTGAAAATCATGCTTTAACACCAGGATTAGCAATACCCACCCGGGCGACCATTCAGAATTTTAATTCTTAATTATTCAGCAGCGTTTGCTCCAAAATGTTTATTGCTAATCAACTTTAAACTGACAGTCAATACTAAGAAACTTCTCAATTTTCATTAAATATAATAAGTGATATATTTTATGGAGTTTGTATACCTTGACACCATCATTAATAACAACAACGAAGTTAGCCTGGAAATAAAGCGACGAACAATAATTGCTATTAGGTGCTACTACGGGCTCAGTAAGCAATTAAGTTCCAGAGCCCTCTCTCGATCGACAAAACTAACACTCTACAAGACGCTCGTTCTACCTGTGCTTCTTTATGGCGCTGAGGCATGGGTAGTTGCGCAAACTGACTGAGAGAAAAAATCTTCGGGCCTGTTCGAGTCGGCAATGACTATCGCATCCGAATGAACCACGAGCTGTATGAGCTCTACGAAGACATTGAGGGAGTTCGAAGTATAACTGTGGAGTGACTACGCTGGCTGGGGCATGTCCATCGTATGGACAACGAAGCTCCAGCGAAAAAGGTGCTCGAGGCGAGGGTTGTTGGTCAACGACGACGAGGGAGACCATGCCTCCGATGGATGGACCAGGCCGAGGAAGCCCTAACCGCATTTGGTGTATCCGATTGAAGAAGGCGCGTGCAAAGCAGAGTCACCTGGCGAGAGCGGATGAGGTCGGCCGAAACCCGAACATGGGTTGTTATGGCCACCTAAGGAAGTAAGTAAATGATATCATATAATTGAAAAAAAAAATAATTTCGTATTAAGGGGTCTATTGTTTGGATATGGTGGATCTACGGTTATTTTGTTGTTGAAAGACCCTATATGTTTATTTATGGGGATGATTTTTTGCCAACACATAATATTACATATCTCAATGATTTGCAGAATATAGCTATGCTAAAATAAAGTGTTTTCAAGAAACGTAAAAACAATAGAGAAAAAGGGGGATGGGGGAGTTGAAAGTATGGAAGAAAATTTCTTATCAACTTATAACAAATATCCTTCCGTCAGACAAAAATCAATTAACACTTTTAGTTACGACGCTTCAAGTTGATATCTCTATGGAGAAGTTTTTGACCATGAATCACGGTATTCTCAAAATCCTGGCGTGATGGCGAAATTTGTGTGCCAGATTCGTGATTAGGAGCTCACGAATAATTGAGAACAGTTGTTGGTTTGTTACTCGCATTTTGGCTGTCACACTGTGTTATATTCAACTCTATATTACTCAATTGTCAAAAATATGTCAAATTTACAGGAACACAATTCCACTAGCTTAAATGGAATTTTTAGATATATTTATTTTATAAAAAAATTTTCTTTTATTTCTAAAATACTTTTTATTTCAAAAATAATTTTCTCTCTTTTTTCAAAGAAAAATTTCACTATGATATAAAAAAAAGTTTCTTAGGCGCTAAAACAAGTAAGATTTTTTCTAAAATTTAGTAAATTTTCTTTGATTTTAGTTGGTTTGTTTTTGAGTGCAAAATAATGGAGACCATTAAAATATTTTAACACTCTCCCTTAAATACTTGTATATACTCCAAAACGTTTATCAATAAATCAAGCTTTTAATGAAAGTTGTCAGCACTTATTTTGTCTGAATCTAAGCCCAAGCCGCTTGCCACATCCGAGGTATAATATTACTCAAAGTAAATACCAAAGTATCAAGCAAAGTAGCATGAAACAATATATCCATATGAAACACACAAAAAAGTATCCTTTGTTCCTTGCTTTTTCGATACTTGTAAAGGAAACATCCGCTTGATTTAATTTAATTAGATAATTAAAATCTTATTTAAACATTGTTTGCTTTTTTCTCCTGTGGTTGTAAAAGAAAAGGGTTTAAAAGCAATCCAAATTCATGGTTTGGCGTTGTAAAGATTTTAACATGAAGATAAACTTTATGCCCACGTTCAAATAAAGGACCTCAACTGATGTAGTATATGGAAGCAACATATTTGAAATCGGATAAGCCTTGATTTATTGCTTACTCGCATTCGAAGTAAAGATTCCAATTTATGTGTGTCAAGATTGAATGCGCTTGATTCGGGTAAGGTGACAATATTAAAGAATTTTTTTTCCTGTTTGTCCTAGTTGTTGTTAACAAGGTAATTTGTTTTTACGAGCTTTGTTTTTGTCAATTTGCACCTCAAAGGATCTTTTATGTGTGGCAATCCTTTTCATTTATCTGATTTGTGGAAGTGTCAATAACCAAATACATTTGAGATAAGTTAAATTATAAATGTTATCACTGCTTGTGAGTAATGTGAACAATGATTTTATTTGCATCAAATTTAAATTTTACATACAATATAATTTTTACTAGCTTAGGCATAAGATTTGGTATAATAAATACAAATTAATAGTATCAAGTCAATGTTCACTTCATACCTCGTACGAAAGTTTAACTTCTAAAATTAATTTATTTCGTTTATTCTAGAAAATTAAATACAAAATACTTACACTGTTTATTAATTATTTAGAGAAAAAAAAATAGAAAACATTTAACTAATTAATTAAAAACTGTGCATTCAGTCCATACTGACCACCCAATCGTTAAAATCCCTGCCCACCTTTGTAGCGCAGCGACGCATAGCCATGCTGATAGTTTGTGGCACAATAATTTGAAGGCGTAAAAAATGAATCTGCGGCAGCTGAAACGCCGAAGGCATTGTATGAATTTGTATAGCTTTTTGCCGCCGCTGCTGCTGAATACATGCCGAGTGAGGGAAATCCTAGAGAGTAGGCATGATGATGCGGTGTGGGCACCTGATGAAATTGTTGATGAAACAAAGCCGCTCCGGGCGTTTTGTCTGGGTTAAGCTTGTGAGCTGTAGTGATGGGCGGCACTGGTTGAGGTGTGGTTGCAAGCATGGAACGGCCGCTGGTGCAGCTGCGCTCATTGCGGCGAAATTTAGCACGTCGGTTTTGGAACCAAACCTATAAATATAAAAAAAAGTAAAATTTATTCATCCCAGAGTTGTTGGTAAGAATAAAAAAATTGTCTCACCTGCACTCGCGCCTCGCTGAGGCCCACTTTGGTGGCCAGTTCCTCGCGCACAAATGCATCCGGATAGTGTGTGCGTTCGAAAATTTTTTCCAGAGCGCCAAGCTGGCAGCTACTGAAGGTGGTACGATTTCGCCGCGGTTTTCTAGAACTTGAAGTTGACATTGTTGGCTCCGTGCTAAACTCTTCAGCCGCATAGCTTTCATCTGTTCATAGAAACAACCAATACATAAATTAAGGATATTAACTCATTAACTGATTAACGTAAAATTTATAAAATCATTTTAATGTTTTGAAGGATACTTAAAAACATAAATATTACTATCCTATTAGAAGCGCCGTTTTCTCAGAAAAACAATCAATTGCCAATAATTTCTTCATCTTCAAACTTTGACTCGCTCAAATGAAAGTGAGAAGTCGTTAAATTTTTATTACATCCCATTTGTTTGACATCAATGGATTTTATGTCAAAATTTTATAGTTAACAACACTTAAGAGCATTGTATTCCAGTTGTCATAAAATTTGTCAGTAAAATATTTTCCCTTTCTTGCAACAATTTGTTTTATGTTGTCTTTTGTAGTTTATACCCTTAGCTGTCTAAATGTCTGTCCGTGCATGCATAGAGTTGACACATTCCTAATGTCATGCAATTCTATTTATTTATATTCCTTTGAGGCATTAAGTTTTTTTGAAATATTGCATCGTAAATTGCGTCAAACCTCTTGCAATTGTGGCAACCCTACCTCTCAGTGGGTGTTGAACAGTAAAAATTCATTTAATTTGTAAATCGTTAAAATAAAATTTATTGTTTGCAATGGATAATGTGTTTTGGATAAGAGTACAGAAATAGAGTGAGTTCCTTATGCTTCTATTACCAGCTCACTTATTGTTAAAGCCTTTAAATGATCTGAATTTTAGTTGTATGAAATATGATTTTCTTTTTAAATTACTTTGCATTAGTTGACTTGTTCTTGAGAATTTTTTTTCCATAAATTATTATGTTGCGATATATAACTATACATAAGAGAACATCTTGCGATCAGAGATAAATCTGCATTTGCCATATGATCCCCTTAAACAATTAAACTTAATATATGCTTTACATAAATTAATATTTTTCAAAAAAACTATAAAAGAAGATTGAGATTTCAACACAAAACTAAGAATATAAAATTAGTAGTGTCCCAGAAACTGCTGCACAAATCCCATCTGACACAGAATGTTTTTACAATTGAACAAGACAATTGATTTTTAGAGGCTCAGTCAAAATTCTTTCAAGACCTGAAATGGCCAATTCGTTTTTTTCGTATTTAAAATTTTTATAATTCATTTCAGAAAAACTTTAAAAACCTTCAACAAATAAAAGAAAGATAACAGCTACAACAGCTACATTCCAACACGCTTTAAACAAAGAACTTAGAAGTTAAGGCTGGCAAGTTCAATAGTAACCTCCTAGTAGAAAATATGTTTGTATGAATAGCTTAGGTCTACTTCCTAATTATAGTATCAATACCCACTCACTATACAAAAACTATTTATACAGTACTGGATTTATTATTTGTGAGTGTTGAAATCAGAATAGTTTTTTACTATCAATTATTTGTACCTTAGTTTTCAAAGCAAGACCTGATTTTTGTAGCTTATGACTTTCAACTGAGACTGTTAACTGCTTCAGCTATCGTGACTTCAAAAACTTAGACCATTAGATAAGGAAGAAAAGAGGAACTATTACTAAATGTTTAATCTGCAACTCCACTTCACATTATTACGTTTTTAAGAGCGTAGAAGATCCGCCCGACGAGAGGTAGTGTGTTCGTATGGCACTGCGAACAGATTGTGTTGCCATTTTGGTGCTTTTGGGGCTAAATTTAGCACTTTTTATTTTAAATTGTCCCAAAAATTTGATTTAAGCCTCTAGTTATTTTATTAGCCCTTTTGAATTTGAAATAACCCTTTGTGGCTCCAGGAATCTTAACATAATTTTAAACATATCATAGATAGTTTCAATAAAATAAAAAAATGCTGCCACGATTTTCAAATTAACGAGTGATATGTTAAAAATTAAGATCAGAACAGATAAATATGAATGTATTATTAATCAACTCCGCCAGGTTAGCATCTATGATGCGCCTGCCTTTCTAAAGACAAGAGAAAGAAGGATGTTGTGGGTAGGATTCTACTCACGTAAAAATTAAGTGCCTACTAAGGAGGTGACTATCCTTAGGAGCAGGTAGAAATGGTCATATCATTATTTAGCGTGCAAGCTGCGATGGAATAGGAATTGCCAAACCTGCCATAATGGGGATGACCGTATCTATTCATGACAAAGTGACCTTAATAAGAGTCTTATGTGCATGGTTAGGCATATAATTTTTGATACAGCTCTGTAGGTGAAGTTGACTTCAGTAGGTGAAGAAAAGACTCTATGCGATATATCAATACCGTGGTTTGGGTATTTACTGAAACAAAGTATTAATATTAAATTGGCACGCCCACTTGTCTTATCCCGGCCAATTTTCTAGCCAAACTGCTCATTACACCAAGAATATATGTGAAAAATTTAGTTAAATTGAGACAAACGGCGAAGAAGGAGAACGACTAAAATTAAAGTGACACACCTCTTGTCTTGTCCCGTTCACTTTTATATTCTGCAGACTTTCAGAAATGCAAAAAAATGTGCAAAATTTGTAAGAAGTCGGATAAATGGTGTAGAAAGAGTTCGATTTAAATTTAAATGTCACGCCACTTGTTAGACAAAATACTGCTCATATTATGCTCATATTACCAAAGAATATATGTGCAAAATTTGGTTAAAGTCGCACAAACGGTGTAGGAGCAATTGGGGCACATACTGACACGACGACATTCAGCTTTATATATCGGTGATTCCATGTCAATTCGACTTTTTTTGAGCAAAACCTGACCTTTGTGTTTCCGATTTTTTCAAACTTTGAATGTAGGTAGTGCTCGTAAAAATAACTTAAACTGTGTTTTTTGTTTTTGCCAAAAACTTTTTTTTTTGAAATTATACACTGTGAAAAATATCAAAATATCTTCAAAAATACAATTTGTGCATGTTTTCATTCAGCTCTAACTTCGAAACCGTAAGTCGTATAGAAAAAGAACTAAGGTATATTTTAAAGACCTTGACTGTGTCTTTTTGGTGGTACATTTTTTTTGCAGTGCTCTTATGAAAAAAATTTTTTTTTTTAATCTTAAATTTTTTAAACTTATTTTTCAAGGTCATCGCAACAAATTTTTTACCTTTTTTATGTAGTGTCTTTTTAAGGAATCAATTTCAAGGGCTAGTTCAAAGTTTTAGGATGGAATTTCAACGATTTCTATTTTTAAAGATTTTTTGAAAAAATGACTACAACAAATTTTCTGTTTTTATAACGAAAATTCAATATTTTCTTTTTAATATGTATTTTTCCGATGAGAGAGGTCATACTGTAATTGTAAACACCAGTCATCGTGATTAACTGCAAGAATCATTGCTCATAAAAACGTAATAGTGATAAAAAAAATTCCCTCTAATTGTTTAGAAGTTATAGCATTTCAAAGCATAGAAATTTCACCTAATTCTACTACCCACTCGTAAGAATTTACATCTAAAAATTGAAATTTTTACACTTCTGAGTAGGCCATGAATTTTCGCGAATTCAAATATTCAATTGTTCAAGAATTTCCTTCGACTAAGCGAACTTCATCGCAATACATTTAAACGAATTTCAATTGCCACAAGTGTCGTGTCCCAAAAACTGAAGTCGAACAATATTTTATGAAAGTTAAAAACAAATTTGCTTTTTATAGTTGAGAACGTTGCTCTTGAAGTGTGAAATGTGACGGCTTGGGTGGCACAATTAAAAGACTTGCCGCGAGGGCTAGTCTGCAAAATGTCAACGAGCCTATAAATACCCCAAAAAGATTTTTTAATTGGGTTTCAAAGAACATAAAAAATATTGACACTGAATTTTTTTCTTCACAACAGTACCGCGAAGAAGCTCAAGTTCTCCAAAAACGCTTTAATAAAGCAAAAATAATACATGGAACTTTGACCCACCACTCATTTATTCCTAAAGGAAAAGGAAGAATTGAAATGCGAGTAACATCCACAGCACCTACGTCAAATATTGTACAGGTTTATAAAAATTAAAAAAAATAAATAAAAAATGTTTGGTTTTGTAAACTATTGACTTTATTTAAGTGTTAAAAGATATCTTTTTGGATTTTCATTGGTATTGACATAAAAAAATGGAAAACTTTCGATATTAGAATAAGAAATATTTTAAAGACATTTAAAAAAAAAACGTTAAAAATAGTAATCGTTGAAATTCCAACCTAAAATTTTGACTAAGCCGTGAGAGTTGATGCTCTAAAAAGACACTGTATAAAAAAGGTAAAAAATTTGTTGCGATGACCTTGAAAAATGAGATTAAAAAATTTCAGATTAAAAAAAAAAAAAAAATTTCATAAAACTGCTACAAAATCAGTGCACCACCATAAAGACCTTGTCAAGGTCTTTAAAATATATCCTAATTTTTTTTCTGTGCGACTAACGGTTTCAAAGATACAGCGGTTTGAATACATGCACAGTTCGTATTTTTTAACATATTTCCATATTTTTCACAGTGTATATCTTAAAAAAAAAATTAAAACCCAAAAACAAAGTACGCAGATATAATACTTTTTAGGAGAACTATCCAAGCAGTGAGTTTCAAAATTTTCAAAAATAGTGATGTCAGAAACGTGGTCGATTTGACATGGAATCACCGATATTAGAGTTGTTTTAGTTCTAACGGCTTAGTTTTTTCTAAATGACAAAAGCAAATTCGAAAAAGCTATAGAAGATTCGTTGGATGAAGTTATCCGAGCAAAAAATTATTATTTCCATGGCTGAGAATTTACCATTTTAATAAAATCTAAATTCTTCATACTTTACGATATTGAAGTTTTAATGCACCAATTTATGATGATGCATTCCAAACTTTACGACAAAATAAATGGAAAACGATTCACAAGCAAAAAATCCGTCGCACAATTTTGATAGTCTCTGCTTTTATACAGCTTATTCCGACATACGAATAAACAGTTTCCAGACAATTCCAACAATCCGAATAGTTCAAACGTGATAGGATGTTAATTCGTGTTGACAGGTCGAACGTCACACAGATAAAATTACTTTTAACTTTGCCTCAAAAAATAGTGCTGGCAGAGAATTTCTTTTTGAGTTTTTTGTTCTGCTTCTTCATACTGTAGTATTTCTTGCAGCGGTATTTTTAATGCTCATTTTTATGTGCATCGTAACTATAATGTTATTGTTGCTGTTACGCTGTACTAGCTGCACTGGAGAAGTATTCAAGTGTGTCCCGCGAGAGTTGTTCGCTTTTCCCGCTTGTCTATCTTAATTTGGCTACGCGTGGTTACAGGGTATGCAGCATGTGCAGCAATCCATTCGTTTGTCTTGCGTATCCTTTTTCAATGGTGCCACGTTTTTTCTATATCATTTGGTTAAAAAACTTTTCTCAGTTTGTTGTAGGTACGTTTGTGGTGTTGTAAAGAAATAAAAAAAAAAGAGAAAAAACTAAGAAAAAAAAAAAAAATAATAAAAAGAGTTTTTCCCAGTCCATCAATGTCAGTGCTTAATAAACGCAGTTTTTTTGTTTTATTTTCAGCTGCCTTCAATATCAACACTTTTTATGGTGTTGCCTCCAGGGAGACTTCGTTTTTTAGTAAAACTTCGCCTGGCTGCCATTGACAAATTGTCGCGCGTGTTGTGACAGATTTATTCGTCACAATCAGAACGACAAACTGAGGCATTGCAGTGCAGTGTAGTTCAGCTCGATTGATAAAATAAAACAAGCTCCAGAATAGAAAAGTTCGTTGCTGAAGGGTAGCCGTTGGGAATTTATGTGAATGATAGTTTGTTAAGTTACTGTAAGTTTAAATAATTTGTAAATTTTGTAATTAAATAAAAAATTTTCATTGATTTTAATATTATTTTAGGCAGCATTATTGTTTCGGACCATGATACAGTTATTACGGGTAGTAAAGATAGAACTGACACAGTTGTCAAAAGTTGGCATTTATTGTCAAAATGGGCTGATGACAAATAACGGTGTTGTTTTAACATAACATAAAAAGGGAATTTTCTTCGGAGTGGTAAAACTATTTCTTAAAACGGCACAATTTTAAGATTTAGTTTATAGTTTAGTCTTGTATTGTTTGTAAGAGAAAAAAAGAGAAGGGAATATATATTAAACCTTTAATATAATTTTATTCAACTAGATATATTTTATGGATATCCGAATGTGCCGTTTTGCGCAGTTTTTTTTTCGAAGAAATAGGTATACCCTTGTAAACAATTACACTAGGACAGCGGTTCCCAACAAAAGGGTTCCCAACAAGGTTGTAACGAAAGTGTTACAAGTGGGAAACCATCAAATAAGCCACCAAAAAAGATAAGAGATAGGAAAACAAAAGAAATATGCCATTCAACCCAACGGGCTCTTCATTTGAAATGTGCAAATATGCAGGCGAGCTATTCAGGTGCAAAAATTGCAATTTGGATTATAAGGAGAAAGCTGAAGACTTCAAAGACTAATTTTCATATAATTTAACTTAATTTTTTTACCTTTTTTTTATTCTTTTTCGAATTCAAATGAATTTTCTCTTGCCTTAATTTAAGTGAGTCACTGCAAACCATTTAATGAATAAATTTTTCATAAACGCTGAAAACTAATGGTTTTACTTAATTTTCTAATTTTTACAGTAATGTGTTTTAGGTGTTCAGTAGCTGGGCTGATTTTTTCGGGGGTCGATTTTCGACACTTTTGCCAGATCGACTGCCAAAATTGTATTTTCTAGGAATTCAAAACTCTATTTCAATTAGCTTTTAATTCTATTTTAAAATTAGCTTTCAAACAAAACTGAGAACTCCGAAATATTATGTTTTAAACTAAAGTTATTGCTTTTAAACGAAACGTGCTCAGAAGGTAAGCATATTCTCCTATTTAATTTACGCCTCACAAAATAAAAATAACTAAGGACTGCGTTGAAAAAAACTGTTCGTTACATTTTTTATAACTTTTATAACTTGCTTTTGAAACAATTTTTTTTAATATTTTCATTCAATAAGATTTAGTTTAAACGAAAAATGGCTAGCAACTTAGAATTGCGAGAGATATAATTAAAATTTGTCAGAAGCAGCCTAAATGTACGTATACAAAAATTACCAAGGCGGTGAAAGCTAAGGAAAAGACCATTTCTCGTGTAGTAAGAAAATTGAAGGGAGATAGGACCATCGCCCAAGAAAAAGGTTCTGGAAAAAAGAAGTGGTCAAACAATCAAGAGAAAGTCAAAAAATTGTGGCCATCTTCACGAAAGATCCGAGAATTTGTGGAAAAAATTGGCAAGAAAGTTGGGCTGCTCGAAGTCTTTTGTGAGAAGATCGCAAGAAAAAAGAAGACATTCAAGGTCCAAAAAGTGCCAGATAGGAACGCTGCTAAAAATGAAACAGTGAACCAACGTGCAAAAAAATCTTTTGAAGAAATTATTTCGAAAAATTTCAGTGCTACATAATGGATGCCGAGACGTACGTTCTAGCAGACGTCTCGCAGCTGTCTGGACAGAAATTTTATGTTACCGATTCTCATGGAAATGTTGCTGAGAATTTTAGAGTGCAAGAGATTACAAAATCCCAAAAAAATTTCTTGGCTTGGAAGGCAATATGCAGTTGTAGCCAGAGGAACCGATCTTTCGTGATATCTGGCAATCATCGGTGAGATTTATATAAAAGAATGCCTCCAAGGGCGATTTCATACGCTCACGCGAGATGTCCAAGTTCTTCTTCTGGCGTGACCTCGCTTTATGTCACCATGGCGAAGTGGCCTCTAATTGAGAGATACTGGGCTTTAGTTAAACGGGAAAAAAAGAAATCGGAAAAGTGTCCAAGGTTTTCAGGCAAAGTGAACTTTAGCAGCTGGGAAGGTGCCTGACAGGACTATAAAAATTATAATTTATAAGATTCCAAAAAACCTAGAATTTTGATACAGAAATAAACTATTTTTTTACATTGTGTTTTTATATTAATCTGAAAGAAATCCCAGTCGGAAAGTTGGCGAACAACTCTCTTAACCGATCTATCCTTTCTTATTGCCTCAAGTATTGAAAAAGGCACTAATACCTTAGTAGATGAACACGGTAGCTGCAAAGCGATGTGTTGGAAAGAAAATGCGAAAAATGCTAAAGTAAAAATAAAACAAAATTGGAACAAAATCTATATCCATATTGACATCCTTTATCTTCATTCATTTTCAAAAGAAGGTACTCGGATTCTTGACTAATCACTTCTTACGTACTCGAAGATGTGACGAAGCTCCATACAAAAAAAGAGATGGCATTTGCAAGTGAAGGGGTATGATTGCCGAGTCTTAAAGGATGTGTCAAAAAGCCATCTTAGGATGATCGCTTTTCCTACTGGGATGTTTGAATTCAAAATTTTTATGTTTACAAAATTCGAATTACTTCTTCAAAAGATGTTGCAAATTGTTTTGTGATAGACAATTTTATGTGACGCTGTTCTAAATTGGACATACTATAGTTTACGAAGTATAGAAAAATGATCAAAAACTATATAAAAAAATCGACATATAACAGTTTTTTAACATTTTTGATAAAGGGAGTTTTCCGCTGATTAAGTTTAAAAAAAAAAAATTAAAAGAATTGATGATTACAGCCCTCGTAAGGACTTTGGCCAAACTTCTTACGATCAATTGTGTTGTGCGTGAAGTGAAATGTTTGAACACAAATGATCGAGAACTGGACCTACAAGCTTTATGCCGACTCCGAACGGTTTATGTTCTCAAAAAGCTTTACATGGTCGTTTTTACTGTCTGAGGCTTGCCATTGTCTGCAGAGAGGTGACGGCAGAACAGAAAAATTGATTCTATGAAAAAAATCACTCTGTGCCACATGGGATTCGAGCCTGGGTTCTATCGCATACCAGCCACGCAGCTTAACCAGAATGGCCGCCACCTAAATAAAGGCTGATTAAGGTCCATTAATTTTATGATTCTAGAAAATCTGAATTTTTTATACTAACAGGTCATTCAATAAGTCCGTAGGATAAGTAAGAAAAAAACAAAATTTTGATAAAACTCGATTATATTATTCAACATAGTTGCCTTCGAGAGCGATACAACGAGTATAGCGAGCAAGCATTCTCTTGAGATCTGAAAACAGAAAAAGTCGCTGCGCTCTGCATCATTTGTGTTGGTTCGACCACGTTTAAATTCAGCAAACCACTTTTCTACCATTTGTCTCGATGGAGCAGAGTCCGGATAATGTTTATCAAGCCATTGTTTGGTTTCCACTATATTTTTTTCATCAAGAAGCAATGCTTTATGAAAACTCGAAATTGACGAAATTTTTTTTTCAATAATTGTTATTGTTTTGCACACACAGTTGCACACACAGTTGCACACAAAATGCTATAACTTACGAATCAATTGTCAGATTATTGTCAAATTTTTATACGTATCATTTGAAGGTAGGTACTAAATAAAAATCATATGGAAAAACATCTACTAACGCCATCTATGTGTCATCCTATGGACTTTTTGAACGTATTGTTATGTATCGACATATCCGATAAAATAAAACTGATAGTTATATGGATCAATAGATTATTTTTTCTTAGCAATTTTTTACCTTAGAGATATAATGCCAAAACTGCTGCAAAATTGTATTGATCCTTATAATTTTATTCAAAAAATTAACAGTTCTATCTTTTCTAAATTTTTAGAAGGAAATATAAAAACGAACATGATTACTTATATTTGCTTATGTTTTAAGGTATTTAATTTAGTAGAATACATAGTATCATTTGATTGAATTGAATTTTAACTCAATTAATAAAAAATTTAGAAAAACTCGAATATATCCGTTAGTGATTTAAAATTATAGTCAAACTGGTTGTCTTAAGCATATTTATAAAAAGTATTTGTTTGCCATAACATTAATTATGACAGTATAGCAACAACAATGTGTTCATCTATTTACCACGAGTTCCAGATTCATTGTACAATCTCAGCAAAATCTTTCCCGCAATTTTTCTGTTGCATCAAGTCCGCCTAGTAGCCGCCTCCACATTATTTTTGCTCCATTTCATATTAATTCGCGCATAAAGTTTACCTCTCAACTTAGTTGATTGCATCTTCCGACAACATGCATCAAATTTAGTCATTTTCCCATTCTTCTGATCCATCTAAGTACAGCACTTCATGCACCGCAGAGACAATGTCAGACGTTGTGGCCGCCAAGGAAGCCGTTGTCGCTGGATCACATTCCTTTGGATGGTTGCCGCTGCCACTGTTTACAGGCACGAGTTGTCAGACATATCTTTATTTCTCAGTTTTTGTGTTGACAGTCAAAGACGTGGTTGTTGTTGTTGTTGTTGTTGCAAGGGTATTCATATTCAGATCATGTCTTTTATGTTGACAGCGCACCCTGCTGTCAAACAAGCAACCAACGTGAAAATTACCCACATATGGAAATGTGCACCCCTCGCACAGCACATCTTCATCTTATTTCACAGTCATCTTTGCGGTCGACATCAGTGTCTCTCGCTGTGGTTGCCACAACTCGAGATAAATAATTATTATTTAAAGAGCTCTAAATTATCACCTAATTATAAATCATGCGCCGTTTGAACAACTTCGAAGATAGATGGGCGCCTGTAAATAAGTCACGTCAATGGAGATCAGAGGATTCGGTACATTTAAGCAATGACTTGTGATTTGTTGAAAGGAAACGGTTTTGATTTTATAGAACTTGTATTTTATGATTTCTGAACAAAGGGAGTTTTGAGTCACTTTAACAGATCAGAAAGCAATGCTTTAAGATGGAATGAGACTGTTTGCTAGAAATCATATCATGCATGTTTACAGATAAAATTGTGGTTTATTTGATGGAAGGAGGTTATTTGGGTTATTTGCATGTTTTCAATTGTAGAAAAAGAGAATGGGTAAAAATGGGTCTGTTTGTTTGAACTAGAATGCATAATCTCAAAAATTGCGAATTTGCAAATTGAAAAATTGGCTTTTAGGCGTTGATTCAGGTAAGCTCAAGAACCGCTGCACCGATTAGAGTGAAATATTTATGATTATCTGGCGTAAATGAAGATTTTTTATCAAATTCAGAACTTTTTTTGCTATTTCCTGCCTAAACAATAAAAGATATGTGAATGTAATCTATGGATACATAAAAGATCTTTGCAATTTTAACAAAAAAGTCAGCGGTAATATATGTATATCAAGAATCAATATTTTTTTCGCAAAATTTATATTTTAGTGAAAAATTTTATCAATTTCTTGCAAGCAGTCATTTGTTGATTGGCTTCCACGTATCATTGCTTGTAGCTAGCAGAATGTTGCTTTGGTTTCACCACAAAATGCTGCTCAGTGCTCAGAAAAATGACTCACATTGAAGTAAAGATCTTTATTTGCGTACAGCAAAATGATCGACAATTAAAGTTTAAAGCATTTTCTCTGAGCGCGTTGTTTGTTGCTGCTACTCAACATCATGGTAGAATAAATAAAGGTAATCACACGCCTGCGACTGGTGGCGGTCGTATCGCAGTGGCCCATTCGCCAAAGAACCCTGGTTCGAATCCCAACTGACACAGAAAGTTTTCTCAATTGAATTCATTTTTCTGTTCGGCCGTCACCTCTCTGCACACAATGGCAAACCAAACCTCAGAGAGTAAAAACTGCCATGAAAAGCTTCTTGAGAACATAAGCCGTTCGGAGTCGGCAATAAACTTGTAGGCCCAGTTCTCGATCATTTGTGTTCAAACATTTCACAACACGCACAACACAATTGATTATTATAAGCTCGGTCAGAGTCCTTTCAAGGGTTGAAATGGCAATTTTTGTTAGTTCGTTAAGTCGTACGCCTGAGAGCCGACCACCATAATTTTATAAAAAAGCAAAAACAACACTATGCGGAGACTCAGTATGCCAAGTGACAAAAAATTATTTGCATTGATTTTGGCAATTTTGGCAGCTGAGAAAGAGAGCATGATTCTTTTCTTCTACCATGAACCATGATTAACAGAAAGGGTTTTTCTCTGCAGAATGTTGAATAATAGCAAAATTTAAGTTCATGATATTTATGGTAACAAATTAAGCTTAAAGTTATACGCCATGTGCTGCAAATTATAGCGCGTTAAAGCTGCGCATTGGTGTGGGTTAAATGCTAAAGAGAAGGTATTTTTTAGCATTTTTTTACGGCACTACACAGTGTGACTGTTGACAAATTTTGAAAGCAGGAAAAAGGGGACTACAAAAATAAAAGGGGCATAAAGGGGCAAAAGGAGAAAAAATCGCATATTACTAAAAAAAAAGTGGCAAATAAACACAATTTTGAAAAAGTCGTCTCTTACACCGAGGAAAAAAAAAACAATATGTAAATCACCTAAGTCGGCTTGGGTAAAGAGAATTGTATGGGAATTATAAATTTATGCTTATTCACCTATGCAATTTATTGTTTAATACATTGCTTTAAAAGCACATACTTCGATACCTTACCAAAAAAAATATTTGATTCTCCTAAGCCCAAAATCTAAATATACAAAATTAAAAAACAACTAGCATGGATGGCTTAAGCATAGATTTGAGCTATTTTCTGCAAAAACAAAAACACAGCTGCGTTATTAGACATACGAGAGAAGGATAGATTTGATAATTTAATGGTTTTTTTTTTGTAATAAAACCACTTTTAAATTCAAAAATAACATAAAGTAAATAAAAAAAAAACACACGTAAATATTAACACCAGTAAATTTTATTACATTTCATCAACAAATAGAAAAGAAAAAGAGAGAAAAATTTTTTTTGCCCGCCGTGCGGAATCGAACCCCGGAACTTTTGGTGCCAGTCCATCGCTCTACCAACTGATCCAAGCAGCCTTGTTACTTTTTGCTGATATAACTGCAGCTACGTTAATTCACCTAAGCAATTTTTTAATACATTGCTTTGAAAGCACACACTTCGATACCCTGGCAAAAAAGAAATATTTGATTCACAGATGTTAACAGATGCTGTATTAACAGATGCAGTATATAGCAGTATTCTGTTGATAGCTGCAGCATAGCTGCAGTTGTAATGAATATTGAATAAATCACTCAGCGCAACGAAGGAGTTTGGCTCGAAGCTAGTGAAGTGACTTCATAAACATTGGTATCGGTGAGTGTGGGTTTAAATCTGAACGGCATGCGAGGGTAAAATTATTCTATTTGATATTTAATTTAATTTAATTTTCTTGTTATAATATACGACAAGCAGCAACGAAAGCCGAGAAGTCATTATTTTTTAAGAAAAAAACGGTGTTGATAAAAGAAAAATTTGTGTTGTTGCCGAATTCAGTCAAGCAAATCACAGAACGAGAGGCGGCGGCAGCTTAAAAAAAAAAAAAAAAATAAAAAAACCAAAACACGAAAAAAGTAATATTTTTGAAATTCGACTTTTTTTGTTAAGGAGTGTATAAAAAATTACAAAGTACTTGGTTAAGTTATCACCCAAATAAGAATTGGCAAGTCAACATGTAAAACTTAGGCGTTTTGATAAAGTACTTGGGTGTCTGAAAACTTCCAAAGCCATCTTATAAATTATACTAGTTTTTTTTCAATTTTACATAAGCTTTTTTCTCGATGTAGGGGCAGCGCATCAACGCTGGCAGAGCCAACGGTCACACTGGCACTAGCATTAGTGTATAATTTCGTTTACTGAAATAAGACCTATGCAACTATTTTAACTCGATTTGAATTAATTCATTGAATGTGGTAAATTTTTTTTAAAATTCAGTCAATCTATATCTATATCTATCTATGCTAGAGTGGAACGAAATGTATGGAAGCAAAAAATTTTCCATACTATTATATAAAACTGAAGTGTACATTTTTTTCCAGCTAAACTCCGAAAGTACTGGGCCAATTTTTATGAAAGAAGTTTTAAAATGTCAAATGTGTGCTACAGCATAGTATTGGGATATTTTTCTTTCGAAATTTAAATAATAAGTTTATTTAATTAAAGTGTTAGGATTTTCAAAAAATCATCCCCGATGCAACGTTTTACTTGATCGTTCTATTTTCACGCGTTTCTGTTTCAAGAGTTCCAATAAACTTCATGTTGCTCTCTACTCTTCTCCTTTTGCGACCAGCTAGCACATATAGATGCAATACTGCGCTGCAAAAAACTAAAAAAAAAAAATAATAAATGATTTTATTTCATATACCTTCAGCAGGTTTAAATTCACTGACCACCTTCAACGTGTTAAGTACTTTTTTTTTAATATGAATATTTTGCGTTCTATCTCTCTCCACACTCATTCAAAGAGTAAAAAAAACGAGTAAGCGTCAGGGCTGCCGTTTTTAACGTTTTGATTAGTAAAATTTCGGGGTTTTGAGCAGTACGGCGTAGAGTCGATATTGTTCCTTTATCGAATAATAATTTATTCAGTCAATTTTGAATGAAAAAAATTTAAAAATTTTGGCATTTAAAGTTATTTGGCAAATTTAAATTTCGTCACGAGTAGTTTGATGAAAATTTCTAGAACTTTCAGCAACACTAGTTAGCGTCTTTATTGATAAGAGAAAACCTACGTGGTGAAGAGGCGGACCACTGAGGGGTGCTAGTAATAAATAAATATAGTATAATAAATTATGATAGACACTTGTAATAAAAAAAAAATTATATAATAATTAATTCGTAGTGAATAGGCTGTGTGTCGAGTTTTGTACTGAATAAAAGGCTTTTGCGGGAAGTTTTTTCCATGACGTAAATATGAAGAAAAGTACTGCCGAAAGTACTAACGGTATTTTACAGAAAGTTTGTGGTGACAAAGTTTTGGCAGAGCAAACGTATCAGAAGTGGTTTGCACGTTTCAAAAGTGGTAGTTTTGGATGGCAAAGATTGAACAGCACAGCCAAAAAAGTTTGAGGCACAGATTAATAGAAAAACTTCTAGAATCATTGGGAGTTGAGCGCTGAACCATTGCCAAATGTTTTCAAAACTTGGGATGATTCAAAGGCAAGCAAATTGCGTGCCATATTAACGGTCGAACGGTCGAGAGATAAAGAGCGTTTTTTTTCACGTTCAAACAACTGCGTACAAACGGAAGGAATTTCTGCACCGTATAGTAACTGGCGATGAAAAGTGGATCCAATACAATAACCCAAAGTGTGAAAAAATCATGGGCTTAGCCCGAACAACCATTAACATAAAAGGCAAAGTCAAATATGCATGGAAAAGACGAGTGCTTTTTTCGCCGCGGTATTTGTATGCTGCCAGAAAGATGTGGATGTGTGGAGATGTGTGCCAGACAGAAGAGGCAGATAAAGCCTAGTGATGAACAATACTTCGAAGATTAAATGTATAACCTGCTTTTTACAATAAAGTTTAAAGTTCTTGAAAAAGGAGTTAGCTCACACTAAGCAACAGACTCTTATTTGTAAGCGCCCTTAAAATTTGACGAATATACCACCTTGTTCAAAAAGAAAGGTTCTTTCACACTGTGAACCGGACTTAACTGTCCGTAAAATTGTAAAATTTTTACGATGGAAGAAAAAATTGAGTCTGATTCACTCGCCTGATGCCTGGTTTGAGTGTCATATTCGTATACCCATGTCTCATCACCTGTAATGATGGATTCGATGAATGATTTGTCGTTTTCGACCATTTCCAGCATGTCTTTCGCGATAACAACTCGGTCTTTTTTTTGCATGAAATTGAGTTCTTTCGGTACCAAGTTCGCAGCGACACGTCTCAAGCCCAATTCATTCTTCAAAATGTTCTGAACGGATCCAATTGAAATGCCGATGTCCTCTGCTATCTCTCTAATCGTCAATTTGCGATTTTTAACCAACATTTCTTTGATATTTTCAACGTTTTCTTAGGTAGTCGAACACGATGGCCGCCCGGTACGAAGGTCGTCTTCTACTTCGTCTTGGCCACTCACAAATCGGTTAAGCCATCGGTGTTTGCCTTCTGATACGATAGAGCAGAGTTACCGTAACATTTCACCAACATTTAACACGTATCGTCGCAGTTGAAACCATTTTTCACACAAAATTTGACACAAACTCGTTGCTCAATTTTATCTTCCATCGTAAAAATCGAAGACACGAAAAAAGTTGTTGTAAACAAAACACTGTCACTTCACCAAACGTCAACGAGAGACGCTGATATTTGGCAGTCTTCTCATAGACACATGTGGCAACCTACTAAAAATTTTTTTAAATCGGACAGTTAAGTCCGGCTCACAGTGTGAATATACCTATCTTTTTGAACAAGGTGGTACATTTTATTATTTGTTTTCTATCGTTTTTGATCATTTGTTACATCTAGCTATTGTTAAAATTTTTTATTACTTATTACTTGTTGATTTTTTTTATTACTAAATTTTAAGTTATACTTAGTCATCTCTAGTTTATTACTTGGTGTTATTCTATAATTCTTATTACATCCCAAAGACTCTGTCTTAATCGTAAGCATAATTTTGAAGAAAATAAATAAAATAATAAAATAAATTAATAATCTAATAACCTAGTCAGCAAAGAAAGGTACTTCTTTGAAAACCAAAGCCATTTTTGATAAATCCTAAAATGCTTCCGAATTTTGTATAACGTTTGTTTAAGTAAGCATATCATATTTCTATACAATTTTGTTGGTTAAGCTTAAAAAAAAAAATCCTTATATCTCTTTATAAGGTTTATCAAAAAAATAAAATCAAAGGTCAAATCAAATCAAAAATTGGGAATCAAACAATTTAGTGGCCTCCGGATATTTTTTGTCCTTTATTTCTTTAATGTTTTTCTCATGTAAACATTATTTCTTATTACGCTTTATTCAGACTCCAAACAGAATTTCATGAATGGAACATACAAGTATGTAAGGAATTTTGATAAAAACGATTTGGCTTACGATGGCCCACTACGAAGTCACTTACTTGGATTATCCATAGCGTAAAGTTGTTGTTGTAGTTTTCTCGATAAATTACTTTGACATTCGGTGGCCAATTCCAGTAAATTATTGACCGAGAAACGTTTAACATTTTCTGAACCTTTGCCAGTTGGTGTAGCTGTAAGAAATGGTCCACCTAATGGTTTTGCTGTATCAGCATTACTGACAGCAGAAGCGGCAGCAGCAGTTAATATCGTTGGCATAGAATGGGAATTCGTTTCATGTTGTTGCTGTTGATAGTTTGTGCCTTGACTGCTATGATTATTGTTGTTGCTTTGATTATTCGTAATGCTATTATTGCTGTTGTTGTTGTTGTGGTTGTGAGTGCCAAAGGCACTTTGCTCTTGCGCTAAACTCTGCAGCTGCTGCAAGGATGTCCCCACATTATGCTGAGCATTATAGAAAAAAGTACTTGATTCCGTAAGCGGTACGCTTCCCGCATTGGCAACACTTTCCAATTGTTGATAGTGTAGCATGTTCGCAGTATGTTTGTGAAATTCTTGCGTATTTAGAGAAAATTAATTCAATTCAGCCAACATTAATTAGCCAAATTATAGTACAAGTAACTTGCTATTGCCATTGGGAAATTCTAGCAGCATTTTCACGTCACGTAAGCGCACATCACGTATGAAACTGAGTAGACACAAAACAAAAATCGAGACGAAATAGCTACTCGAAAAAATTCAGAGTTCAATGTAACAATCAACGCTCAAGTTCAACACGAAACGGTATTCGAAAATTTTTCAATTTTTTTTTTATTTTTGCTGTCTGCATTCACATCACCGCCGCTTTTCGTTCACAATTTTCATGTATTTTTTTTTTTGCTCTTGGTTTTTTTCGAATTTTTGCATTTAATTAAATTAGCAAAAGCACAAATGAGTTAATTAAGTTAATTGTTGGCTCAACACTAAACAATTCCTTAGTCGAATGACTACTGAAATTATTTTCAAATTTGGTTGATGTTCTCGATAGTCTTTTTTTTTATTTGTTGGTGACTTAATGTGTGCGTTTTTAAAAATAGCTCCGATCTTGATCGCAGCATCTGTGCTTGTTCGATACATTCTGTATCTATCTATCTCATTTTGGTCACTTGCCTTTTCTCATTTGCTGTGAGGACTCGGCGTTTTCATTGGTTCCCCTTTCTTAATAGAAGCGTTTAGCTGTTGTTTTAATTTAAATTCGACTGCCTACTGGTGGGCGTTAGCCACTTAAGTGCTTGTAGCGGTTACGCCTTTATTTTCTATGTTTTTATTTTTATTTTTGAAGAAAGATTCTTGCTATTAATTACGAATGCACTCTTGGCCTCCGATCATAACATGGCATGTCAGTATTTATTAATTTTTCTTTTATTTTGCTTAAATATTTTTACTATCGCCATCAATGGGTTTAAAATAGAAATCGATTAAAAGGCACTTTAAATGAAATTTTTAAAGTGATGCTATTAAAAATTGTAAATAATGTCAAATCTTCATTGTCTTTATTCGAAAATAAGATAAAAATTTATTAGAAGAATGAAGAGCACAAGGGGCACAAAGATTGATTGACTTACTTTCCAGAGTTCACTATCTTCCATAACTATAAAACTTAAGATTTAATGAAAAATCTTTCAACATTTAACCAGATTCAGTTAGCCAGTCAAATATATGATCTGTATCAAGAATATTTTTTTTTAATTCTTAATAGTCAATAAAATCGTTAATTGTAATCAAGCTTCTATATTATTTTCTTACGTATTGTAGAAAAAATAAAAGAAAAAATAAGAAACTAAAACACTATTTTAATTCTTATTTTTTCTTTTAAAAAATTTTTTTATTTTAAAGCTAATAATATCTCGTGTTGTGTTTTATGAAAAAAATCCCTGCATCGTACATTTTAAACTTACATTCGTTAGATTATGGCTTAGGAAAAATGTTGCCACACCCTCTTTTACCGCCCATAAATCAATAAAATGCTATATCTTCTAATTTTAATTTAATATTTTTAATTTTTAGTATTCAATATTTTCAAAATGTTTCCAAAAAACCATCCATAAGTTTCTTATCATAATTTTCTTCCGGTCTCAATTTTTTGTCCAACTGATTTTGATATTTTTTACCCCCGTTTGAGTTTTTCCTTTTAAGAATAAATGGTTATTTTATTGAATAAGAAAATAAAAGCACATATTTGTAGGTACATATTATTTCGAATACGTGTGTAGTCAGAAAAAAAAATTGTATAGTTGACAATGTCGAATCAAAGCGTGTTTTTTGAGCTCTCATATTAATTTCGGAAAATCTATGAATTCGCTTAATAAGAAGCTTTCTTTTCATGCAAAGTATTTATAATAAAGAGCTAAAATTCTGCGTTTTCAGAATACGATCAAAGCCACCAACTACTACCGGAACTACAATTAATTACAAACACGTTCACAATTACCGTCACCACTAACAGCCGTTACCGCTACAATACCAACAATTAAGGTTACCTCAACAACTTGTAAATTTTCCATATTGCGTGCAAACGTCAAGAGGCGTAACACATTAAAGTATGGCGCCAACAGTGCTCGATGTCACAGCAATATTTAAGGATCACGCAAAGAATGCGACTCATCTGACGAAATACTGTCGTCTCGCAGTCACAAAGTCAAACGCTTACGTCCTGTAAACGTGAGCAAAATGCGTGTGCAACAAAACGCACACCATGCAAACACTCAAACACACTAACACGCACTCGCTTTCAGATACTCTGCTGTAATTAGGTAGCCTGAATCAATAGCGTAGTTATGGGGTATAATAAGGGGTATATTACTACCCATTGTTCATTGAATTAAACTATTTTTAAGTGTTGATAAAAATAAATTTAATTCGATTAATTGCATAGTGTCAATTGACAAGATTGTGTTTTTAATTAGACAAAATTCAATGCCGTTGAGTTTAAACTTCCAAAAATCCAAATTTTGTTTGGTAAATTTGGTTGAGACAATCGGTTTGGTAGACGATGCTGAGGCAGGAAATTGATCAAATTCGCTTGAATGAAAAAATGTTCGACAAAATCTTTCAAGAAGCAAAGTCTTCAGCGGGGGAAAAGCATTGATGTAAGCGAAATACTAAGAAGAATTTAGAAAAATGTCAGCCGGCCGATTGAAATACGTTTTGGCGTGACAATATTTAAAAAAATTCTCGATTTGAAGGAGAGGTTAAAAAACCATAAAAAAATTGTTAGTTTCCTTTCAAGCACTTTTTATGATACCACTTCGAAAAACTGTCTCAAAACCACCTTTAAGTTTTATGAGTAATTTTCCGAATGCCATCAACAGAAGTTGTTAAGGCCTAACTATAAAAACAATATATATATAGTTAATTAGCACTGACAAAAATGTTATTGATATGATGGATTTATGGAAAAAATTACAAATAAAAATAAAAGTTACCGTACAAAATATTATTGAAACTTCAAAAATTTATGAATATTCATGTAAAAATTGCTGTGTGTTCCAGGCAAAAAAAAAAAAAAAAAAAAACAATAATAATAATCATGTGACTACATTTATATAGGCATTTTAAATGTGGAAAAGTACTAAGAAGAACTATAAAAAATATTGGAATGAAGAGTTAATAGATGAATTCGCAAAAAAACTTTCTTAAAATAACACTTATTTTGACAAGAGGAGCAATCTGTGACAGAGTTCTCTTTAATTGTTTTGTTTACTGACCCCAAAATAATAATTTAATTCAATGCAATGACTGAGAAAGGCTAGAAATAATTAAAACTATACTCTAAAAATTTATTTATTTATTTAATGAACTGACAGATGATAGAGATTCATACTAGTCAGAACTTAGTATAGATACAAGGTAATATATATTACAAAGGTAAGTCTTAACTTAAGTTAACAAAAAAATCTTGCAATGATTGCTTAAATTTCGAGTAAATTTCCATTTATCAAATAAGATACCAGAACTTAGAGATTTATTGTAAATAATTGATAGCGGCTTCATCAAAAAAGACACACATTTTTTAAACAGAAGCGGTTAGAACCCATCTATATCAGGTTTAGATAAATTTTTTAAGGACATAATCCCATTAACAACATCAAGTGGCGGAATAGCAAGAGTACCAAAATTAGTAAATGGTAACAATATGAACAATATCTGAAAGGGCATTAGATGACCTACCTTTGAAGATCATTGAAGATGGAATAGAGGGACATGCTCTTTTCGACTCAATAAAACTCCAAAAAGCCTTTGGGTAGACTTAATATTATTTTCGAAACCAATCACAAATTATTTATACCAGAATTTATGTAGAAAATCAAATTCTCTCATATAGTTTTCATATTTTGCCTCAATAATCTCATTCTTCGTCGTCTTAAATTTTGTTAAAAATTTATTGCGTAAGTTTCTTAATTTCTTATATTTATACGGAAAATCTTTGTTTGGGGAAAAGTTAATATAGCCACATAGCAGTGTATATTCGCGTAAGTATATTCGAAGCTAAAAAGATTTTGTAGTTCTTATAACGTCCCCTTTTAGGAGGGATAGGTATGTTTTTCAACTAGATTTTCCAAATTTCAAACTTAGAGTACGTTTTAAGTATCAAAGCTTATGTGCAAAATATCATATCAATGCATTAATTTTTGTGTAATTTATGAAGGTTTTACTAATTTAATGACGCCACTTTGATTGAACGGTGGGCGGAATTTTCATTTAGTTATGCTAAATTTTAAACTCAGAGTGTGTACAATATTTAGATTATAAGCTTATGCGAAAATTTTTATGTTAACTTTTATGGTATTTTAAGAGATTTTAACATTTTGATGATGCCACTTTGTAAAGAAGATAAGCATGGCTTCCATTCGATTTTACCAAATTTCATGGTCAGAGTGTATAATAAAAATCAAAGCATATTTTTAAATTTAAAATCATTAAATTATCTTTTGTGTACATTTTAGACATCTTAGCGTTTTGATAAAGTCATTTGAATTTCAGGTAGGCGTGGTTTTCATCCGATTTTGCTCATTTCGAACTTAATCTTAATTTTTTGCATAGAAGCTTATAATACTCGTACATGCATCGAATTTCATTACGAAAGCTTTAAAATTACGGCTGTAATCTTGACGTCAGACAAACGGACTTGGCTAAATTGACTGACGTAGTGATGGGCTTACTTCCTAAACATCTTTTGACGAAGCATCAGTGTGCTGTTTCTTAGAATTGCTGCTTAGTAGATTCACCAAAACTTCGCATCTCAAGAGTGCTTGAAAATAACAATCCAGTTGCGCAGTTTTTGTGAATCTAACATATAAAGCACCAGTTCCAAAAAAAAGGCACACTGATGCTTTGTCAAAAGACGTTTAGGAAGTCAGCCTCGAGATCCATCGAGAATATATGTATGCATTTTCTATACCTGCCACGCCTACTTATGGGCGTTACAAATGGAGTGACAAAGTTTTTATAACTCTTACGCAATACACGTGAATGTTTTAATATACTCTAAGATGAAACTATAATTTTTTTAATTTTAGTCCCCTCTTTGTAAAATCATTTCCACGCTACTGGCCTGAATGTGTTGGATCTCATTACGACATCATAAGGACATTAGGATGAATGTCAACACCTTGTCGTGTTGGTTACGTACAGGACTTGAGTAGGCGTTAACGAACAAGTGACATTTTAATGGCGATTTATTGCTACTTAAATGTTGGAAAATCGTGTCAATAATTTTTCACCTAATAATTTTATGATTTTTGCTCTTATTTATGTTCATTTTTTTTATCTACTTCTTGTTCTTTCATCTACTTATGTTTTGTTCGTTATCTTTTAGTTGGTGTTTGTCTTGCTTCAAAATATTTTCACTTCTTGACACGTTATAAATTAGCTACAAGGGACATAGTTTGCATAGTTTGGAGAGAGGAACATGTTGTTATTTATTATAATTGGGCGCAGCCTGAATTTGTGAAGGAAACTAGGAAGATGTGTTTTTTTTTTTTTTGTTATTTAGGTTGTTTGTTTTTTTTTATTTACCGTTCGTTAATTCGGAAATGAAGTAATTGCTGTCAGATGTTACGCTTATGCGTTGGGAAGCAAATTTCAATACTACTTTAGGTGTGGACTTTCCTCATGAGTAGTTCTTCTTTGTTTTTAATAAGGTTTTGTGTGAATATCCTTATATTTATCTGGATTTTCACATTTTAAGAAATTTTTCTCATTGGAAATAAAAATTTCAACTAAAATGTCGAAAAAAAGTATTCTGAATACTCTTTAAAGTACCTATTTAAATGCACAAAAAGTTTTTTACTGTAATAAATAAATTTCTATAAATAATTTCCATAAAACGTGTATTTTTATATTTTACAATGAGAAATATTACTTAGAGCCTTATTTGGATCATTATTTAAGGACTTTTTATCAAAAAAACGTCGCAATTATGTCACCAACTTACATATAATGAGATTCAGACAGTAACTTTTTGAGTTAAGCTAATGAGGGAAACTTCTTAGGCGGCGATGTGTTGATTTTTATTGAGGGAAAAATTAAAAAAAAAAAACGTTTAATAGTATTTTTTATGGAATTTAGTGTCGTACAAGGTTGATTAATATAGGTTAATCCACTTTAGAGAAAAGAACTCTTTTTTGCCATTGCTCGAACTGTCAAAGTAGCTGTTAGCTAAAAATTGTGTTACTTAGGTTTTTTTTCTTGATTTCCTTTCATCCATTGTGACAGTTCGACCGAGCTTCTCTCAACTGACTTAACCTATATTAATCAATCAAGTTATCGTATTTCTTTTGAGGTGCTCTGTCTCTATATCTTTTTTTCTTTGTCTCTTACACTAAAATATTTCTTATTCTAGAAGTGAGAGTGTGTTTACAGAGAAGAAGTTTCACTTCTTCACATGCTATAATGTTTCTCAATCCTCTTCTGCGAGCCAAGGATAAAATATTCAGTTTAAAAGCTCAATGTCTTACTAGTAAGAATATACTTATTATTTGTACACTTTGCAATCAAACGGAAGCTAAAAACACTTTTCTGAATGAATTTGAATTTAATAAAATTTTAAATGGTAACGTATATTGTAATATTAAATTTGTAATATTAATTTGTGGAATATTGCAATTTAATCGTTAATGAATTTAGCTAAAATTAACTTAGCTGATATCTTTTTATTTGAAATTTTATATGCCAATATGTCCCATAACATATAATGTTATGTCAATATGTCATTATTGTCATAAGATTTATTAAATATTTAGGCAATTTTCAAGATGGTGTAAAGTTGTATTTTGTAAGTAAAAGGTTTTCTCATTTTCTTCATTATTATTATGGAGATGTTGATATTTTGGTTGTATTTTTTGTTTATAGTGGTTGTATGATGAGTATAAAATGGGTGTGATTGGAGCGAAAATACGCCCACCTCACATATAAAGTGATGTACAAAAAATTAGTTTGTATAGGAGGTAGAATTACAAGGAAAGGTCCCCAGGTGTCACTTACCGATTTGAATATTTTTTGGATATGTGATAGACGACAAAAATCTAAGGTCGGCGAATTTTTTTATACGTGCTCAATCGATAGTTTACGGTTTCAAAATGACGTTTTAAAATCAGCAAAAATTTCGTTTTTTTGCCACAATATCACTATTTTCACATGCCGGCATCAATTTTGGAGAAATAAATTTCATTGTAATTTTGTTGTTGTAATTTTTAACAGTATTTAGTCGATATCATAAGGAGCGCATTTTCGAAATTGTTTTATTTTCATTTATATTTTATTTAAGAAAATTCTACAAGTTACCTTTTTTTTGTTTTTTTAAATGCTTAAGTTTTTATATTATAATTTTCTTTATTAAAATATGCATTTATTTTCTTAAAAACAAATTTTTTTTAGAGATGAAGACCACAATATATGGGTATCAAAAATTTTGTTTTTTCTCCAAATTTCCGTATGTGTAAATATTTGATCGGACAAGTTTATATTTAACAGGGCTTCTATACAACTTTGTGCTTTTAACTTGTTTGCCCAAAGGAATAAGAAAAAACCATCGGAAATTTAAAAATATGAATTTCTATGTAAATATCTCCACTAGTTTTCAACATACTAAATTACAATGAAATTTATTTCTCCAAAATGGATGCCATCATGTGTGACTTTAAAATACCTTTCGTTTGATACCAAATTTGTTTATATTTCTATGGAAAATAGTAAAATTGTGGCAAAAAACGAAATTTTCGCTGATTTTAAAACGTGATTTTGAAACCGTAAACTATCAATTAAGCACGTATAAAAAAATACGTCGACCTTAGATTTTTGTCCTCTATTACATATCCAAAAATTATTCAAATCGGTGAGCGACACCTGGGGACCTTTCCTTGTTAGTTCTGGCCTGACCAAACCCATTATATACACTTCATACAACCGCTATAAATAAAAACTAAAAACAAAATTTCAACAACATCTCTTTAATAACAATGGAGATAATGAGAAAACCTTTTACTTACAACATACAACTTTACAACTTTTTATGAATTGCTTAATTGTAATATTTAATTATATAAGTGCAATGAATAAAATCTTTTTCAAATCGAATCTAATCTATAAATTCTATTTATATGTTTCCAATTAATTTTTCATTTTTTAAAATCGAAACATAAATTTCAAAATAATAACCGAATTTGGGTTACAAGAACCTAAAAAACCCACAAGCTTTACAAAAATTACAATTTTCGCACTTATGTAATTTTTTGTACTATTTCTCCCTATGGTGATTTTAATATTTCAAGTAAGCACTTTCTATTTGTAAATATTTTTCGACCTCAAAAATTCAAAAATATCTTTTAGAGGGATTTTATGAAAAAGTTTGTCAATTTTCGAATTGTGAATTTGATTACTTCCATAGACTGAAAATGGGTGCCTCGATTGGTAATTTGAGTTTTTCATAGAGAAAAAGTTGGCCCGAAAGTTGACCTGATATCGGATAAATACGATGGATGTTTGCTGAATTTTTTTGAGTTTTTGGCCAGAAATTTGTTCACAATGATATCTAGTCACTGGTTTTTTGGATTTAGTAAAGCGGCTTTGAAAAAGGAAATGAAAGGGTTAAATTGTCATAAGTGGCAATGCTGATTATAACTTTTTTTGTCCTCAAATCTTTAAATTAGATGCACAAACCCGACCCGGTTTCGGTTGTGCGATATAATTTAATGTAGTGCGCTACAGTAGTGGCTAGCATAATATATATATTGAAACAAATTAAACAACAAAATGTAAGTTTTGTTCAGGAACCGAACAAATATATTATCCATGATGGCAACCTTTGATAAGAATAACACTTCGTTAGAATAATGTGAATTCGAAATATTTCGAAAGAAGGTTTGTGTCCTTAATAAAACACAGTTTGGGAGTTTGTGCGAAAAAGTTTTAGTAACGAAAACCTGTGTCTTTCAAACTCTTAGCAGAACACTCTCGAAATATTCCTTGCATGGAACTGCAAATTGAATGGGTTTTTGTTTAGTTTTGTTGTTATTAATGTCGATGTTTTTAAGTTTCTTAGTTAATTTAGCTGATATTAGATAACAAATTTTTTTTTTTCTTAAAAAAAATACCCGCCTAATTCTGCATCATGGTTGTTTAACCTACTTAAAGTATGTTTGGTTCTTTTCATTGAAATAATTATAAGAATTGAAGAAAATAATTATGAAGTTTAAGTTCTTCGGTTTATGAATCAACATATTGATGACTAGGGCACGGATTTCCATGCACTAAAAACTCAGAAATATGCGCATATTATGGAAACTTGAAATTCAAAATCATGCAACAAAAATACACTACAGCCATTAAAATATGCAATACAAATATTTGTATTTATATATTTTATTTTCAGAAAATTAGAACAATAATATTGTATTGTTAATAATTGCCTGGATTTCAAATAGCAAGGTATTAAAACTAAAGAACTTTGGGTACAAACAAAAACTATAAAAAACAAAAACGAAAACATTAAAATGATCATACAAAAATTAATGCAATTATCGCAATTATGAGATCAACCTTGAGTTATGGACTTATTGGCATAAACGATAAAATATTGTTTCAAGTTTTCGAAAACAAAGAATTCCCCATTGGGTCTTAAAACATTTTTAAACATTGAAAATGATCTTTCTACGTCAACAGATGTATTAGGAGCATAGTTGAATGAAATTAATTTGCTCACAGAATAAGTTGGAAAACAATTATCTATATATAAGCCCATATTGCTTCAAATTTTTCTCAATTTCTGTAATCATTCTTTTTTTTTCAAGAACAGAGTATAATTTTTCTGCAGTTTTTATCCACCTGCAAAGTTTTATCATTTAATTGATGTCGTATCAAATATTAAAGAGAAATTACAAATTTTTAAATGGATTTGAGATGAAAAAATTAACGAAATTTTTGAGTATATTAAAAACTTTTTAAAAAATGTTTAAAATATGCAACAAATATGCATTTTAAGTAATTAATTGTAAAATATGCAAAATATGCAAACACGATTGAATGCCATTTTCAAAAAAATTTCATAACTCGCAAAGATTATTGACTACTTCACTTTTAAGATATCCAATTAAAACATGCATTTTCAAAGAAATCCGTGCCCTATTGATGACATTCGAGTTATGAATAAGTTAGCAAAAGTTTTTGACAATACCGCACGCCACTTATATGACTCGATTTGATGATGTTTTCACAATTATAAAACCCGAGACTCTTTAGGAGTAAAAATTTAGAGTCAGTTCGATTTAGCTAAAAATAGGCTAGTCATATCTCAGAGGGTTGGTCCTATCTCAGAGAGAGTAAATGAGAACAGAAACAAACGGTTATTTCAAATGGATTAATTAAACGGAGTGAGATATTTTCAAATCCAAGGCTATTCTATACTCAAGATTATAGTTATATATCAGTCAAATTTGTTGTTATTCACAATTGTTAAAATAAAATTATGAGTTCGCAAATTTTCTGTAATAACAATCCTTTATTTGCGTTTCTACTATAAGTAGACCCCTGCCTTTAGGGCTTATTTCTTATCGGCTGCGGGGCTTTACGGCTTATTTCTTACTTCGTACGGCTTTACGGGGCTTTACGGCTTATTTCTTATCGGCTGCGTTCATATAAAAGACATCTAATACAGAAAAAAAATCGATGCCAGTGCAATGAAAATATAGATTCAATACACTAATGAATGTCGCGTACAACAAACATTATTTGTTTGACACCCATTGAGAATGTAACGGGTGAGAAATTATGACTTGCTGTTATGTACTATATTTACCTTTACGCTTGCCACAAAGAAAAGCAGTGTCCGAATCAAAAAGCTCGTGACTTTTGGGACACCCTTTATGGTATAGTATTTGTATAGTTAGTTAGCATAATTTTAATGCCTAGGCTATAATTTTGGTTCTAAAAATGCCATTTTTATCCAAATTTTTGATCAGTTTTAATAAACTTTAACCCTCTAACCCGCAAGGTTGAAATAGTAGGGGGGAAAATAGACAAAAGAATATTTGTTTCTGGTAAATATTTGTGGGAAGAACACAAATTCAATTCCATTGCCAGGTTAGACGTTGGATGATAAATTTCAAAAAACTACAGAGAAGGAAAATCACAGATAACAAAAAAAAAAATAAAGTATATATATATATATCTCTATTCATCCAAAAAAAAAACAAATTCTTTTATATATTTTTATTTTGATGATTTATTTGTCAAGAAAAAAACACTTAAATCATTTTATTTTTGGTTCTTAATAATAAAACAATTTTACAACTGTGGCGCCCCGGCAATCGTAATCGTGAAATGCATTTCTTAAAAATTTTTTTGTTAATATAATTTTGGACTTTTAAAATTAATCGCCAAATTTTTCCAGACATTTTGCGATCATTATGCCAGAAATAAAGACAGCATTACTCATTGCAGTAACTTTCAAAATTAATAGTTCCACAAACTTTTTTATATAATTCAACGATTTTTTCCCAGTGTGCCTTGTATTCTTGTCTTCTGTCATTATTGGTCTTCTTTCAGTTTTGATGAAATTTAAGGTGAACTTATCTCGACCATGATACAATTATAAGGTAGATGCATTTGAACCACGCTCTCTCCGACTACAAAACAATAACAAAGGCGTAGGTCTAATGTCAAAAACAGCTGTTTTGAAATTATAAATATTGTAGAAAGATTAAAAAACATCACAAGTTTTTCGAGCCCATTTTTTCAATTTAGGGGTCGATGTAACTTTTGAACTAGATGAGAGCGGTCATTAATTTTTCCATATTTGGAATTAGAATTCATGTTTCACGAAAAAAAAAAAAGTAAAAATTGACTTCTCAAGGAAGCAGCGTGTGGCCATTATGTAATTAGGAACCAGTGACAAATATAGAATGTTCTTTTTTTGCAAGTCTAGTCAATAAAATGCCCAACCAAAAAAGACGAGATGCTCAGTAACGAGTAGAATCAAAATAGACTAAAAAATGTCAATGTTGTTACCCAAAGTGGACAAACATAACTTATCGGAGTTTCGCGAAAGAGTTTGACAATACGTTTTGTTTCGTAAGAACCGATCTTTTATCGTCTCAAAGCTTCAGACGTTCATGAAGTTGCTATCATCTCGGCAGTTTTGGTCAGGACCATAGTTGGTCACCCAGGAAGTTAAATGAAACCTCAAACATGATAGAATTTGATAATTTTGTTTATTTCCGAAATTGTTTTATTTATGAATTCAGTTTTTATTTTACATTCCGCGACAGACATGGACGCAATTCTACTGGGTCAGCAGTTTAAAGAACCCATAGGTTAAGCTAACATTTTCTGTTATACCTTGACGACACGCACGAGTTTTTTTAAGGTTCCGATATTGTTTTGATTTTTGTTGGAAGTGCTTGGCTCTCTTTGGCTTAGTTGTGAGTGAATACATTACTCATCTCCCCTACATTGCTTGTTTTTAAAACTGTTTTGTAACTCCCAGAGTTTGAGCCATAAAGGTGGAAATGTCTGGAGCGTTCGACGGTAAAATCATTGCATTGTTGGTCTTCGCGATTTTTCGAATGCACTAATGTACTGTTCCGCTGGAACAAATGAAGCTGCTTCTCTTGCTTTCGTAGTAACCATCGATTTTACAGCAGCAACTAGCCCTCTAGCACGCACATCAGCTACGGCTAACATTGTCGCTGCTTTACCACTACCATTGTTGATGTTTTCCTGCCTTTCAGCTTCAGATGCGAGAATTTTATTTTTTCGTTTTCTTTCTGCGACATTCACACTTTAAATTCCTGCAGACTCTAAAATAGCGGCACGCTTTCGTCTTTCACTTTCATCTGAATAGCTTCATGCACTCTGGTCTGTAAATGAATATCTATTATTTCGTAACGCAGATATGCTATGCACCAAACTTCACTTACCATATGGATGGAGTCCACAATGCTAACATTGTGACGACGGAAAACTTTATCCATGAACATTTTTTCCAGTACAGAACGCATCGTAGTTTGTGGCAGCTATGAGTTATGCCAAATTCTGGATCAACACCATAAGAAGTTTTGTACGAATCAATGTTACGTACGTAGAGGACACCATGAACACTCAGCATGAATTTATCAGAAGAAACTGCACTTTGTTTTTTTATTTATTTATTTATTTCTTAGCGTAAATAAATTTTACTTTTTCCAACAGCAACTTTTTCTTGTCAATATATATTTTGACAGTTTAAAGCAGCCGTACAAAGCGACGCAAGTAAATCGGTTACTGAACAATCGAAGTAAGTAGTCGGGTTTAAAATATATTAAAACTTATCTTGTATTTGCTTCGTTCAAAGCCAAAATACAATTAATTTTGTATTGTATCTAAAATAACACGGCTAGTTTTATAAACTTTTTATGGTTTTTATTAATTTTTTTACATTTTCGCACATAAAATCTGGGTACTCAATCGAGATATACGGTTACAAGCAAACTATACATTCCTACGACTGGACAAGTAAACGTCAAATGTTAAAAGTGACATTATACCTACGCCAATGTTTTTTTCTTTCGTCATTTGCTCTCCGAATTGCATCTACCTTATAATTATACCATGATCTCGACACATTGAAATAAAACATCAATTAGAGTCCAAAAGTTATCAGCTCTTGATTGCTCATTTTGGCTCTCAATTAAATTTAGAGAAGAGCGCTTTGAGCAAAAAAACTTTCCGCGCCGCTGCAAATCGCTTTGAATTCCGAAATTTTTTTTTAATTTTGCTTAGTATTAATTTAGCTCCCGCGTGTGTTTGAAGTGTCAGCAGCTAGCCGATAAGCCGATACCTTGCTTAGAAGGCATTCATTAATAAAAGGCGGAATTTCAAATTGTTGTTGTTGTTGTTAGTGTTGTATTATAAAATACTTTGTTGTATGTACTTTGCCACAAAGAACTTGGATGAAATATTTTGTTTGGGTAAAAGCTGAATGTTTTAAATAAATATTTATAAAAACAGCAAAAAGTGTTAAGTAGAAGCGTTCACAGCTGTCTCGAACAGAAAAATAAAAAAAAAAATAATCACGTTGCTGAGTGAGAAGAGCAAGATTAAAACAAAAACAACTAACAGCTAGCACCTGTTTATAGCCAACAGTTGTTTTTTATGCTTTCAACTTATTTGAAAAAACAAATTTTCAAACTTAAAATTCATTAAAACTAATCGAAAAGTGAAAGAATAACCAAAAAAAAAAAAAAAAAAAAAAAAGGTAAAAACTATTGACTCATCTTTTTGTCACGATGACAATAATTTTATAAACAAAGAAAAATAAAAATACCGGTAAGTTATAAAAATAAAAGTTCCAATTATTCAACCCACCAATAATCAGAAAAAAAAATTCCAACAGAAACACGTTAAGCTTTAGCAAAAAATAATTTTACATAAAATAATCATAATTAAAAAATTAAAATAAGCATTTAGCTTACTCTTTCAAGCTATCTCAAAGAGAGTACACTGCGAGAAAATAGCGGTTTGTTGAGAACGCCTTTATCAAATAAAAACAATTTTATTGTAAAATTCAATTGTTAGGAACGTACTTTATTTTATTTCAAAGTAATGTTTTTCAAAAGTTAATGCTACAGGGAGAACATTATTTTGCTTGAATTAAGCAATTACTTTGCTTAAACGCAAATCAGCGAATGTTGGCTCAATCACAGTACAATTTTAGAAAATGGTTGCTAAATTGAGATAATTCCTTATATAAGGTGCGTTTCATATTAAGAGCCCACCCAAACCTCTTGATAATTCCTTATATAAAAACTAAGAAATTAATTCCCCTCTTATAAATAAAACAGTGTAGTACTCCACACATATAAGTTTACAATTAAATTTTTTTATTTACAATTTTGTGGCTGTTGTGACGTAGTGGGTAGAGTGTGTGTTCAAATCCCATCTGACTCAGAAAATTTTTTCAACTAAATTAATTTTCTGTTCGGCCGCCACTTCTCTGCAGACAATGGCAAACCTCAGAGAGTAAAAACTGCCATGAAAAACTATTTGAGAACATAAGCCGTTCGGAGCATGGTATAATGATTTACAAGGTAGGAGTGACGATTTTGAGTTCTCAAAAATACACTGAAAAAGAGAAAACGAAGAAGCAGCATAACAGATAAAAAGTTTAACTTCGTATTGATTTGACAACTCCCGATCGCCGCTCGTGAGAAAAAAGGTAGTTGTCAAGGCTACCTTGTAAATTATTGTATCATGGTTCGGAGTCGGCATAAAGCATGTAGGTCCAGTTCTCGATCATTTGTATTCAAACATTTCACAACACACACAACATAACTGATCATAAGAAGCTCGGACAAAATCCTTTCAAAGGCTGAAATGGCCATTTCATTTTTTGTTTTAGTTGACATTAAATTAAAAAAAAAATTAAACTAATAAATTTTTTTAGAATAACTTATTTTTTATATAAAATAATGAAATATAAAACAAATTTAAGCTAAGAAGAAAAATGCTCTCTTCTCTCTGCTCTATCTACACGGAGAAACTGCTAAATTTCTGAGCAGATTTAGCAAAACTTGATCATAATTCTACTAATTATTAGCTATTTTTAGCTCAAAAATTGCTATTAAAAATTAAAATAAATAAGCAAATGCTTGCTAGAATCAAATCAAAATTTGCTTTTTCAATTTATAGGTACTATGCAAATAATTGCCAAAATTTTTACCGAAGGCCGAACAGAAAAATTAATTCAATGGAAAAAGCTTTTTGTGTCAGGTGGGATTCGAACCAGGGTTCTCTGGCGTATGGTCTACCCATTGCGCCACGGCCGCAATTTCAACTAAACTTACATAAACTAACAAATAATCTCCTCTCATGTTAGACATGGTGACAATGTCTAAAGCTCAAATTTCCCCCCAATTTTATGATTTATTTTTTTTCTTGTAAATTTTTAAAAAACCAAAAATGTGAAGATAAAAGAAGTGCGAAATCTTATGAGAAATGATTTTAATTGTTTACATTGTCGTATACATTGATGCACTGAGGGCCAGCAACGCCATTCGGTGGACATAAGTCAGAATAAAAAACTTAAGAAATTGGAAAAATGAGTTATGGCCTATAGATTGGAAATATTCAAGTTATTTCTACTGAAAATATCAATTAAATTGATCAAGTCCTGCATGGTTGGCAACAATAAAATTATCGAAAATATTAATAAAAATGGCACATAACTTGATTATAAATTATTTGTATTGTAAATATGTAGGAAAATTTTCAATCCTTCTTAGTTTTTTAAATATATCCTTAGGTATATGCAAGCCCAAAATAAAAGTGAAGTGTCGAAAATTTTTTGTTTCTGTGATTAAAAAAATTAGTGCACAAAAAATTCTTTGTTTTTTAGATAAATTACTATTTTGATTCAAAATTTCCCCAAAGTTTTCCAAGCTAAATAAAAATATGCCAAAATATTCTTTGGAATATCCATTTAATTAAAAATTGCCTCGAAAAACCTCGAATTCGAAAATTTTAAAAAATCTTGTAATTTCGTAGACAATGGAATGAAGTTTCAGTGTATACGCAAAAATATTACAATATATGTAAATAGACTCTATTCTATTAGATCATTCCGCGGAGTTTCCCAAGCTTTCAAAAGTATTAAATGATATACACTTAAATAAAAAAATGCCTAAAATATAATTATTATAAAGTTTAAATTTTTATCTATATCAATAATAATCATTTTCTGTTTGTTTGCTTGTTTGTTTGATTTTCATACAAATCAAAGCGGCTGAATGGTTTTCGCTAAGACTTAAAACATGTATTACTTGCATCATAGATTAGGTTATTGCATACATAGTTTTAACTACACCTCCTTTTACCGCACACAAATCAATAGAAATGTAATTTTGCCGACTGTTTCGATTGTACACAGAGCAAAAAACCACCACGTAAAATCAAGAAGATCCCCTTATTGAGCTTCAGGTTTATTATTAATAGGTTCTATATCAGGTTTTCTCCTTAATAGTACCAAATACGAGAAATTTTTCATAGGGAAATCTTCTTATTTCTATAGAGAAAATCTTATTATATATTATCAACCATTGCCTAATAAGATATGTAATTTAATGAAGGAAATGATGTGGAAATGTTTTAAATACTATTGTCACCTCACTCACTCATCTCAATTAAGTTTAGGAAGAGACCACTTAAAACTAAGAAGAAAATCTTAGCCTTTTTTTATGTATACATGAATACATGAAATTGAAATGAAAATGTTTTACTGAAACATTCACATTTAAACAAATTTTGTGAAGTTTCTATATATATTTTCTATATTTAAAACAAAAATGAATAACTAAATAAGATTTCTTATTTAACCTTCATCGGTCCCTTATTTTTAGAAACGAATAGGTCCCTTATGTGTAAATTTTACACTCTTTTCTAGGAGCCATATTTTTGTTGATGAATGAAATAAATGCGATCTAATCGTTTTAATTATTTATTAATTTATTAATTTTAAAAGAAATAAAACAATTTTCAAATCAATATAAAGGAAAACAATTCAAAATAAAAATGAGAAATCAGGAAAATATCTAAAAAATCACAAAAAAGCAATTGAAATTAATTCAATCTCCGTTGATGTACACATTTTTCGCATAGCTTATAGTAGTGTGCCGGACAGATAGATTTAGTACACAAATCACACCGTGTGGCGTGGTTATTTGCGTTCGAGAGATAAGGACACAATATTATTATTCCAATATTCCATCCTGGATTCATTGCTGTGTATATAATGAAAGCATTGCATGCCGATATATCAATCATATTGCAAAAGAGGGCAACTGGCCATCGGTTCACCTTTCTTTTGCATCGGTATGTCGCAACCAACTTATCTAATACGTCGACTCCGCCTTTAGTTCTATTATAAAATTTTATAATTTTGGGCTTTTTTTGTGGATCGTTCGGATCAATTTCGACAGTTGAATGATAAGTGGAGAGCAGAGTAACAAAGCGACGTTTTTTTGGAACATATGATAGCATGCAAGCACGTAAATTATGGTCGAATACAGCTTCGGTATGATGAATAGCTCTTCTCTTCATATCCACCAATGAAGGAGGAATTTCCTTCCGGTTCTTGCGAATCGTGCCTACCATAGTCATTTGTCGTTGCTTTAGTTTCTTAGCGAGCTGATGAGATGTGAAAAAGTTATCACACGTAACATTTCTTCCATTTAAACCTGAGGAATTAGTAAATAAGTATAGAAATAGTCATAGTTTCTAAGCTACTAAACAAAGCAAATAACTGCAGTACCTTCAGTCATTTCCAGCACCACCCGTTTTCCTTGATTTACTTCTGGTGCGCAGTTACGATCACGTCCAATATATACTTGCAAATTATATGCATACCACGTCTCAGCATCTGTAGCGATCCACAATTGCAACCCATATTTGGCTGGTTTCGATGGAATGTATTGTGTAAATGGTGATCGACCACGAAATGGCAGTAATTGTTCATCGACAGTTACAAAATCACCAACACAATATAAGACTTTTAGCCGCTGCACCCATTTATCGAATATTGAACGATAAATGGGTACAACCAGTCATCCTTGTACCGACGAAGGCCATACAGATTTGTCATTTCGAGAACAGCTTGTTGAATTGGTTCAATGAATAATAAAAATGTGAGAATACTCGTACACTGAGCCACAGCATATACAGTAGGTCCTAAGAAACACAATAATAATAACTAATAGTATAATAAATGTAATAACAATAGTAATAACAAAATTGAAGTTTACCTTGTCTGGTGGCGAATGAAGTGGACAAATTTCTATTCGAACGATTGAATTCAATGGGCTCTTTGGAATATTGAATTTTTTTGTCTTTCGACAGCAGCAGTATATTGGGATCAACAATAGCCGATTGTCTTGTCTCTTGCTGGACAGAATCATCGCTGTCGTACTCATCCTCACTATGTGGTTCATTGTTCTCTGGCACAAAGTCGTCATCACTATCTGAATCAAAATCACCACTCACATCACTTGGATACTCATCGAAACAGGATAAATCCATCGTTTTTATTGAAATTTTCAAATAAAACACCAAACAAAACAGTAACGCGTCTGTTCACAACGTATATTATATGTTCCGTTATAATAAAGAAGAACAACGTGGCATTTTGCTCGCCAAGAATGCGTAGTGTAAATATTACACTTAGGAACCTATTAGGGAAATTTTTTGTGTAGGGTAGCAGCGACATCTACCGTGAAAAAAGATGTCAAAGATATAAACTTTACTTTCGATTTTTACATTGAGCCAAAATCTAAGCTCGATTTAATGAACTTATAATTAAGAAATATAACCTTAAAGTTGAAAATAGTGTAAAATTTACACAAGGGACCGATGAAGGTTAAACATCAAGGAGATAACGTTTACAAATAAAAATAAAATCATACATTTTTAATAAGACTTTCTTATAGTTTTTAAAAGTTTGCTTTTAAAAAAACAAGAAGATTCTTTTTGATTTCTATGAACTAACTAACTAACTATCTAACTATGTGATTTCCATAATAAAGAATGACAGCGTTTAATAAGATTTTCTCTATAGTTTTAATAAGACAGTCTTTTTGGATGAAAACCTTAGAGGAATCTCTTGATTTTGTTCTATTTTAATAGGTTGTTTTGGCTGTGTGTATGAGTGAAAATTTGGAATTAAATTTGTATGCTTACCGTCGGTAACTGTACTAAAAATGGGCGTGGTGGCACTTTCATTACGCCTACTTTTAAGAAATCATTAATACTCCAAAATTTCTGGGCAGATTGAGTTGAAATTTTGGCAGTAGATTGTTTTCGAGCACGAGATGGTTAACGAAAAAAGTGTTTTTAAAAAAAGTATGTTTGCTGAAACGTCCGTGGCAAAGCCGCAGTTCACTGGGTCCTGCTATTAAAACTATAAAAAACAAATAATAAATAAAATTAAAAAAAACACAAAAAATCGAACAAAACACAAAAAACAATGAAACTATAAAAAAAAATTAAAAAAATAATTAAAAAAAAACTTAAAACAAAAAAATAAAAAATTAAAAAATTGGGGTTTGCTAAATCCTGTCAGCTCCTCGTGGTAGACGTTGGATCTTTTTGGACAACTTTCCAAAGAGAGGTGCTTTAAATTTTTGTGTTATATGGGATAAGGCGTGGTTGAAGGCGAATTTGCAAATATTTTCGTCAGTCACCTTGTATAGCCGATTTCAATTTATATATCAAATTTTTTTTGGAATAAGACGACTTCTTCTTATTGCTATGTAAATTTCACATTAAGAGTATGGGAGGTGGGCGTGGCAATTTTTTTAATTCACACATACATTTCCTATTTTGAGTGAGTTATTTTAATATAACTTCAATACCGAAAAAAAATGAAAATGTTTTAAATTTTTGTTTTACATGGCAGGTAGGCATGGTTGTGGGCGAATTTACAAATATTTTCGTCTGTGAACTTATATAGCCGATTCCAGCTTATAAGCCAAATTTTATTGTTATACGGCGACTTCTTCTTAATGCTATGCAAATTTCGTGTAAAAAGTATGGGAGGTGGGCGTGGCAAAATTATTTTTGTTCCAAACGTATATTACAGATTTTAAAGTGAGTTATTTTGATATAACTTCAGTACGAAAATATATAGCGCTTAATTTTTGTTTGTGTTATATAAGAGGTAGGCGTGGTTATTGATAAATTACGCCCATTTTCATTCTCTCGGAGGTTTATTATATATATACTCCATGCACAAAATTTTGGTCATCTATCTAGCAGAGATGTTGACTTTTGGCCACAAAAAAGAACTGGCTGGCCCACTGTGCGATGTGGTGAACGAACGATTAAGTTATTCGAATTTACCATTTTTGGTCCATATCTTGCAAGCCGTTCCGAGTTTTGACACACAGTGGAAGGCAAAATTGTAGTCAAAAAAAAGTGAACAATGATAGTGAATCGTGTAAATTCGCCTCAAAGATCGTTTCTCTGAATCTTGTTTCACATTCCTAATAAACATTCTTGGAAACACCCCATATTTTATATCACACAGGTGTTTTATTATTCTTCATAACTTTAAATTTTTTCATAATATATAACGTTGGGTCAGAGTTTTTTTTAAATATTATTTATTTACGTATATTTACAAAAAATATACACTAGTGGTATTTAATTAACGCCGTATTTGTGGTGTAAATAGCGTATGTGCAGTTAGTTCATACAACTTTCCACATATACGCAGTTTACATCACATATACGTCGTTCATTGAATACCGCTACTATATATATTTTGTTTAAGGCCTGTAGTATTTTAACTTGTTATTAGGATACCAAGAAAAAAATTTTCAAATAAATTCTTATCGAAGCACAAGGTGGTGCAGCACCTAAATTTCTTCCGTTAATATGATGAAAAATACAATATTAAAACTGTTTGCTAAAAATTTGTGAATGTAAAGTAATTTGTGCAGATATTAAGCGTAATATTAAAATTGCAGAAATATTTTACATTCATTATATTTTAAACCACATGTTCGTTTTCCGTTTATTTATAATGAACCAATTCAATAGAAATGCAAACAAGAATTTCGCTTAAAAATATTTTAACTAACACATTGATTGTTTACCTTTTTTAAAATTATTTTTTTTGGCATTTCCGCCTTTAATAAATAGGGCTGTGAAATTGTAGTCATAAATAGCTATAAAGAATTACAGTTTTAACTACTAAAGTATGCATGCTATTGTTATGAATTTAAAATACAAATGACTTAGCTTTATCGTTATTTATTTTACTGTTGTAGAATTTGTTTTAGTTTAAAAAGATTAGTTAGCAAAGCACAATTTCAGTGAGTGCTTGCGGTGTAGTGTATTTTGTTAAGTTCACTCTCAGATGTGGAATAAGTACCAACTTTACACATACTACCTGTTTTTTTTTTCATTAAAGCTATTGATACGAAATAAAATAAACTTTTTGGTTGGTCATTATAAATATTACATATAATTAAATCAAAAATTTATCTTTTGCTTATTACGTAAAAAATGTACACTAATTTTTGTGCTGCAGCAGGAATGTGCTAAGGATTACTATATCCTTTAAAGCGAGGTTTAAAGAGGTTAAAAGTATTTTTAATGACTAAAATTAATAGTAAAAACTATAGTGACATAAAAATAATTTTTCTGAGACTGAATAACACTATTAAGAAGGATAAAGTTTTCGATGAAGTACAAATTGTTAGCTCCAGACCAGAGTTAACATATTAGCGAAAAATTAGGCTGAATATGGTCTGAATATAATCCAAAATGCCTTTTGTGCCGTAAACTCGGGCGAACAGCGCTGGAACAAGGGAAATTTTAAGCAAAAAAGAAAAAAATTACTAAGTGTCAAGACTAATGACTGTTTTAAAGCATTAATGGGCATTCTGCCACTAATGGGCAAATAGTATTCGCACTGTTATAAGAAAAAACACTTCACGTATGTATTTAAGAGCGATAACGATGCGTTGTGTTGCGTTATTGTGTTCAAGCGCTTAATAGCGTTATTGCGCTGATGCATTTGTTTTTTTAAAAGTAACGCAAAAGTAACTGCTTATTTGAGCGTGTTCGATTTCAAAAGTGCAATCAAACTTTAATCTTAATTCTGACTTCCAGCTTGTTTTGCAGACCACAAACGTGTTTAATTTCTGTATCAGCCTTGAACGATGTAACTACAGTTTGACTGCATGATTGAAGTCTAGGTTTCTTACCCCTTCATTTTGGACATCGAACAAGCACACCAACAATAAGCAAGACTTGAGAAATAACAGATTTTTGAATAAAGTAGTGCTTCTCGTGTCTTGCTGGTGGTTGATGTGCTTGTTCGTAATACAAAATAAAGAGGTTAATTTGTGGTGAATGCTGAGTTCTGCGCCTATACTGGCTTGTTTAGTATTAACCAAAGAGCTGCGCAAAACATTCTATTTGTGACACTTTACTACTGTACAGTACTTCAGTGAGTTTCACTGAATTTCACTGTAGCGTTGACATCGCATACACTAGTTCTATGCTACAGCTCAGCAACGAATCAAGCACTTCATCAGTTGAAATGCTTTTCGCTACAGTTACAGACAGTGTTTATGTTATGATGCAGAGCAGAATATGAAAACATAAAGCGATTCTACAGTGAAGTAACAGTATATCATGGCAAGCATAGCGAGTGCTTCGTTTTACCCGTAAGTACTTCAGTGACAGTGCAGTAGATTCTACTTCAGTTTAGTTCTACTTCAGTTTTGTTCTATTGTTATGAATGTTCTACTGTCTCTTCGTGCAGTATTTGTTTGTATATCAAAACCTTTCTTCACTGAAGTGCTTTTTTTGATATGAGAGAGCTTGCAAGTCATTTGTACAGTGCTTGTGCAGCTCTTTAGTATTTACTTGTAATTGATTAAGCCCCTTTAAGGCATTTTACGAATATCACTTTAATATAATAAACTTCTTTAGATATAATATATTTCTGCAGGACTTTAATTTAGTTTCTTGTATTTTTTTTTTAAAGTGAGGCTAAGCTACGCTTACTTGACCAGATAATTTATTACTCTATCCAACCCACCGCACTCAAACAATTTACCATAACCGCGCTATCCAAATTGAAACCTGAGGCAGGAATCAGAGCATTTCGAGCTACGTCATGACTAGTGTCGGACCGAATATTCTATTTCAATTTTGGGGCTTTTTTTAGTTACGGCTGTTCGGCCTTAATATGACCGAAATCAAAATATAAAAATCTCATGAAAAATCTCATATATGAATTACAACCTTAACATGATGAAAAAAGTAATAATAAATATATTACACTATGTAAAAATAATAATAATAATAATTAAGTGAGTAAGCTGACACAAAAATAAAAAAAGAACGGTCGAAACGAAAATGGCCATTTCAGCCCTTGAAAGGCCTTTGACCGAGCTTCTTATGACCAATTGTATTGTGTGTGTTGTGAAATGTTTGAACACATATTATCGAGAACTGGACCAACATGTTTTATGCCGACTCCGAATGGCTTCTATTCTCAAGAAGCTTTTCATGGCAAGTCTTACTCTCTGAGGTTTGCCATTGTCTGCAGAGAGCGCTGACGGCCGAACAGAAAAATTAATTCAATTGAAAAACTTTCTGTGTTAGGTGGGATTCGAACCAGTGCTCTCTGGCCTATGGGCCACACACTCTACCCACTGCGCCACGGCCGCCACAAAAAGAACCAAAACCAAAAAAAAAAAAAAATAATTTATAAGTTAAGTTAAAATAAGTGCAGCTCTAAAACTTTCGGAATTTCACATCTAAATTCTAAAATCGAAGGATTGCCTTTGAGCACAATTCCATTGTAAATAACGTTAGAACGCTATACAACACTGCAATTATTATCTGAGCCAAGCACATATATATACATTTGTTTTTGCGTTTAAGAAACAATTATATGTATCTAATAATTTTCGAACAAAGTTTTAATAATGGTTTGTGCATAAGGTAATTTTTCTGGCTCGCCTAAGAGTATGCAATAGATTTGTATAACACATTTCTTTCAATTAAACAACGGTCACAGTAAAAAACATTCAGCGCTAAAAATAACAAAACAAAAAAAAAAACACCGTTAATATCAAGTTTTTTATTTTTCTTGCTGGTGATTTGAGTTTGCTGGTGCTATTTTGCCAGTCTTGTTTTCTCAGGACTTCATTTGTCGAAAATTTTTATATATCAATTTTATATTTAAAAATCAAGGTAAACAAATAAAACATTTCATTAACATCTTATATCTGCCATTTCGTGCAAGACTGTAATAAATTAAAATTCAAATTTTTGGGAAGGCTCATCTTTCATCTCTTGAGAGTAACGTTAATATAATAATGGCCAATAAAATCTTAGAATATATGGTAATATATATCGGATAAAATAGAAATTGTATAAAGTAAAAAAACTAGTTCGTCTCTTTTTCATGAAATCCTGCTGACATATAGCAAACAAAAATATAAACCGCCAATTTATTGCCAACCCACTTAAGTAAAATATTTTTCGCCAAAGTAGTTGTTCAAACCGTTAATTTAACGAGTTATCGCCGTAATAGTAACTGGTGATTTGTGTAGATATTCTGATATTATTTTCTAAAATATGCTATTGATGAATATCAAAATATGCTATTGGAGACACAACGATTGTTTTTGGAAGTTTTCTGGAATATTACTCCATCTTAAATTGCAAATAATAGATAATACAGAATCGATAAACTGATAGTAATAACATAAGGTATGAAATGTATACTTTTTATTATCAATACAACGAAGTTTTTTCTAAATTTTGATTCACACATAATGTCCTACTTCGATTAAGTTTAAATTGTTAGGTCCAGAGAAAGAGAGATCTTTTTTTTACGCAAGATTTTTTCTATGGAATTTTTTTTTTTCTACAGATTTAAAGAATGAGACGAACTTTTGGAAGATTTGACAAAAAAAAGGGGATCTGTAATATAAAATTTGTCAAACTTATTCAATCAAAGCCGAAAATTGTTAAGGAAAGGGGAAAATTGGTTAAAAAAGTACCGAACAGGATCATGAAAAACTTATCATATCTCGAAACTTTAGTAAGTTGGAAAAAGGGAATAAAACTAATAATACTTTCTAGGGGAGAAGGGAGGACCTTTGTTTGAACTTGATTTAGAAAAACTTGTATAACACTGAATCATATATTATTCTTTAAATTAATGCTTTTCATTCACTTAACAGAATTCATTGATTTGATGTATTCATTCTTTTGTTCAAAAAACAAATTCTATAAGTTTTATTTGTTTTTAATGAATTGTTCGTTATAAATAAGAATCTGCGTTCATGAATATTGATATCTCATTTTTGTTGTTGCTTAGAAACTAGCTTAAAATGTTAAAAAATACATTTATTGACTTAAGAACTTATTTTTTTAAAATGTTAGAACTTGCTACGCTTTTTTGATTGAGCTTGTAGATCTTGCAAACGTATGAATAACTCATTTTTTAGATTATTGTACACTACATTGATTTTAATGTACAAAACATTGATTTCACTGTTTAATTTATTGATTTGCAATACTTTGATTGCAATATACAATACATTGATTTCAGCAAACAATCTGTACCGATTCAGAACTTGTTCTTACATTCAACGAACGCATTCATAAAATCAAAGAAAAATTCGTTGATGTGAAAAACATCTTTTATTTCGCTGATAACTTGGTGTAGCGGCTAATCTTTTTCTTTCTAAAAAAAGGGTCAAAATAAGATAAATTGAACTTTTTGATCAGAAAAACTCATATATGTAAGTTCAATGTTTTAGTTCTTCGAACTTATGAATTTTTTTTAATTCAGTGAATCTGTTCGTTGGGACAATGGGTAGTATACAATCATTCAATAAATAAGTTCTTTAAATTTAAAAACTTTTCTCTTTAATTTAATGTATCAGTTCTTTGGGATAAATAACTTTATTCCTTAGACCAAATATATATGTATATGTTCCTTGAGTTTAGGAACTTCTGACATTGGTTCAATGAATCTGTTCTTTGAAACTGAAAAGAACTTCTTTGATTTAAAGAAACGATTGCTTGGCTGCAAGTAAAAGTTCATATAAATCAATGAATGTTTTTTAATGTTTCAACAAAACTGTTTCTTAAATTGTTGTTCATGAAACACTTCCTTGAACTTTTATTTAAACTTCAGAACAGGGATTCATTACGTTAATGAACGCGTACATTGGATGAATTGTAATGGTTCGGTGAAGAACATTTAAGGGGTTACATGGCATTGGCTGTTTTTTGAAAACGACTTTTTTTTAATAATTTTGTATTTTAGTAAATATTCTAAGAAAAAAAAAATTTCATGAAAAAATGCCTACGGGTTCAAAAGTTACAGCCGGATTAGTGAGAGCGCATTTTTAATTTTTGCGCTACCTACATACGTACGGCAGCTGGTATATATGTACTTGTTTTACTTGCTACCTGACTTTTGGTGGTTGTTATTTCGTACCTACTTGAAGAGTGAAGGGTGAAGCCCGAATTGCTAAACGATTGCAAAAAACTAACGAAGGAATACAGTACAGTACGAAGCAGGCATGGCAGATTGAAGGTAACCTTTTTTTTTCTTTGTTCCCAAACTTTGAACGCGTTTATCTCGAAACCATGTTTTTCATACTGGTTGCGGCACTAGCGGGCTCATTTTTTGACGAATTTTTTTTTTTTTTTGTATTTTTTTAAACTTGATTCGCTGTCGTATGACACGAGCTTTTTTTTAAATTTTTTTTCGATTTTTTATGAATTTTTAAAGTCAATATTTTTTTCGAAAAAACATACTTTCAAATTTGGAACATCACCAAATATTGAAAAAAAATTAAAAAAAAACCTCGCGTCATACGATAACCAATTTTGTTATGATTTAAAAAAGTAATTTTTTTCCAGATCGGACAATTTTTGCAACTCCCAGCGCTACAACCACGAGGCCCCATTTTTTTCTCTGCCGCCAGTTTGGAGCTCTATAAAACCATGTTGGAGTGAAAAATATATTTTTGTGAATTTTTTTTCTTGTAACTTGTTCAATTCTCTACAATAATAAATTTTGGAAAAATGTTTGTTTTTGACTGAGTTATGAATTTTTAAAAAAAGGTCTGTTTTCTCTGCCACGAATGTCTTGTCCCACCTTAAAGAAAATTACCCGTAGTGAGGATATCAGCCAGGGTGGACACAATTTTTTGATAAGTTTGAAGTTTGATTTGTTAAGAGTTTCTTTAACTGGAAAAAAGTTGAATTTGAATTGAAAAAATTTGAATTTGAAGTTAAAAAACTATGATACAAAGGTTTTTACGAATAGTTTTAAATGAACATTATTTTTAGCAGACAAATGTGTTGATATAACATCGCATTAATTAAAAAGTTTTGTATATTATTTTATTGTTTTAATTTTTCTGATATCTATGGGGGATAGCTGCCTCCTTCCCCCTCGCTATGCCCATTTATTCGAATGAAGTACATTTTTTTCTTCTCAAAAACTCTCAAGGACTTTTTCAACATATTTATAAAACATCCATTCGAAAAATCTGTAAATTGTGGAAAATGGGGAGAATGACAAAAACATTTATTATCAACGATTTATTGTTATATCGCATAGTTTTTTTCTCAATTACTTGATGAAATGAATGTACCATTCCATATTCATGCCATGTATATGTAAAGTTCTATAACTTTCCTCACCTATTTTCGTGTGATTTAAGTTCATGCCATTAATTCTATTTCCAATTTGTATATATATTTTTGGCAAAATATTCTTTAGCCATAAATGCAAGTGTAGGGATTCACAACTCGCTAACTCTAGAAATACTTTGCTGATGAGTAATATCAATATTTTTAAACAAATTTGGTGATGATATTTACCATTTATATGTCTGACCACACAAGAGATGCCAAAATGTAAACCGCGTTAATTTAAATGCATGATTTCGTTTAAAAAACCAACAACAACTAAGGTTAAATAAATTTTACACTCACTTATGCGGTTAATTTAAAGTGGCCATAACAGTTTATTTTTGCAGGCCCAAAAAAAAAAAAAAAATTACAATTGCATGAATGTACCACAACCTGAAAGAATTGTATTTTTTATAATGGCTTTAATTTTTTTTTTTCATTTCAGCTTGATTTTAACACTTTTAACTCTGGAAATCTAACTTAAGGTAAGTTTTTCTATAATTTTGTTAACCAAATTTTAACAACTAAAATTCAAACAATTTTCTATTGAGACCGACTCTGTTTCATTTTCACTTTATGATTAATTTTTTTTTTTTTGTGTACATTTTTTTCCAAATTTTCTTTTTATTTCGTGTCAGTTTGTATTTTTATCATTCTGTTGTTTTTTGTTTATTTTATATTATTTACGTTTTTACTTCCTGCTGTCATCGCAAAGATTGATTTAAATTATTTTGAAACAATATATCAAAAACTTACAAATATATAAAAAATATTTATTTTGCAATTTTTCTTTATAAATTAGACGTGCAATAGTTATTGTGATTTTTTGGTTAAGACATAAGAAGTTCATTTATTTGACGAGTTCAACATAGTTCGCGCTTTATTACCAATCTACTATTTGAACCAATTCAACTTTGTTGAGAAAAGTGAAAATTTTGTATAGAATCTTTTTTGGAAGCATCATTTTTTGAAAGTGAAATTTATGAAAATCTATCAAGTATTCAAAGCCAAAGAGCATAGATAATCTTGATCGTTATTATTTTTACTTGAAAAAGTATTGGTTTAATATTTGCTATCAGAATAATATTTGTACAAAACGACGAAGTGCAAGAGATGGAGGCTCATGAAAGGAATAAATGGCATTTTTGCAATAAGAGTTCGAAGTATCACAGCAAGTAAGTGAAGACAGTTGAAAGCCAACGTGTGACTATTATCGCTTAATTCTTCCTATGAGAATCCGAATTGATTCTTCTACTTGTATTGAACCTAATTTGAGCTTAAAGTCATACAAAGATAAAGCTTATACACATTTATAAAGATATATCATATTTTAATTCGCACTTGTCAGTCGGTAAAGTCAATCAATATAGTATTTGGATGAAACTAAAAAACATTTTTTATTCTAAGACAACTCTAAAAATGACTTCATCATCACCCATTTAATATACCGTTTGAGGTTTCGAAAATTTTTCGATCAAATTTGTTTATATTTTTTTGAACGGTTTCATCGGTTAGGTGATTATTTAAAATGTTGCACTAATGTGCATAATAAATATTTACCTCAAATAGCTGCAACCCAATGATTTAGTGCTCGAAATGACTTTAAATAGCTTATGGTGCCTGGCACCAACAATCATATCTTTTAATGACAATAGAACCTATATTTTCCAAGAAAATTTTTTAAAAAACAAATGACTATGTGGCTAAATACTTACACATAAGTAATAGAAAAATTATATCAAAACAAATAAATTATAATAATAGTATTAGCACATAATTTGAGTTTAATTGCATTTAATTCTGATAATTTAAAAGACAGAATTGAAAAAGCATTAGTTTTGTAAAGTGATGGGTACACTAAAAAAAAATTACCAAACATAAGTAAACTTATGCATGTGGCTTCGACTGTTTAGATTTTCCCACATAAACCTTTGAAATATTGAAATATTTTTTCTTTCATAGTTTAAACATTTTTTTGTTTGGAATACACTAAAAGAAAAAGTTCTTTGTTGTAATGAATTCGTCCTATGTAGAAGTTCATTAATTCAATGAATCTCCGTTCTCTAATTTTATGAACTTTTTCTTACAGCCAAAGAATCGATTCTTTAAATCAAGGAAATAGTTCTTAATTTTAAAGCACAGATTCACAAATCTAATGTACACTCAAAAAACTGATTGTTTGTTTTTATTTTTAAGAAACATTACATGTAATATAGAAAGTAGTTCTGAATATATTATGGAGTTATGAATTATAGAATAAAATGTCGGAGAAATGCGTTACGAATTCTGAAAATTTTTTGCTGAGCGGTATGTTTTTGGGTTTTTATTTAAATATATCTCTTCGAATATTTTTTATGTAAATCTCTGTAATAAAGAATAGCTACAATTAATTTAATTTTTGAATTTTTTTAAATAAAAAAATTTGGATGCGTTAGATTCGTATCATAATACTTTTAAAAGTTTACTGCTAAAATCAATGTTTTGCTATTTATTTGTAAATCAAGAAATTCAATTTCTTCTAATGATTCATCATTACTCAAAATCAAAGTTCACCTAATGATCACGAGCTGCGCTGATGGAGTAAAATGTCGAGGCATGTAACTAGGTAGCATGCGAGTATTTGCATAATTTATATACTATAATGTCAAAAACTTGTCAACTCATGATTAGGTGTATACAAATATTTTAAAGTTCTTGTGGGTACTATTGCCGACAAACACATTGTTTTGACATTAGAATCAAATCATTTTTTGTTTTTTTTTTTTTTAATAAAACCAAACAAAACTTGAGTCACTCTGAATAAAATTGCATAGCATTATATGCATTATTGAAAAACAAAGTAAGCTATTTAATTACTAACGGGAAAAGAATTTTGTTGACCTAAAGCTTACAAAATAGGCAAGAGGAAACTTTAAAAAACAAAAAAATGGGGCCAACAACGGCATCAATTTGTTCTTGCTTGTGTTTTTAAAGTTTTATTGTCTCATGGCATTTAGATTCTGAGATACTCGTACTTGAGGTTATAGTTATGCTCGAAAAATGTCTTTCTAGACTTCTTTTAGGGTTAAGTTCATTAACTGCTTCCTGACGTGTACTGACCATATAAACAATGTAGTCCGTAAAATATATTTGAACTTACATAATCTTAGAATATTGACTGAGTATAAGGGCGTAAACTCATTCTACACATTTTGCCGGTGATCACGTAATCTGAGCATGCCTATATTAAACAATACTCCCGTTCTCAGTAAAAATTACAAATTACTTTTAATCAAGCTACTGGAAATGCTTATGCACTACGAACATTTGAACAATTGACTCAGTTACGCGCGTCCGGGAGTTTTTCGAAGAAAAAAAAGACACCTTTTTAAACATTTTTTTTTGAAGCTGGATTTTATTTCAGACCAAATTTTTTTTTTTTTCATTATTAAGGTATAACTATTCAAGATCTATCCTTGACTTTTTTTTCCAAAAATATTCGTTGATAAGGTAGAAAAGTGCAATGCCTCGAAAGACCTTACATTTTGCGGTGAGCAAGATATCTATAGGCTGGTTCATCTGAAAAATTTTTTTTTTCGGTTGAGTTCCTGGGCGTTTAATTGCTCGTATTAACTTTTATACATTTATTTATTTATTTATTTATTCTTAACTAAGCAAGGTTTGATCTTAATTCTAGTCTTAACCTATGCTTAACGTATTTTTTTTTTATGGGTAACAGTGTAGGCTTAGGCCGCCTACCCGTTTGACACGATTTCACCTACATGTCTAAGGAAAAGCTGAACTAATGATTACAATTATAGGGCAGAGGAGGTTATGAGGACGGAAATAGGAGCTTGTAAAGATGTTTTTTGAAGGAGAATTTGGATGGTGAATAGCTAACGCTGATACTATTAAATTCTTTCAACACCTATTAATTGGCTCATTATTGGCGGATATAGTATGGTGCTGATACTCGTATAACATTCGTGTGTGAATAGTTTGTCTTGAGGATTCGTTGAATTTTATCTTATTTGATATATAATCACTGTCAATAGCACCGTTGAGAACGTCAAATTTAAAACATGAGGTGAGTAGTTTTCTTCTGGTTGATAGAGGCATCAAATTAAGCAAGCTAAGCCTATACTCATAGGATGGTAGGGTATTGTATTCGCGGGGTTTGTAGGTGTTACTTAGAGCAAAAAGCAGGAACTGCTTTTGAATAGATTCCAGTCTCTCACAGTGTATATCGAAAGCAGGATTCCAAATAATACATTCATATTCTAGAAGTGGGCGTGCTAAAGAACAATATAAGGTTTTGGTAACCCATACATTTTGAACCGAGTTGTTTACTGGCCCTTATTAGGATTTTATCATAATGAAGATTAAATCGCAATTTATTGTCTAAAACGACGCCAAGATCGACGATATGATTAACATTTTTAAGTTCTTTACCATTGAGTAAGTAAATGCTATTTGCGATGAGATTTTTCGGGAGAAAGTTATTGAGTAGCATTTGTTCATGTTTAGAAATAGTTTATTCTGATTGCACCACTGCTCTAAAGCAAGTAGTTTTGATTGTAAAACCGTTACATCAGGTTCAGCATTAATTACATGGTACATTTTTAAGTCATCTGCATATATAAGATGAGGGATATCAGACAATACATCGGATATGTTTGATATAAAAATATTGAACAGAAGTGGCCCAAGTTGACTTCCTTGTTCCTTTCCTTCCTGGAAACCATGTTGCTGTTCATTGAGTAATGGGTTTATTCTACCTGTCAGTGTTTCGCATATTATTTTTTCGAACAGTTTTGGAATTGCACATAATATGGCAATACCCGTATAGCTTTCGATCGACCTTTTATCACCATTTTTGAATATTGGTGTGAGGTGAGATGTTTTCCAATAAGAAGGAAAAACACCTTGATTAAGTGATTTATTGAAGATTATTTGTAGGGGCAAGAGCAGCGAGTCTACACATTGGATAAGCAAATTTGGGGGAATTAGGTCAGAGCCAGGTCTCTTATTTGGGTCTAGCTCGATTATAGCTGCATATATTTCATCACGTGCTAGTTCGATGTGATTGATATGAGGTGTTAAATTAGTGAAAGGAAGGGGATTGTAATATGTGTTTGTAGATACACAGAATACTTCCTTGAAATGATCTGCGTAAAGATTGCAAATCTCTTGAGTGTAAGAGGTTGTAACATTGCCCTTGAACATGGATGAAGGGTATCCGTTTGATTTGCGTTTGACATTTACGTAATCGAAGAATTTCTTTGGGTCTACAGTAATTTTTTTCTTCAATGAGGTTAATATAAAGATTATAGGCTTCTTTTGACTTTAAAGCAAATTCTATAAAGCAAAATTTGACATGTGTCAAGCTGTGGTTTAAAAATATCCTAGTTTTTATCATAGTATACTAACAAATACAGAATGAAAGAAACAAAATTACGCGTTCTGCAGTCCCGTTACCTAGTGCTTTCTTTCTCATTTGACTAAATGACGTCATCCAGCGCTTTCGCATAACAAAAACCGAATGCAACTGTGCGATCACTTCGGCAAATTGAACTAACTGGAAAAAATTTTTTAATGAAAGTTAAGTGAAAATGAAGTGTGTGGTAAAAAATTGTTTAAAGGATCAAAAAAAAACAAAGAACATAAAATTAGTTCCTTTTTTAGTACAAAAGTCTTCTAAAGTTAAGAAGAGATTAAATAATCTTATGAATTAATAAATAATAATAAAATGTGTTCATTTTAAAACAAAATAAAGCAGTATATCTTTTTAAATTCCATAGAAAAGTCTGGCATTATATATAAAAATATATGCAGTGAATGTAAACAATAGCGCTGGGTGACGTCATGCTCTCTTTCTCTCTGTCGCGGAACGCGTAATCTTGTTTCGATCATTCTTGCTAATAAATAAATAAAAAAATAATCATAATTATTTAATGAAGTTGGGTTTTAAAGTTGGAACTGTGCAGGCTTTGGAATTCATCATGTTTTCTTAAAATGTCAATAACTTCGCAGGAAAAAGGGGTCGCCATTAGACAATTTATTTTGAAGTGGAAAAGTATAACTAAATGATGCAATTTGTAGAAAAAAACTAAAAGAAAAATAGAGTGCATCCTGTACATTATCTCAAAAGTAGCCAAAAAAGGGATTTTTCGAGTATATATCCTCGAATATCTCAAAATCCTCATACGTTGAACCGATTCTGACACTGGATTCAGGCTATACGCAGAAAATGTTCGAGAAATTATCAACAACAAAGCCTTGCAGACTTGCATTATTGGTTTTGATTTTTAGAAAACCTTGACCTTAACATATTAAGACCCTCATTTTGAAAGGAATACATAATTTCTATCAATATTAACCCATATAAGCCCAACGTCTTCCCAGAAAGTTTTCAAACACTGCCGCGATATTTTAATTTTTGAAAACGATGCGATTAGAACACATAAAACGAACGATAATTTTTAGGTACCTTTGAGAATGAATTTTATTTTGGCGGTATTAGCTTTTTTGTTTATACTCAATTTGTTTTATTTTGGACAGTGAAAAATAACATTCGTTTTGGATCTTATCGTAAACAGGCGAGTTTTATTTATTAAAAAAGCAAGGATAACAAAGAAACTCAGCTATGTAAATCTTTAAAAAAAAAAAAATTTATATGAAAAGTGTAGTGAAAAGCGTTCAACGTCCTTCCAGAATATTTGGATGTTGCTGAAAATAGGTGGGCGTAGCATTTATAAAAATGTGTTTGGTGGGTAACTTATTATAAAGTATTCACGTTTTAGCAAAAGTATCAAAAAATTAAATAAAAATTTCGGGCTGATCTGAATTAAGGCTCAAAAAGAACCATGCATGGCAATAATAGCACATTTGAAAAATTATCCGGTGATTTCAGCTTGACGTCATCAATAATCTTCATTGACAATCGTGCAACAAAGCGTGCCATCAATCATGCAATAAAAACACTTTGCAGTGATTTGTGTCAAAGGAATCACTCATAAAATCAGCAAAACATAAGGCTGGAAACTACTGTGTTTATAAAAAACCTAATAAAATTTAGATTAGAATAGTTAAATGTATATGTAATGTGTTGGCATGCCAATAATATTAGTTTCTAGGGATTTAAGTGGTTTATATTTTCGTTACGCTATACCTTTAAGCAAACTAAGAACGCTTTGATTTTGCAAGCAAACAATTTCCAGCTAATTCCCATTCATGGACTGTTCAAAAATCTTATTATTAGTCATGCGTTTAAAATCTTTTTACACAACAAAACGACTTGACTCGATCATTGATTGGGGTTTTTTATTTACACTTATTTATCATTTATTCACCTCAATGACGCTTAAACAAAATAAATGTTAAAATAATTGTTTCAGCAGCCGTTGTAGCGGCAATCATGACCACAGACAAGAGCAGGTGCGAATCATTTAAGCACACATAACTGCAAGTTAACCACGTGGCCACCTACAACAGGTGGCAAAAATGTGAAACACCTTAAACTGCAAAAATCTTCGCGCTGATTTAGCCATTAACTTGTTCAGTTTATTGTTTTTTTATTATTATTATTATTGCTATTATTACTGAAGTAGTTGTTGTAAGCGTATAATTCATGGCTTTAATTTGTCTAGCTATAACTCAAAGCATCTTTGGGATTTTGTTAAATGAGTTTAAGATGAGTGATGATTTCAGAACTTTTTTTTGTACGGGTTTTCATGATATGTCGTTTATAATAATATGACCGTTGAAGTTATATCTATTATGTTATGACCGACAAGCTATCAATATATGTTTCAATATTTTGATTTGTTGTGTGAATTGATATATTTGATATTTTAAATATTTTTGAGGGCCTATACAAGCTGTGAGTACTTTTTGACTGTCATCGAATTTTTGTGGTTTGTATATTTATTGCGTGATCGTGTTTGAGTTTAATAATCAAATGAAAAAATTTTTTAATACCAAGCCCACCTCCCAACTTTTTTCCCCACTATTTTGGGAATTCCATTTAATATAATATTTAAAGCATTTAAATTGGTTATTCTTCCATAGTTAGCATTAGTTGTGTTTATATCAGATGCTGGGCATTTCTTTGCATCAAAAAGTAATGATAAGCAGTGGGTAAAAGTTCTTTTTCTGAAGATATTATCTCTTAATTACATGGTGGGATTATATATAGTGAAAAAACCCAATATTCTAATTTTTGCTCAAACTCTTAATAAGCTGTAAGTCAATTATCATTCCTTTCTGCTATGGAAAAAGGGTTAACGTCACTGGACTGCAAGGAAATGTTGAACTTGTTAGGCAGTGGTTGAATATGTGACCGAGAGGGCTAATAACATAATCGAAGGTAGAACGAATTTAATGAACTTAATATGAATTTCGTCGTCGCCAATAGCATTTGATTTTATCCTCAAGATACATCTCACTACATCTGACTCATTTACAGCAGTAATAGTACGTTTACACTGCTGAAATGACTCATTTGGCCAAATGAGAACCCAAATTCTCATTTGTAAATCATCTCATTTGTACGAAATGAATGAGATTTAAAATGGAATTTCTTAAACGAATTTGGGGTAGAATTATTAATGTTGGTGTAAGAGTTAAGATCGGAGGTTTCGGTCTGAGAACTGCATACGAAATAAGAATTAAGAACATCTGGATCTAGTAGACAATATCGAACATTATTGTCTTTTCCTATTTCAATTTCCTTCAAGTTATTCCATAGTTTTTTTCGGTGGCAGTGACGTACTTAGTTTCAAGAAATATAACTTTTTTTTTTAAAATTTAACTGCTGATGAAAGATTATATCTAGCCCTTCTATACTCTTCTCAGTTGATCGCAGTTGGATTACGTTTCCATTTAGTATAGGCTTTATAACATATTTTTAAAGCTACATGCAGAGAAAAATATGTTTATATATGTTTGGTTTCAAAAACAAAATATTCAGTGGGAACCATCTAATGATAAAGAACTTTCCTTCAATAGCATTATTTTTCGATATAAGAAGATATTAGTTGTGTCGAACATTAATATAATTGCCTTAGCTAAAAAACTAACGTCTACATAAATATGCTTGTGACAAAATAGAATTGTGTGTTTCTACCCAATAAAAATATATTTGCATCACTGTTAAGCTCAAAAAGAACAGAACTCTGCAAATTTAAAACAAACAGGACTCCTTTCTTTTATGTGTTTCGCCTAGACATACATATATCTGTTTCTTTTGCAATTGCACGAAAAATAGCGGAAACCTTGTTGCTCTATGCGCTTGCTTTTAACAAGTCTTGGCGTCATTTTAAGTTTCAAGCAGCCGCGCCAAACATGTTGAAAAGTTTAGCTCTTGTGAAAAGTGTTTCTGAAAATTTTTGTTTAAATTAAAAGTGTTTGTGTTTCCAAATTAATAAAATAAAAAACAAAATAAAAGAAAAATACGCCTTATTTTTCAACAGTAAAAATATGTGAGTTTTGAAGCAACTTATGTGAGCTTATGTGTGCTTGTAAAAATTATTGTAATGTAGGATAAACATAATATGGTTACTTCTCAACATAATTAAATTCGTGAAAAACTTATTTACTGTGTTCTAAACATATTTTGTTAGCTTCAAACCAACAATTACTTCTAAGCAAATATTTTGTAATCACAGTGAAAAACTTTTGGCATTTCTTTTGCTAAAATATGTTTCCAAGTAAATATAGTGTAATCATCGGTAAATATATAATGTTGTTCATAATTATAGTTTTTAAAATAATTGCTTGACTGCAATTAAATTATGTATTCTCCAATAAATATATATTTGTCCGTGAATATTTAATGTTATCCTTGACTAAATTATATTTCCAAGCAAACAAATAGTAATAGACTAAAAGTGTTCTCTGTCCATTTACAATTACAATATGTTTATATGAAGACATATTTTCTTTCAAACAAATTATATTGTTTTTAAATTCAAACAACAAGTGCTAAGGTACCATTAAATAATGTTAAGATGGAAATATATAAATGAAGAAAAATTGTATTAATTAATCATATTATATGTGGAACCAATACTGATTACTTGTTTACAAGAAACATGCTGCAAATCCTGCATCCTGCAAATTATGTTTGGGAATGCCTATTATTTTTCAGCGTGTAGTTTTATGGAATTCGTGAACAATGGGCATGTTTTGTTTGAGTTCGGGATGAACGCAGAGGGATCTGAGTGTCGAAAATAGACAAAATTTTGTTTAGGAAAAAGTTTAATTTATCATCAACATTATGAAGGTACCAGCAATCCATTCAATTACTTCTATGTAGATCAGTAAATAGAGCGTCAAAACAAATTGATTTATAGTCACAATATATAAATGTACTGCTCACATCAGCATGCGCAAGATGTATATTAAATGTACCGAAAATATGTTCATCGGAAATAAAAGGTATCTGCTCAAATACAACAACCGTCGAAATATCAGATACTGCATAAAAATCAAGAAGACTGGGTGTAAAATTGCTGCCGAAGCGAGTTGGCTACTCAGAATTGGCCTACAGAAAGACCGACTTCATACAAATCATCAAAAAATTTGTTAGTCACACTATCTTTGCAAAGTAAATTAATATCAAAGTCACCACACAAAATAAGATGGTCAAAGTCAAACCTTAACTCCGCAATCATAAATTTTGATATTTAAGAACTCAACATCTGATCCACTAGATTCACTCAAAAATTTAACATTTAGGTTTGTTTTGAAATAGATAGCAGATATCTGCATGAATACATTTGATTTGCCTGCAGCAAAGTGCACACTTTCGTGCTGTACCACATTTTATAGTATCCCTATAGGAACAAACTAACTTGTTTTTAAAAACAACTAATTAAAAAACTAGTTTAAAATAAACCAGAATATGAACTACTTTTCATTATATTAAGGCGGCAACTACTCTGATGTTGACATGTTTAAATTGCAAATTTTTATTAGATTACAAGTTTATATATATATTTAACCATGTTATTTCATCAAATATTATTAACTTTAGGCCGTCAGGAATAGTATTCAATTGGTTATTTAAAAGCAATTAAAAAAATAATTTAAATGTAACTAATTTAACAAGTAGTTGAAAATTTATGCAGACGAAAGTCAATTGACTTATTTAGCGGACATCACCATACAAAATAAGTTAGTTCGTTCTATGGAAAAAAGTCAGAATTTCAACTAGTTGTGGTTGACAAAAAACTACTTTATCAACTACTTTTAAATTAGTTGATTTTCCTACAGGGATCTTTCAAACTCGTGTTCAGTACATTCAAATCGAACACAGGCTGAAGCGAGTAGTGTACAACATCCGGTTGGATCTTAACAGAGTGTGTACACAACTTTGGGTTGGTTGCATAGCTATTTTTCATGCAGACTACTTTGTCTTTTCAAAACATAGCAAGTACATCAAGTAGATTTTGCTGTACAGCTCGAAATAGATATGAAGATTAAGTTAAACAATCAGGTCTAAAAAGGCCAACTTTATTTTTAGTTTATTTTATTCACTTTCTTTTAAAAGTATTGAAGTTTAAAAAATTCAATTTTATTCTTTTTAAGGTTTGTGTGAATTGTTTTCACATTCTTTTATTTAATCTAACTTATATGCATGTACTTGGTGTACGAGCACAAGAACGTGAGGAAATTTCATATTGAAAACATTTCGGTTTTGAGTACAGTACTTGAATGTTTTACTTTTGTTTTGTAGTATACTCACTCATAGCTGGTTGTTGACAATGATAGAGTATATGTATACGTGTTTCAAGCAAATCCCTGTAGGAAAATCAACTAATTTAAAAGTAGTTGAAAAAGTAGATTTTTGTCAACCACAACTAGTTGAAATTCTGACTTTTTTCCATAGAACGAACTTACATATTTTGTATGGTGATGTCCGCTAAATAAGTCAATTGACTTTCGTCTGCATATATTTTCAACTACTTGTTAAACTAGTTAAATTTAAACTATTTTTTTAATTACTTTAAAATAACAAATTGAAAACTATTTCGATGAATTTAAAAGCATAAAAATTTTAAATTTCTATACATCAAAGAGATCATTTTTTTGACTGTTTTAAAAAATACATAAATCATGCCAAAAAAATCATGCCTGGTCGACACAAATAAATTCTGAAATATAAAATCTGAAAGCAAAATGTAAACAAAGTTAAAAGTGATCAGAGTTTTTTAAATGGAAAATTGTGAAATGTCGTTCTTTGTGGTGTTTTAATTGATTTTAAAATAATTCACTAGTGATTCATGCCAAACGTCATTGGCAGTTAATTCACAAAAGGACTTATAATTACATTGAAGGAGTGCAACAGAAGTACGCTGCGATGGTACATATAATTTTATTATTCCTTTCTTCATTAGACTATTTCTGCTTCCAACAGGTGATAGTTCCAGAAGCTGGATGAACTCTGCGCTTATATGTGAGCCTGCGTACCACGGAGCAGTTTACAAAAACGGGCACGCCACCGCCTAGGAACATGAGCGAAGGTGCCGATCCAATTGATGGGAATTGTGTGGATACTGCGCCTGTTATACACCTGAACACGAGCCAGCTTTTTGATGCTTCATTTCAAAATATAAGCTAAACAAGCGTGTCAGCGGGATTTCCACGCTTTGCAACCATCAATCATGGTCGATGGACACACCGATATTTAGCTTAGTGCTTCTTTTAAGTGTCAATCGCAATGAAGTGATGGAGCAGACTCGACGCTACGTAAGGAAAGGCGTGCGTCTTTACTATTGAAGTGATGTGGTGTTTGCTGAATGGTTAAGCAATGCATCAATATCCGTACAGAGTCGAAATTGTGTAATGTTTGAATGTAAAAAAGTACCAGTTTGTAATTTGAATATCTTAAATAATAAAGAATTTTTTATCGTTTCACAGGGTTTAGAGGCAGTTTATTAGTTTTAAAGTGTGTTCACCACGTCTGTCTTGCAGCTCAATGTCGTAAATAAAAAAATATATCTTTTTGAAACAAAATGTTAGTGAAGCCTAAAGTTAATAATGTTCGATGAAATAACATGGTTAAATATATATAAACTTGTAATCTAATAAGAATTTACAATTAAAACATGTACAAATCAGAATAGTTGCCGCTTTAATATAATTCAAAGTAGTTTATCAACCACTTGTTTTTAAGTAGTATTTCAATAACTTCATATATAATGCAGTAAAAACAATTTAGAATTGAAGTGGATGCCGCCTTAATATAATTCAAAGTACTTCATATACTAGTTTATTTTAAATTAGTTTTTTAGTTAGTTCTTTTTAAAAACAAGTTAGTTTGTTCCTATAGGGATGTTTTGAAGAAACGTTCGGATGTATTCGTGCAGATGTCTAATAGATAAGAATGCCTCCTCCTTTTTTGCTCTGCCTATCGTGACGGAAAAGATTATAGTTTTTATAGTTTTAATTTATATTATTGCATAACCAGGTTTCAGTGACACAAATTATGTCTACGGATGAGTCCGCAAAAATATATTTGACAAAATCTAATTTGAAGTCATTTAGATTTCTTGCATTAAAATGAGCAATTTTCAAACCAGAGTGCTGTTTGCATAGAATATCAAGCATCGTCTTTTGATATCCATTTGTGTCTAAGTTTTTGTTATTCCCAATCATTGAGGCTTATAAAAACAAAAAGCTGTGTAAGGTAAAAAAATTGATTTGGTAGAGATTATAGGAAGAAAAAGGTGAAAAAAGAGGAAAAAGTATAATAACAATAACAAAAAAAGAAGCATTTGAATACATGTAAGCTATTTTACATGTATTTACTTCATTTAATTTCATTTACTTTTACTTTTACTTTTTTTAGAGGCTTTTTTATATTCTCTAAGACATTTCAAAAATATTTAATTTAATATCTATGGAAAAACTTGGAGATTTTCTTTATGAAACAACAAAACAAATAATTGGTACCCCTTTCGTCCATCCTTCAATATTTCCTATCAAAGCAAAACTAGTAAAAATTTATGGAAACTTAGTTCAGTTTTGATACGATTGCTTTAAGTTTTTTACGATACGATTTTATTTTTTCACCGTGGAACCAGAATTAATAAATTCTTACAGCCGTATTCAAAAAAAGTTACAAGCCTCTTGTAAACCCTTTATAATACAGATGCCTAAAAACATTATTCATAAATGTTCTATAACGAGAAAAACCTCTTATAACAGCTTCACAAATGAGAGAATTTTAAAATAGGTACAAACCTTCTGTAAACTTCCTACAAAGCTATTTTAAATTTGAATGTTGAATGTTTGAATGAATTTTGTGTCAAGCAAAAATCAAAACAAATAAATAAATAAAAATTATTGTGTTTGTTTGGCAGTTGCTATGGGCAGCAAACAAAATTTTAAGGCCCAGTTTCAATTTTTTTAGAAAAATTTTCGATATTTTTTTTATTTCATTGTTTTGAAAAACATCTTCAGAATGTGCAAAAATTTCAGAATAAATTTCGAAGGCTTTTAAGAGATGTTTATGTTTTTATGAGAATTAAACGCTCATAAAGTAAGGTGAACAAAAACTTTAAATGTGGTTTTTACGAAATGACATTTTCTCAAACATGCCTTCAAGCGCATGCCGCACTTTAATTCGAAAAGTATTCGTCCGATTAACTCAGATCTAGTTTTACTATTTTTTCAAATTAAATACGCTTTGAGTGAACCGACAAAATCAAACAAAACATATTTCTGTTGCTTAGTATTTAATTTACACTTTGATCTTAGCCATAAGGCCGAGAAGCGATTTGCTGGCGGCCATGGCGTAGTGGGTAGAGTGTGTGACTCTTACGCCAGAGAACCCAGGTTCGAATCCTCCATCCGACACAGAAAGTTTTTTCAATTGAATTAATTTTTCTGTTCGGCCGTCACCTCTCTGCAGACAATGGCAAACCTCAGAGAGTAAAAACTGCCATGAAAAGCTTCTTGAGAACATAAGCCGTTCGGAGTCGGTGTAAAACATGTAGGTCCAGTTCTCGATCATTTGTGTGCAAACATTTCACATCACACACAACACAATTGATCCTAAGAAGCTCGGTCAAAGTCCTTTCAAGGGCTGAAAGGGCCATTTGGTTTTTTTATTTTTTTTTTTTTTAGTATTTAATTTATAAGGTCCGATTTCGTGCACGAAAAATGGGTTTTTTAATTTATTTTTTTATTTTTTTTAATATTAAACTTTTTGTCGGTTCACTCAGAAGGCAAAACTGTTCTAAACACAACCACTTTTGCTTTTTTTTTTTTTTATTTTCGCTCCCTGCAGAGGAAGTAACCGCAAGAGACCTTTCGTTCGCGACCTCAACTTTTACAAGCTGTACAACCATAACTATCGATGCAAGAAAACAAAAATAAAATTGTTAATTAAGATTTAAGTAAAAATGAAAGATAATTTATAAAATAAAGTTCGTTTATTTCTCAAAAAATTTAAACTGGGCCTTAAACAAATGCCTGCTCGTATATCAAATTCACAAACCTATATTTTTTTTTTTTTTTTAATTTTAAAGCAAATGCCATTATATTTATCAGAGTCACAAACGAAAATTACAACTGTTCCTATTTTAAAGCATCAATATTCTCACTTTTGCTATAAGACTCTTAAAACTCGTTTATGAATACAGCGCTTTGAAAGAGTATTTTAACTTTAAAAAGCATTTTAACTAACGAACGTCTGAAAGCTGTTTTAAAATATTTTTATGAATACGGCTGTTATTCTCTAAGGAAAAAGTTTAAAAAAAAAAATCTATCGAAAAATGTTTGCTTAATCTCTTTTTTTCCACTAAACTTTTGAATCAGTGGTTTGTGGTTGTATTGCCATCTTAAATTAACCGAATACACGCTTATGCCAAATCTCTACTATTAATCAGCATTGAAGTCGTCTTTAAAGTTTTTCAAACTTTATTGCAGCAGTTTGTAGAGGAATTTGAAATATGTGTGCATATTTTTGTATAAAACTATTTGAGATTTACTTGAGAGTTTCACACTTTTATTTATTTTTGCAAGTCATCTTTATGTGTGCTTTTAAAATATCATTTAATGTGCAAAATACGATCTATAAAAAACACCTGCAATTTCAAATTAAATTTTTAGGTTTAGTAAGCAAATTTACTCAGGTTAATTTTATAGATTTTAGCTAAATTAGAACATTAAGGAAGATGAAGAAATTAAATGAATTTCATTAATTTTTTATATGGCTATTATTTTCACCGAACTTCAATCGCGTTACACCAAAGGTCTTTTCTGTTTACTTATTTCTTTATACTTTTATTATATATCACTATAGTTTTCCATTTCGGCAAGTCATCTTCATTATCTTTCCAATATCATATCGCAACTATGAATAATTTTTTAAAAAGGTGATAATTTTTAAATAAATAAACACATCTTTTAACAAATTTGGATTATAGCTTTTATATCAATTCTAAAATTAACTAGATAACATTGCAAGAATCCCCCTCTGCCAAAATTATTCATTTAATTTTAAGTCCTATTAGAACCAGTTCAAATTTTTAGCACATTTTGTATTTTTGTTTTGCTAAATCTACCAAAAACAACAAAGTTGTTTTGTTTACTTTTTTCTAGTTAAAAACATAAATTTAAATATGACTCCTCCGCCGACCAAATTTCATTCTATTTTCACACCTTTTTTTGTGCGAAATTTTCTGCAAGTCATCAAGCTCATTGATGTCATCAATTTTAGTACCTTTGGCACTAGGTTATTGAGTTAAGGTGTTAGTGATTCCGTGTTCACATTACTACTAGATGGTATTTCCCGAGAGCTAAACTGGTTTTGAAATATTTCGAGCCTCTCCGCCAGCTGCCAGTGTCTAAAAATAGCACTTAACTCTTTGGTTTTAGTTTGGCTCATTCATGGAATCGCGGCTTATGCTTGGATCTCACTTAGAATCTTTGTTTATTATAATTTTTTTTTTTTTTTTTGGCTTATCAATTATTTGCAAAACAATTTACACTTTATACAGGCGTAAAAGACAATTAAATTTTTACAAGTTAGACCGTATGTAGCTGTAATTTTCTATTTTTAAAAATATTAGTTCATGTAAAGACATATTGTGTCCGTCGCATTCCTTATTTTGAGCTTGAAGCATGTCATGCTATGGAATGTATCTTATCTCTGTCAATGACGTAGCTAACATCAGCGTGTTACCAATTCAAGCTAAAAACAATGATATTTTCCAGAACTATGCTTTAGGAAAAAGAAAAAGTTGTTTAACTACAATTTCAATTTCTTCTGAAATAATGTACTTTTTCGATTGTATTGTTTTTTCTCATACTTTAATTAAGATTCTGAAGTTGTGATTAATAATGTTACACAAGAGCGGGTACTTACAATATTAATTCTAAATTTAATGTGCTTCGGATTTTAGTCGGAGAGAATTGGAAGTGTGGCAAATAAAAATGCAATGCTGAAACTAAAAATCATTCAAATCAAAACGTTTTTAAAATTTTACATAAAAATAATTGTTTCAATTAAAGACACGACAAGAACAAAAGCAAATATTTTAAACAGTTCACAGAAGACATCTAAGCACATGGTATGTGGGAATAAATATGCCCAATAACAGTTCGTAGTAAATGCTTAAGGCCCAATTATGTTTGACGTCTAACACGTTTCCAAGCCAATATCTGAGAAACCTGAGTAAAAATGAGACGTTTGAAGAATGAGTAATAATTGCCAAAAATCCAAACAAAAATTCGAATCTAAATTGTTTTTTTTTTTTTCAAATTAATTCTTTTATAAATACATTAACAAAACTAGTTGATGACGTCTTTTGTTACCAGCGGTGCCAGAAGAGGGTGATAAGGGTTGAGGTTCCCCCCGGTAAAAATTAAAGTGGTTGGAAAAAATGGATTTTACAACAAAATAATTTTTTCCACATTTCAATTATTTTAGTGAATTTTTCGGAAAATTTTTCCCAAAATTATGCACTTTTCATTTTAATTGCGGTTAAAAACAACATATAAAGAATTAAAAATTGACGGTGCAATTCGTATGTCTAAATATGGACTCCTGGGATTAACCATAGATTTGTGGCTTAAAGCAATATTCTTGTGTGGAATTTTGAACAAATCGCAACTTTTTTGCATATTTTCGAAGTTTAAATATTCAAGAAAATGCCCGTGAAAGGATTTTTGAACATTCCGATTGCTTAACTAGTCATAGCCAAGGGTGTAGGATGCGAGTATACAGGGGGGGAAGGGTGTGGTCGCCCCTCGGTAAAAATGCAGTGGTTGTGAAAACAAAAATATTTTTTTCTTACATATAAATTGTTTATTGAATTCCTCGAAAAATGTATCCCAAAATAATTTACTTTTCATTTGAATTACGATAAGAAATTCGCATTACTAAATATGGCCTCCAGAGGCTTACCTTTGAAATATGTCCGATCGAAACTGAAATTCTGACCGAAGCCGAAACCAAAACGAAAAACAAAATTCGTCCCTTTTTGTAATATTCGTACGAAACCAAAGCTGAAACAGAGTAATTTTATGAAAAGTTAATTTTCTACTTTAAATAAATTTAAAATTTAAATAAATAAAATTTAAAAATAATAATAAAAAATAAATAATAAAAATTTAAATAAATTAAATTTGAATAAATAAATTATATAGAAATACAAAATAAATATTATATAAAAAAATTTAAAATATCAATTTTTATTAAAAGTAAGCAGAATCATAACACTTTATACATAAATGAATAAACATATTAAATATATGCATGCATACTATTATATAAAATTGAAGTGCACATTTTTGTTTCCAGGTAAACTAAAGAATAGATTTTTATGGAACAAGTTTTAAAATGTTACATTTACAGCACAGTATAAGGCTTCAGAATTTTTATTTTAGAATTTTAATAATAAGTATGTTTACTTAAAGAGTTTACATTTTTTAAGAAACCATCCCCGGTGCCAAGAATTGGTTGATAGTTTTCTCTCACGCGCTTGTGTTGTGAGAGTTTCAATAAAATCCATGTTGCTCTCTACTCTTCTATTTTTCTGCTCAACTAGCACAGCACAACATAAAAAACAAATGCAACACATATAAATGCAATGCTAAGCTGGAAAACAAAAGAAAGAAAAGAAAAGAAAATGTTTTTTTCTTTCGTTTGACATGTATTGCTTTAAGGGCTGAAGTCACACGGTGATCGTTTGAACGGCGTTCAAAAGTTTTTGTTGCATTGAATGGAAACTGTCAAGAAACAGTGAGAATGAGACATTGTAGAACAATCAAGATTTGCTTATTTTTCAACGGAAGGCAATTGATTAAGCACCTTTAGCTTGTCTTGATTTTTATATGAAGTTTTTGCGTTATAATAAAAACAAAAATGTCTGTGACGAAGTCGAAGATCACTGTGGCCTGATAGTAGTGAATATTTATTGAATTCTTTCTGTCAGTTTTTGTCGTATGTCATACAAAATATGAGATTTTGCATGAGATTTTGAAGTTTTGCTTTCCAATATCGATTCCCATGGACTGTTTCACCTTCTCTGAAGAAAAATGGCTAAAACAGTCACTTTTTCGTCATGCAATGGTGTTTCATGGATCTCGTGTGGATTATCCTTTCTCCAAAAGCTGCAATTTTGCTTGTTAACGGCGTCAGATAGTGTGAAATGGACCTTGTCGGTCGTCAAAATAAGCTTCTAAAAATCAGCTTCAGTCAAACATTCAGTCAACCGTTCGAGCGACTGTTTTGCCGTATTCCAAGCGACGTGGATGGTCTGCCGGCTATATTCTTTGAGTCAATCGCACTTTATACGGAAAACAATGCAAATCATACTTCAAAATGTGCCACAAAGTGGTTCCACTGATGCTAAAATGCTGAGCGCGGTGACGATACGACAACTGTAGGCTTTCGATAACACTCTCTTACCGCGTCAACCAATTCATTGAAGCATCTTGGACGTTGATGCACGGACATGTGAACGATCTCGCACTGTCCTGTGCTCAGCAAAACTCGACAGCATGCTGGCCACAATTTTATCTACGATATGCACGTTGAGTTAATACAACTGAACGACTATTTTCAATGTACAACGTCACTATTTCAGCAAAATGTTTCGGTATGAAGTGATTCATGATTAAAATTGCATCGGCTAATAAATGTTAAAGTTATTTAATATTTTCGCACACTGTATATTAGGGTGGTCCTTACATTTCGACTTTTGAATTATCATCACGACATACCATTACTCGATTATATACATCCAAGGTTGATTTATAAGGTTGTCGCAGGGCTGATCGCACTCTCTTCTTATACCCATAATTGTCAAAACCAGCCAATTTTGCGAATGACTGCGAAAGAAAAACGGATGATAAAAGAAAGCACTTGCAGATTTTCTATGAGCTGTCAACTTCGATTTGACAATTATGGGTACTGGCTCTCTCCCTTGCGACAACCTTATAAATCAACCTTGTATACATCTAAATATGAAATAGATTTTTTTTTTTGTTTTCATTATTTTATAAGTATGACTTAGAGGTCGCTACCAGTTGGCAAAGTTTAGCCCTCTCACAAGAAAACGTCCCTTGGTGTCCTTTGCCGATTTGAATGAGCTTCGGATATGTGATAGAAGACAAACATATAAGGTACACATTCAAAGGTACAAAATGGCGTCCGAAAATTTCACATAAGTGCATTTTTTCACATAATAGCCATATTGTATAATATGAAAAAATAGCGGCTATTTGGAATTTTCAGTTTTTGACTCCAGATTCGTGTTTATCGACCCTAAAAACTTATAGGTACCTGCTTTCATCTAGACACGAGGTCGTCTTCAAGTTATGGCCACTTTTTCCTGCCATTTGTTCCAATGTGCATTGGAAGCGACCTCTCAATATCGTTTAAAAATTTAAAAAAGCACAGGTGCGTTGTTGGACACACGAGAGAAGCGAAGTAATTTTGCAGATTCATAGATTTTATAATTTAGTGGTTTTTTTAATGAAAAAGCTATTAAAATAAAAAATTTAATATTACATAAACTAAATTAAAAAACACACGCTAATATTCACACCAGCAAATTTTATTACATTTCGCTATTATTTTATTTATTTAATTACGTACTACATTCATTGTTATTTCAACTCACTTGTGGGCATTTGTTAATTTTTGCCGATGCTGATGACACGTGTATGCAACGAGTAGAAGCAACATTTTTGTTAAATTTGGATAGCTGCTAAAAATGCTAGATATGCAGAAAAGCCAGTAACACTCCTTTTAATACATACATTTCTCAATCTCCTGCAACATAGCTTAAGTTGTACTTTATTAAAACACCGATGCTAGGGACATCTTGCAGCACGTAGCACATTTTATGTGGAATGTTTTTATATGTAGACTAGCTAATACACAATCCTGTACCTATTAAGAGATTATTGTGATCTACTGCAACATAGCTGTAGTAATACGAACGAAACGAAAATGGCCATCTCAGCCCTTGAAAAGACTTTGACCGAGCTTTTCTTATGATTGAATTGCGTTGTGTGTGATGTGAAATGTTTGCACACAAATGATCGAGAACTGGACCTACATGTCTTACGCCGACTCCGAACGGCTTATGTTCTCTGAGGTTTGCCATTGTATGCAGAGAGGTGAAGCCGAACAGAAAAATTAATTCAATTGAAAAAATTTTCTGTGTCAGATGGAGATTTCGAACCTGGGTTCTCTGGCAGAAGAGTCACACACTCTACCCACTACGCCACGGCCGCCACTGCTTTAGTAATACATACATAATATTGAATCAACAAATGTACTTAACAGAGGCTTTTGGATCAGTGAATAATGTTTTGAACTTCTAATCACAACATTGCGGGTTCAATTCCACGCGGAAGATCGAAGAAATATTTTTAATATATTGAAATTGCAATTTCTTGTTATAATAGACGTAAAGAACAAAGAAACATCAATTTCTAAGAAAAATTCTGTCGAAATTAAAAGGTGTCTTTTTTGGTACTTATGGTACATATTTAAATAATGTGTTGCCCTGTGAAATTAAAAAAAAAATTATTTTTCTTAGAAATAAGGACCGCCCTGCTGTATATAATTATATGTTTCTCAAAGTAGATATAATTGTTGTATATAGCTTTTCCCTACAAAATAAAAATTTATCAAAATAAATTATGTTAAAAATTTTTTAATTGAAAAATTAAACTCATTTAAAATTAAACTGTTATAGGTTTCAAAAAGCTAAATTTATTAATGTTTTCAATTTTTCAAAAAATTTCATGCTATCTAACATTCATTCCATGGAAATGTTTTAAAAGTTTTAGAAATTAATTTAAGACTGTTAAAGGCAGTTTGATGTATAAGATGATGAAACTTAAGGCATATGCTATATTAGAGCTTGTTCTTAAAACTGAAGCAATTTAACGGGAATTTCATGAAAACTTTTAGTTAAAAAATTCAAATTGCGCAGGTCACTTACGCGACTCATAGGTGCAAATAAAAAATAAACACGTTCCAAACCGATTCAGCGATCCAGCGTCTTGACTGGTTGTCTGGTTGTGCTGAAACAATTAGGCGATCACTTTTTGTTGACGTATGCTATAATTTCAAACAAATGCCTCGTAAAACCCAGCGTCACATATGTGCTATATAAGTATGTAAAAATGTAAAATAATAACCACTTATTTGTGTTTTATTTTATTGAACAAAAACACTTTCAAATTTTGTCAATCAATGATGAAGAATTAAGATGGGAGCTGTGGCTAATAATTATTATACCATTGCAAAAACAATAAATATTTGTATAGTTTAAATTGATAATTTGACTTTTTTAAAAGGGCAAAATGATATTGTTTCATTTACTTTTTAAAAAGTAAAGAGAGTACAATACAACATTTTAGTAAAATCTTTGAGAAAATGAAATATTGAATTTATGTTCATGATAGTTTCTCCTAAATTTTAGCATAATCCTTTCAGCACTATCCAAAGAATTATCAATTTTATAATCCTTTTTTTACACTAAAATGCTGATAATCCGATAATCAGCCAGGCTTAGTTGCACTTTAAGCTAATGGTGATGAAATTACAATCAATACTTTGGCTTAAAAATAACAGAGCGCAAAACTCGTTTTACTATTTTTGCTCTCTCTAGCTTACAGACAAAACAAAGTATAGAGAAAAATTCATATGTCTTGTGTATCTATAGTGTTTAGAAAACTTACAAGCTATAAGAAAACTAATCGATAATTCAAGAATTAACATGAATGGAGATCGTATGAGTAGTATGAGAGTTTGTTTTTATTATTTTAAGCGTAAACAGCATGAAGGCTGAGGGGGCAAAAAAATTATGAATGAATATCGCGCCGGCTCACTCACTAGCGTAGAGAATTTCACAGCATTGTGACTGGTTACGCGACTGAATACGTTAAAACTGACTCATGCTGGCTGCTCTGAGTTGCCGGCATAATTTTTTGTTTTTATTTTGATATTTGTTTTACTGCCAAAAATCTACGATTCGCTTGAGTTTCGTTCGATTCATTCGTTTTTGAAAGCTGTTTAACTCTATGCTTTGGTTTTTTGATTATTTTGTTTTTGTTGATTTATTAAAACTAACCACAATAGCTGCGTCAGGCCTTTTTTTCCCACTAGGTTCGCTACAAAATGCTTATGTCTGACGTCATATTGAGTTTGTGTCATATTTTTTTTATTTTTGTTATATTTTTTTTGTTTTCTTTGACTGCTTGCTTGTTCTGTCTGCCAATTTTAATTCTTCTTCCTACTATTTTGCATACAACTCCAACTTCCTCTTGTTTTCTCTTCGCATTTTCTAATTCTTTGTGTTCTTGGCTGCACGTTTTTATGTTTTAAATCCGTATCCGCTGTTTTTTTTTTTTTATAACAACATTCTTATTTCATTTGATTTTTTGCAACAACTTTGTGGTGCGTTTGACTTTGACAAGTTTGTGCCTTAAGTCTTTCGTTTTTCACTGCGGTTGTGGGTGCGCGTCGCGTTGGGTCTCATCGCTACTTAAGAGCTAGTTTTTCTTGTATTTTTGACACGGAACATTGAAAATATTTATGTTTTTTTTTTGTGTTTTATAAAAAGTTTGTTATATGAAGTGTGTTGGCAAGACTATCTATAAAAAAAAATGATAGTAAAAGAAAGAAACAAATTTGTGAGCATTAAGCAATGATGAATCAAAGAAAGAGCAAATAAGTGAAAAAGTGTTTATTATGAAATGAAAAAAAATCTAGCTAGCTATGGATTTAAAAACCGGTATTAATTTTCAATCCATTAAATTCATAAAAAATTAAATAAATAAAAAAAATTTCTTTGAATGATGGAAAATTAGAGTTTTCTGAATGAAACAATAAGACTAAACCAATTGATTAAATCTGATTTGGTCAGCGTGCAACAAAAATGTTGCTTAATTCCACAGTTTTTTTTTTGTCTAAATTGATTTCTGAAGTTTCTTATTCAAGTCCGGTATCAAAACTTCAGAATTGTCAATACAACTCAAGGTTCAGACATCGTAATTTTAAAAAATTTTTTGTTTGATTTAAATGTGACTTAATAAGTGTTTTAAAAGTAATAATTTCATAAACTACGTCAAAACTTAACCTCTAGAATGGAGGCTTATAATACTATTTCAGTTTAAAAATACTTGTTTTGTAAATTTTGAAAATTTACTACATTAATATGCTATATGGTAACATAAAACTCAATTTTTTTTTTTAAATAGCACAACATCTGCCCTAATATACTACGTATTTAATGTTAATGTCCAAACCTCTTGTTTAATCTTCATGTGCCTGGAATAGTAAACTAATGTAGGTGATCTACATTTGTAGCATTTATAGCAAGTCTACATTTGATGCATGTAAAGTCAGTTTATAAGTCATCAACTGCAGCTGCTTTATCAGTATAAACGAGTAACTTAACGTACCCTACAAAAAGTATTCCAAAGGAGTCAAGTTTCATTACCTAGGCAGCTAATGGGCAGGTCCATTTCGTGAGTTGATTTGTTCACCAAATATTTGGTTTAATAAAGTGATGGTTTGACCCGTTCTTTGACATGTTGCGCCGTCCAGCTGGGAAAATTTGTCTTCTAAGTTATGATACTAATTTCCCGAAGAATCTGGCACATAAATGTTAAAGACATGTGTCAATTCTGACACTGTTGGGACAGATACTCTTGCCGAAAATTCTATATCTCTTAGAAAATTCCCCTTTTTTGTATGGGAAGCTTAATCAAATTCATTTTATTTATTTCCTATTATTGTGAAATACTCAGGATAGTTACATATGCAAGCACACAAATTTTCGCAATAAGGCAAATCAAAAAATGTCCACACATTTTATATGATGTCTGCATATGTCATTCAGGAGATGATCATTTTGAAAAGTAGGTTCTGGGGTATGTCAATAGCAGCCAAAATTGCTAAGAATTAATTTTTAGGTAGCTACTGAAAGCCTTGGATCCTTTGAATGTGAAAGTTTTTTATTCAACTTTTTCAACAAAAATGCTACAAGTGTAGACAACCGAGGTTAAAGCTAATTAAAAATAAAAAAAAACACATTATTAAATCCAAAAAAAAGTCCATAATTGCAAAACATGCTTTCTAAATATAACTTATTTACAGTTTTTCTCCAAAGTTTGTGTCTTAAGTCTTTCGTTTTATAAATATTTGGTTCCTTTAAAATTTTCAAGTTTGTGTCTTAAGTCTTTGGTTTTGACTACAATTGAAGCAATTAATACTATCAACTAAAATCCGAAACTCTCTTCACTTCTCATTTAAGTTATAGTTTGTTTTGCCCATAGTGCACTTGGCTATAAAATACGTCTGGCTTCTGCTGCATTGGCAGCCTAAACGGCGACTCACTTACTTCCGTTTTAATGCAAAACAATAACAACGCAAACAAAAAATCATTTGAAAATCGAAAACAATAATAATAAAAAAAAAAAAAAAAATGGAAAAATATCAACAACAAACATCTAAGAAAAACACATAAATGATTTCCGTTTTAATGTCTTGATAATGATCAGTGAGTGAGCGTGCTGTCTGTCTGTAATTTGTAGGCTTGTGGAGGGCGGCTGTTTGAATAAGCAAGCAATAAATGTGCAAAAGTAGTAACCAAAGTTGCAGAAAGTGACTACAAAACGTATGGCGCGCTAAAATATGAGCGCAAAGCGAATCATAACAAAAACAAACTCGAAGCACGCAATATGCAGAACTTGTCAACGCTGTTGCGTATGGCAAGTTGATGATTAACTATAGCTGGTTTTAGTCTCTCTTGTTGTTATTGTTTGTATTTTCTTCAATTGTTGACTCAATTTTTTTCAACAACTATTTAAAATATTTCATGCTTAGTATATAAATATGGCAACTCATCAGCTGGCGCTTTAGGAAATACCCGCTGAACTTCATTAAAAAAAAATTTCATTATGATTCAACGTTGTTCAATGTTTGGTCGATATTTTTTGGACATTTCTTGGACTGCTTCATTTGTTGCTAAGCAATTATTTAAGCTTTACTTTTTAATGCTTCTTTTAAGCAGTCCCATGCGGAGAAATTTCACAAGCTGTGAAATATGTTAGCATCTGAAATACCTATATGTGAAAAATAGAAGAAAAATATATCTAATCCTTGACCTTATTTATCTTTCCATATATACCTAGTCTGCCTTTTTATTTTTTCATTCTACTAAATAACGGTAGAATAAAATCAAATATAGTGCCCGAGTGCATTTTAAATTAGGTTTTTGATCTACTTCAATTAATAACATTGTTATTTGTGGAGCAAAAAAAAAAAAAAAGGGAGAGTGAATGATTATTTTGAAAAAGTTGAAAAAGACAATGTGCTCTTTTTTTATTCTTAAAAACGAACAACCATTAATGTGTTGAGTATAAATCCACTCTTTTTTTTGACCTTCTTCTTTGTAATTATTAAAGTTTTTAAATTCCTTGGCAAGCATTGTTGGTATCGTGGCAATAACTTTAGATCAGAACCATTTCTTAAATAATTAAAAAAGAATAAAACGCACTGGCCATTTCAGACAAAAAAAAAACATTATTTGCCAAGCTTCTTTTGATCAATTGTGTTGCACGTCTTATTGAATATTTCAACATACCTAGCATAAAACTCCCTCAGACTTGTTCTACTCAATCGGAAATCCAGTCCTGTATTCCCAAATATATTCAGGTTTCCATTTTTCAGTTCAGATTTCAAGGAAATATATAAATATATCTCAAGCTTCCTATGCTGATACTCTGAAATCAGAGATGAGGACTTATAAAAGTAATAAAAAATTAAAGCTCATTTTAATGAAAGTTCAGGCATCAGTCATGTCTGATATGCCGATATGTCAGTCATATCGATTTTGCAAGAAATAAAATTTATTAGTGCATTAAAAATTTATTCAACTATTTACCTTTTGATGAAAAAATTATTAATACATCAACAGCCTCTATATACGAGTAATATTGTTCTTGTATGCATTATTTTCTAAAATTAGAAGAGGATGCGGCGAATAGTTATTTTTGAAAGTGTAAAGATTTTTCCGTGTCTTATTATCAGACTATGTTTGTTTTGGACTGCTGATCCCGAGTCCAGGGTCCATTTAACTACATAATGTCAGATTTTGCCATAACCTTAAGAACTTTATAGTACTAATAAGACTAAATTATTGGGTTTCTTCGAAGTTATAGCAAAGCCTTTGCTTATGGCAAACGTGGTCTAATTCCCAGAAAATTTTTTTTTGCTCGGAGATTAGACTATGTCTACCATATTTTCTAGGGGTCTGAAAACGAATCTGAGGCCCGTTTAACCCCATCGCGTCAGGCTAAAGACAAAACCCAAAGATGATAGGATCCAAGAACTCCCAAATTCGTATCCTACTGCCCTGAAAACATATAGTAACCCTGGTTAAGCCACAAGGCAAGAACATTTTTTTGAAGTGAAACTTCTTTAGCCACATACATAACAACACAGCGAATTAGATAGGGAGTTAAGCGGACGAAACGAAAGGTTTCAATAGCAACAACTAATATTCGCCGCACACGGCAATATAAAATTTAAGATTATATTTTTTGGACATTTGATAATATTTTCGAAAGTCGTGTAGTATAGATTTTATAATATTAAATTAGTATAGTAATTTGGCGGGATAAACTAAGTTACCGGGAATGTTTTCTGGGAGTTTTGAATCTAGTTTTGATCTATATATATATAAAAATCTAATGATGTCCGTATGTTACTCCATCACTTTTGAAACGTTCCAAAGGTATTGTTCAAATTTTTGTGTGTGTTTGGCCAGTTATAGCACGGGTCTTATAACTTATTTGAACAAGATCAGATGAGTGGTTCTCGAGATATTGCAAAAATAGTGAATCCCCTTTCGCCCATACGATTTTTTATGTAAAATCGCTAAAAATCACAGTTTTTCCTCCTTTTTTTTAATAAAATCAAGTACTTTTAAGGTATAATCGCTGAGCGCAGTGAAGCGCGCCGGGTATAAGCTAATTTTTGAATAGATTTCGATGTGCTCCTTCCGAATTTCAACTTTGCCAACCTCGTATTTTTGCCACTCGCGCCGCCATATTGACAAAATATCTCCTTTCTGACTCATTTCACGATAAAAACATATATGTACCAAATGAAACTAGAAAAATTTCCTTTAATTCATATCATAACCTTTTTTTTCGTAAACTCATTAGTGCATTTCAAATAAAATGAAAATTGTTTATATTAAAAATATATATATTGTATTTGACTGCGCTAGATTTGTATTGAAAATGCTTAAATATTTGGGATCCTGCGTGCCCCCGGAATTGTAAGCGATGGTTGCAAATGAAATATTGAGCTGAGTTCAAAAATTGTCGAAACCGGTCCGGTTCTGCTCGAAAATCCGTTTTTTTTGGGAGGTTTTTTTATATGATATTTTTTCAAACCATCTATTTTGATGTTGAATTAGCTGAAGAATCTGATTTTGAACTTGGAATCACAAAATAGTTTAAGTCCGGTGCCATCAAACTCACTGCTAAATTGAAATTTTCAATTATTTTCATACTATTGCTTTTCATGCTTACCCATTAGGTCGATCCTGATGGTTTTAAAAAAACTTTTAATTTTAATTACTGTGTACACAAAATGACCTTTTATATTGCATACAAAGTTTTTGAAAGTTTATCAGGATCCATTTATGCGAACCACTTATGCGAACTGTAGGTCAATTTCACAGAGAGTGATACACTTAATCTGGAGCTTAACTCACTAAAAATGGGCTGCATATTCTGATCCATTCTAAAACTCACATCATTAATTTGGTCTTAATAGTCCTATGGAGTTTAATTAACAATTTTCCACTTAGTACAAGCTTCAAAGTATTTTTCTAAAGTGATGAAATTCATATCTTTAATTTATGCCAACGATCCGTTGCATCGCTGTATCTCAGATTTTTTTATTTTCTTTTCTTAAAACTGAAACCTTAAGCAGCGCTCTCAACAAATAATCGATAATTGTTTCTGATTATTCCAAAGCTTAAGTATCTGCTCCCCAGCACGCTTTTAGCTGGAATATTAAATTGCTTCTATGCGCTCACAACAACAACAATAACAACTATCTAGTCAGTCAACTTAACAGCTACTACTTCAGTCCAGCACGCTTATCGAACAAGTTTGAGCGCATGTCTGGACGCGTGGAGGTAAAAGCAATACAACAACTCAAAGTCTCAATCAAAACAAACAGTTGAGTACTAAAAACACGGGCGTTCACTGCTTTTTATTGATGGGGTTTCCAACTTCAAACGCTTTTATCGCATGGCTAGTTTGGCGATCAAAGCGCATTCGGTGATGGCCCGCTTCGCCGTTGCTTCCCATTAAGTACTAAATTAAGTAGAACTTAGAATAATTCATTAAACTGAGTTTTTACCGAGACGTTATCATGGCATGCGTCACGGAATGTGCTTACAGCCGAAGCTGGAGCAAGCACAGTTCAGCCACTAACTAGCTAATTTTAATATGATTATGTGTTGGTATTGCTGCAAAACTTTAACGTTGTATGTGTGTGTTGCCAACAAGTGATTTGCTGTTGGCCGTTGCGATTTTTCTTCGTTTATTAACGACGTTGTCGTCGGTGTCGTTGTTAACGTTTGCCTACGGTGTGTTGTTGGGATTTTGAGGTGTTTTTTTTCTGCTCTTGGAGTTGTTTTTGTGTAATTTATATTTTATTGTTGTTGTTGTTGCAAAATCTTTTGTATCACTGCCGGACCAGAAGATGATATGATGAGCGCATTTAAGGCGTTCGCTCAGTGTGACTAGCATTTAATAACTCTTTAGTTTCGGACGAGTCAAGACCTACCCTTGAGTGTGATCTCGTTGCTAGATCGATTGAATCTTTGCAATTGAATTAAAATATAAAACAAAATAGGATATTAAGAATAAACAAAAAGAAAGAAAAAAAAAAATTGAAGATAAGAGAAGTCAAATAATATGTGATGAAATTTAAAATTTATAAATAGGAGTTCTAAAAAAATTTAATTGAGTGACGCTTATTAAAGAGCAAATTATTTTCAAAGGTATAGAATTTTAAACAAAACAAAAACTCAGAACACACATTTAAATAATAAGTGCTAATAAAAACAATTAACTGAAATTGAGGACACTATATTCAGAGAGTTAAAAAAAAAAGAACAAAACTCAAATACAAAAATGTTTAGTGAAAATATGCTGGAAGCAAGCAATTTACTGCTTAATCATCAGGATCCACGCACTGCACTCAGCATAGAGCGAAAGCGTGCGAGTCCTGATGCAACATGGCACAGCAAATGCAGTTCTACAAATTTTTTACCCTCAACAAGGACGACTGACTGCAAAAATACCACCCGCACTAGATATTGCAATTTTTACAAAATGCGTAAGTTGACCTTTAAAAAGCAGCTTTCAAGAACTATTTTATGTATCATAAAAGGAATTTAACCTATTTAATTAGTAACCCTGTTATTTAAAAAGCTTAAAAAAACTTAGACCGTTTTTTTCAAAATCTTTTTATCCCCATTCATTGCAAGGAACTATTTGTGAATATATTGCTGCAGATTTACTTTCTTACATTGAACTATTAAAGGACAACAGTTTTTAAGGATTTCTTTTATAGTGTTTCAAATAGAAAATTGGGAATATTACGTTTTCCAAAGTGAAAGTAAGGTATAAAAGACTGAATAAAGTATTTACTTTAATTGGTAAAATGACCTTTTCATAAGTAAAAGGATAAAATTAAAGACTGGAAGCATTTCAGCATTTAAAAAATATATATCAAGCAATTTGCAACTGACTGTTGTCGATGTAATTACAATTATAAAAATTACTCAATCTGATATGAAATCTAAAGTTCATTAGTTGACAAAACTGTTGACACCAGAATGGGTCTTGACAACAAATCTGTGTCGATAAACAATAACAATAACAGCTTAAGTCTGAATTCTACGTTTCACTTCAAATATTGCTTCAAAGTTTTCAATCACCATATAAGTTGTATGCAAGCTTTTTTGCTAAAAGCTCCATATCTTTCGCGCCCCTAAATGATATAGCGATATTCTAAGAGAGTAGTTGTACAGTAGCTGTAGTTGTACATTAATAACTCAGTTTATATTAAATTGTTAAGCAGACTTAAGGCGGTCTTCTCATTCAAAACCCGTTTTTTGGACCCTTTTTAAAAAAATTCTTATTTGAAAACGCAAAGAATAATTGACAACTTTTTTTATTAATTGTATTACAAAAGGTTCAAAGTAAATAAAAAAATTTTTTTTGCCTCGATACGTGGGCTGTTCAAAAAGTAATAAGACTTCAAAGTTGGTGGTGAAAAAAAAAGGGTGTCGTCACGGCGGCCACGATTCCGGGTCTCCGGAGCGTGTGAAATGAAAAAAAACGGGGTTATAATCAGTATAGATGTAATTCTCGGGTGAACCTCAAGCTTAATTTTGTGATTTTTTTTGACAAAATGGCGGCCATTCAAAAAAAAAATTTCAATTTCGGGTTTTTTTTTTTGTAGTTTAGTGTAAAAAAAAAATAGTAAAAAATTTTTTAAAATTATGGTCGAGGTTCACCCGAGAATGGTGACAATTTTGCGTCGATTCCATTTTGTTTCATGAAAATCGGTTCAGTTGAACTGGAGATATCATGGCCGCCAGTTCGAAAAACGTGGGTTCGAGATAAACGCGTTTAAAGTTTGAAGTAATTTTTTTGGGAAAAAAAATAAAAAAATCAAAAATGTTTAAATGCAGTTTTAAAGAGCTGACAATTTTTACTTACAAATATTAGTCGGCGATGCCAGCTCCATACAGGCCACCTTCCTCTTTTTCGTAGAAACTGCTTTCTGCTGCCCTCTCTGCTCTGCGAGCGGTTCTGCCAGCTTTTGATGATGCCGCAGCTCGAGTCTCTGATCGGTTCAATCTGTCTTCATTGCGAGATAGTGCGTATTCGTATGCGTTTTTGCCAATCGCAATACCCATCATACCCATAATTTTAAGTATGGGTATAAAACCGTCGTTGAAGAGGCACGTTGCAATGAAATTGGCCACTTCGATGGTGCGTGCGCCTGAGTTGATGTGTTTGGGCGAAAGTGACCAAAGAACAGAATTGTAGGACTCATTGGAATTCTGAGTTTCAGATCCAAGGCATCTTTCAACCAAATTATCTGCCGACAGCGCTTCGTAAGCTGGTTTTATTACCTCCATCACCTTCTTGTCCATCAGACCTTGCTTCACAAAAAAGGCTGTATCTTCTAAAGTATTTCGAATTTCTAAAAATCCTTTTAGGGGCATATTCACAACTACCCAAGCTATAAATAAATGCAAAAAAAAAGTTGAAAAAAAAAAGTTGCTCAATGAGAAGACCCCCTTAAGCGATTATTGTTTGCTACCATAAAAATAATTCTATGAAATGTTTTTTTAATATGCAAGCCCATGTAAAAAAACAAAAAAGGATCATAAAAAAAACTAGATAATGAAGAACTACTAAATCTAAATTTTTTTTTTTTATTTAAGAATAATCTTTAGGCAAACAATTTTTCTGAAAAGTAAAAATATTATTTTTATTTTTCATTATAAATTATTTTCACATTTTTAAAATTAAGAATTTGAACCTTTTTTTACGTATTTAATCATTTCTGATAAGAGAAGTATTTATCTTTATTTAAAGAATTTAATCATGCTTTTGTTACAAATTTGTTTATTTGTTTTAATATAAATTATTATTTTTTTTTAGATTGTTTGAATTGAAAGTTTTTAATCAAACTTTGAACTTTCTCGTATATTAAAAAAACTACAAATTTCAAATTGATTATATCATGTGAAGTGGTGTTTTTTTTTAAAGCTGGTGGAATATTTTTAAAACTATATTTTAGTTTTTATACATTTTTCTCTCGTACTATTTATGAAAGGATTATAAAACAAATTTAGCATTTTATTCAGTTCAATAATAAAGTATTAAATCTATTTATTAAACCAAACGTATTCTTTTTCGTTGAAACTTAGAGGAAAATATAAGAGTATAGTCATAGTCAAAAATAAAAACAGCTCTTAAGTTCTAGAATATACAAAGCGTAGTAGAGTGTCCCTTATTTTGCAATTTTTAGAAATATCATCGGCTGAAAAATTTTTTTTTTTGCGTTTTTATATTTTAAGCACGAGTCCAAAAAAGTTTTTTTTCGACGGCAACGTTTGCCAGTGCCAATCGGGTACCAATGTTTCGAAAAAAATGTCAATATAAGACAATATTTGCATAAAATGGAAAAAGTGCTTTTCTGCTTTTTATAAATATTTTTGGAACACATACATAAGAAATATGACGTCTTCGATATTTTTTATAGGAAGCGTGGCTACCACCCCTGATACATCAAAATTTCTCAGAAGCCATTTCCCACTTTTTCATGAATGTAATGCAATTTAAGTATTAAAATCAACAATATATAAATACATTGAGCATTAGTTTATAGTTAATTTGTATTTATTTATAAATTATATTTATAATTTAATGTATTTTGAATTGTATATTTAATTATTAATTAATTTGTTTTTTTTATATTTATTTGTATTATAATAATAAATAAATATCATTTAACTCTTCAAGTGGTGTACATTTTTGCTTTTTGTTACGTTTTATGCAAATTTATACAAAAAAAAAAACTATGATTTTGATTGAAAAACCGCAACAAGACTGCTTGCATTACTTTGTTGTGAGAGACCACCACAGAGTTAAATAATAGGTTCTTTATTTATCATTAATTCTGACAAGAACTTGATGTTAATTTATTGAAATGAAATAGTATTTATAGCATAATTAAAATGTATTTATATATTGTTGATTTTAATACCTAAATTGCACTAATGTATGTATCCGAAATGTAATGTATGTTTGTACTAGGGTGGTCCTTATTTTTTGACTATTGAATTATCATCGCGCGGAAACTCAGGTTAAAGGGTTCAAAATGGCGTCCGAATATTTCATATAAGTGCGTTTTTGGCTATATAATTTTTAATTTTTTACTCCAGATTCGTGTTTATCGACCCCAAAACTTTATAGATACCTGATTTCATGCAGAGCTGTAAAAAAATGCAATCATTTGTGATTTAAAATCATTCAAATGATTCATTCAATGATTTGAAAAAATTAGTGCAATCATTTTTTCAAATCTTTGATTGGGACTTGAAATTTCAAAACACAATCAATGATTTGAAAAATGGATTGCATTCATTTGCATTCAAATGGATTTGCATTCATTGAAAAATGGATTGCGTTCATTTTTTCAAATCATTGATTGTGATTTGAAATTTAAAGTCCCAATCAATGATATGAAAAAATGAATGCAATCAATTTTTCAAATCATTGATTGTGATTTGAAATTTGAAGTCCCAATCACTGATTTGAAAAAAATGAATGAAATCAATTTTGTTGAAATTTCAATCTCAATCAATGATTTGAAAAAACGAATGCAATCATTTTTTCAAATCATTGATTGGGACTTGAAATTTCAAATCACAATCAATGATTTGAAATAACGAATGCAATCATTTGTGATTTGAAATTTCAAGTCCCAATCAATGATTTGAAAAAATGAATGCATTCATTTTGAATATACATCACATGATTTAAAATCACAAATGATTGTATTCTTTTACAGTTCTCTGTTTTCATGTGGATACGAGGTCGTGTGGATACTAGTTCTGGCCACTTTTTCCTTCCATTTGTTTCAGTGTGCTTTGAAAGTGACCCGTAAATATCATTTAAAAATGTTAAAAGAAAATTTACTAGTTTCTTATGGTATATATTCAAATAATGTGTTGCCACGCGAAATTAAAAGAATAAAATTATATTTCTTAGGAACAAGGACCACCCGAGTATGTATGTATCAGGGGCAGTGACCACGCCTACTATGAACAACTTTGTAGATGTCATATTTCTTGTGTTTGTATTCCAAAACATGCAAAATATTTATAAAAAGCAGACATTTTTTTTTTAATTTATGAAAATATTGACATTTTTCCGAAATATTTGGACCTGATTTGTATGGGTAAACATAGTCGTGGAAAAAAAATTTTTGGACTCGTTCTTAGAATACAAAAACCCAAAAAAAAATATCTCTCAGCCCGATGATAATTAAAAAAATCCAAAATAAGGGACACTCTAACGGCCACTCATCACAAAAATATCTGGAAAATTTATTTTTTAAATGTATAAGTAAAACAGTTGCAGATTTATCATCACGTGAAGTAACCTCGACAATTTCACTATCACACTTCATTGTTCGTTTAATATGATAGGAAAAATGAATATGTATTTTAAGATTTGTGAGACTGTAATCGATTACTTTCAAAGTACCAGCAGAAAAAAAACATCTTTTTTATGTATTAAAAAAATTTACTGTAATATATTATTATATCTTACATTTAATAAATATATTGGTTTATTTACACTGACATATTCAAAATAAATTAAAAAAAAAAGATTTTGAGAAATTGTTACTCCAATGAAAAACGCTTATTAATATACGTAGTAACTTTTTTAGACGTACATTTAAATTGCCTTGAAAGTATGCGAAATAAATGATAAATATATGATAATAACCATGAATTGATAAAGAAATTAATAAATTAAAGAAGAGAGTATTTTCTTTTCAATTTTCATAACAACAACGCAGCATTTGCACAAAATGAGTAAACATAAAAGCAATATTGGGTAAGAAAGAGTTCAGAATAAACTTGAAAGTTTGATGAAAATATTTTGAGTTTATTTTAATTCAATCATTTAGGACTAGTTTCGGATATAAAGAAAAAATATCTCATAATTTTTATTTCCATAAAAATTTTTCCAAACACTATTTAAAGGCTAGTAAAATTAGCTCAAAAGAAGGTTGTTCTGGGAAAAAATTAACATAAATTTGGAAATCATTTTAAATGTTTCATTGGTGCTTAAGTAAAGGGACTAGAAGTTTCTTCTTACTTAATTTTTAGTTTAGTTTACTTCGTCAGCTTCGGTGTCACGCCCACTATATAGTAGATTTTTTGGTTTTCCAGCTTTTGTTCATTTTACATAAAGATGTTATATGAATAAGATCATACAATTTTATTTCTCCAATAATTACTAAGTTATGCTACAAAAAAATCCGTTAAAACTGTGAAATTTTCGGATTCTATTAATTTTCTTTTACAAATATCTCGAAATCTATTCATTCTAAATCAAAAATATTTGCGTATTAATTAAAGAGCATTAAATTTTGCATTGACTGAGTATCAAAATAAAATAAAAATTTTCATAATAAGCTAGATATCAAAAGTCAAAGTTTAAGATTTTGTAGCAGTTTTTTCAAAACAAACTCATAAAATTGGTTAGATTTTTTCGAGTTGCCCTAAAAAGTTTGAAATCATTTTAATTGCTTAGTAGCTCTAAGCTTCAAATTTTTCTATTCCACCTAGTCAGCATCGTGTGCTGCTCTATAGTTAAAGTTTTAGATTTTTCGTCTTTAAGTAAAATTACGCCAAGACCGTTCATACCAAAAAAAAAAAGTTATATGACAAATTAAAAACCATATAATAAAACATCAGATTAGTTCCAGTAGAATTTCTACAATATTAATCGAGTTATGAGAGGAAAAAATTCGTAAAAACTTCGAAATTTTCAAATTTCCGCTTATCCTACAGAAAACCGTTTATACTAAAAAAAAAAAAAAAAATTAAAAGTTCTTACACTTATGTCATATGAAATTGTACTTAGGATGTTTTATTTGACATATAATATTTTTCTGTAGGATAAACGGTCTTCGAGTAATTTTAAATTGCGTGTGGCATCAAAGCTCACTTGGTAGAATAGCAAAATTCCTATTCCCTACATTTATGTGTCATAAATAAATTCCAGCTTTCCAAGCAAAAGCCTATTTTTACTGGCCTATCTTATTCTTATATTGGAAGATTTTTAAGGCCTGAAATAATAAAATTTAAATGAAATCGATTAACAAAGACAAGCTGATTGCTGTCCTATAATCTTCCCAAGAGTAATATTATCTCTTTACTGATTCTCTTGACCTTTTGTAGAAGTTTTCATGGAACACTTTAACTTACTCTTTTGCGAGTCCTAACCAGCAAACTGCAACAGATAGCCTTTATGCGTCTATGAGTATGTCTTAATAAAAGGAGTACAAAAACCTACTCAACACTTAACGCATGCAACTTGTTTCATAGTCACTTCTACAAAGCTGCTACGTGGCGGTGTTGTCGTCTTACTGATATTCATCCTACTTACCCAAATACTCACAATCGACACAAATACCTGCATCACTCGGGTCATTCTGCCACTGATATGATGCAGAGCGCAGTAGAGTGCAGCATTGAAAAGTGAACGAGTTTCGTGTAATTTTTTTGTGCTCTTTTTTGTAAGCACTTAGTTAGCAACAGAAAAACACGTGTTCTCCCGTGTTGTTTTTTTTTTTTTGTCTTACTCAGAAAAGAAAAACTTGCAAATAAATAGCCAGCAAGCAATAGCAAAATAATGCAACCTTAAAATTTTAACAAAAATTAAAAATTAATTATCTAAGAATTTGTTCACATTTTTAATATATTTTTATTTCAATTAAAGCCTTTGCTTGTACTAATTGATGCTTAGAGACGTTAAAAGAAAAAGATAAGTACTCAAGATACACTCATTATACATTCAGAACGAGCGCCTTTACAATACACTTACTCAACGCACTCATTGAAAACGAATCTTAGTGAGTCTAGTCACGCCACGCAGGTATATAAGCATGTATTTATACCCGAATATACGGTAATGAGCCGAATGAGTAAAAGTATTTTACATATTTCATATTCTACATATGGAGAGGATAGGGAACAGCAAGAACTTGGGTATGATTTGAGTATCCGATTTCTCTGGTCCTAGCCTATCACTTGCTTATTTTGAAAGCATTTTTTCGGTCACTCATGACAAAAATATATATATAAAAAATTCTTCATTTCAATATTTTCCAATTTAAAATCAAGTACTTTGAAATTGAAATTGGAAAATAAAAGTATTTTTTTTTTTAAATATTTAAACGAATACTTTAATTATTGCACTAAATTTTAAAATAGGGCTCTAGGCCGAACTCGTACTGCTGTACTTCAAACTAGAAGCTCTAGTATTAACTTAGTCGTATATTTAAACTAGCAATCACATTTAAAATATAGCATCCCTGCATTGCGGCGGCCGTTACATACTAGTTAAGGTGTGTAACTGGTATGCGAAAAAACTCAGGTTCGAATCCCATCTGACACAGAATGTTTTTGCAATTGAATTAATTAATCTGTTCGGCCGTCACCTATTTGTTGGCAATGGCAAACTTCAGAGGGTAAAACAGCAATTAAAAGCTTCTTGTGAAGCTAACATAAGCCGTTTGCAGTCGGCATAAAACTTGTAGATACAGCTCTCGATCATTTGTGTGCAAATATTTAATATGGCGCACAACAAATTTGATCATAAGAAGCTCGGTCAAAGTCCAAGTTCAAGGGCTGAAATAGCCAATCCGTTTTGTTTTTTGATCCCTGCATTGCATTAGCTTTGACCCAAATTTGTTTGTAATATTGTCACTTGCTTCCGTTAACTGTTCTTAATTATATCAATCTTCTTTGTTGGGACATTTTAACACTTGGTTATTGGCAAAAAGATTTTCAATTTTGTTTGCTTTTTCAAATTGTTCAGTGTCTGAACTATAAAGACCGGTCATCGGTCATTAGATGACGCAAAGATTTTTGCAGGCCTTTGCTATGGGAACTATCAACGGAAATTTCTTTTAGAAATCTTTTATGGCTTAGTCAAGGCCATCAACGTTAAAAACACTCACAAAAAAAATGCAAACTAACTTTTGCTCTTATTTTATTAAAAACATATTGGTCGTTTTCTTCAATGACATGAATGATATACAATTATTGTTTTCGCTCCACATCAAAGTTAAAGATTCTAAGCACACTGGGGCTATCTTGACTCACTAAAAGCCAAAAACAAGGAGCTGTGACGCCTATTACTTTCCTGCTCACCTAACATAAAATCCATATTGTTATGTATGGCATTGATGTAAATTTAGTTGTAGTGTAACTGTAGTGAAGAATTATTTCACTAATTATAAGCTTAACACCTTCATAAGCAGCAAAACGAGCGTTACTTTTTCATTATTTTTTTTTATATGTTATTTGTCACCATGATTATTTTTAGCACAATTCGCTAAGAAACTCTGTTTAATTAGAGACACAAAGTCGCGCATTATAACAAAACAGAAAAAAAAAACAATTGCCATAATTATAAATTATAACATATACAATATTTATTGATTACAATTTGAAACAGGTCACTGAGTACTCACAGCAGAAAAAGAAAAGGAGGAAGACGCACAACAAAAAAAAAAAAAAACGACACTGAAAAAGAATTTGTATCAATAAAAATTATATTGTTCATGTGCTAATGTGTGTGTGTGTGTGTGTGTGTGTGGATGCTGCTGTGGCTGTGTGGGTATTTTTTCGAAATTAATGAATTAACTTCATTAAGGACATAAAATATCTTCAAGTGTGTGTGTGTGTGTGTGCATGTGTGTATCTGTATATATTGGTGTCAAGTAATGTTTTTGTAGCAGAAAAGGGCAATTAGCAGCAGCGTTTATTTATCTATTCTAGCGCAACAAACATACCTACATAGTATATACAGCCATGGTCACACAAATAGCACATTTATTAGTTATCTCAAACAAATTCAGTTTATTTCACTTTAACTTTAAAAATAATGAGTTTTTTTTTTTAAATTAGAAACTATTTCGAGTACTCATTTTTTTCAAAGTGATTTGACTGTTCAACCTATGCATATATTGAATAAAATACAATTTATATGAATGCCAAATTCTTTCAACTTATTGAAAAAAATCGTGTTCTTTTATAAAAAAACAGAACTATGAAAATATTACGAAAGTACCAATACTTTTCCTTTTCTGTATGTTTTTAATTTACGACCATTGCTTTTATTTTTCTTTAAATTCAATTTTAATTAAAAAAAAAAGTTGTGTTTAAGTAATTTCACACTCTCTTCATATATACCTGGTTTCAATTCTGGGGCTATACAAACTAGCTGTACGAAAACAAATACTGTTTACTGAATTTTTGGTGCTCAAAATATGCTAAACAGTCGTCTTATTTTGATTTTATTTTAAACTAAGTCATGATTCAAAATTATAACTCGAATACCTGAATGCAATAAATGTTTAGTTTTAATATTTTTTTTATTAAATATTTTAATTCCAATAGGGGCACAAATACACAAACTAATTATATGTAATATCTTATAATTGCATGTGGAAATAATAATAAAAAACTAAAATAGAGATTTTCTTGATAAGGTTGAAATTGAAGTTTTAAGAGTTGAATTTGATTTGTAAAAAGTGTGAAAAAAAAGTGTAGATTGTGACATAGACAAATTCTCCTAGCCTGCTTTTACAGTCAGTTGTAACAAAAATCTGAATCAGAATGAGTGCAGTTTAGAAAAAAATATGCTGCCTCCACTCAATTCTGAGCATTTAACTGAGTAACTTAGGAGTAAAATCTGCATTTATTTCGTCTTTTAGTCCTGAAACCAAATACTAATAAAAATTTTGTGTATTTATATACTTGTGTATATTAAAAAAAAATGTCCCTCCCCTGGCTAATAAACTGGTTAAGCTAATTTTTTTTTTTTTTTTTTTTTTTGGTATCGTTTTCATTTCACCCACATCATTTGTTCGTCTTCTTACAAGTCTTAACTGCCATTCTTATGCTGGAGAATTTGAAAGAATACACCTACGGCTATAAGACCCGGTTTAAGGTTTTCTATAGAAAAAAATCACTGCTTTTATGTGTATTAGATCACGTGTGTTTTGTGCATGTGTGTTGATTCTGTAGTGGGTGTTCAACATACTTGTTGCATAATGTGGGAAGCTGACTTAATGCCAAATATTATACTTTAGTGTATATCAAGCAAACAGAGCAGTAAAAAAAAAAAAAATACAAGCTCATCATGCTAATCGATTTAAAGTGCACAATTAACGTATAAATTTCAAATAGAATTCAGAGTTATATTTGGAATTTTTCCAACGGGCCCTTAGTTCTTTTGGGGAAACTTTAACACTTCAAGCAATTGTCTGTAACTCATACGCCCCGTTATTATCAAACATTATTTATTTAAATATTTTTCCATTGCAATGCGCTAAAACCTGCTATTGACTTTGTTTAAATCTTCATCTGTCTAGCAGTTTACTTTTCAGTAAATAATATTCAATAATAATTAAAATAAACGTCATAAATTATGCATTAGCTAGCAGAAAGTGAAAACGCTTGACTATTAAAATATGCACAGAATTTTTATTAGCTGCACATTTTCAAATTAAATATTTATACTTACCCAGTTGTGTGAAAAAGCATTTCAAGATTTATTATTTCTACATTATTTTTCTACTGGCAAGCATTACACTTTCCATTGCTATTGTACATTACTTTCTTAAAGCAATTGCCTAGGCGGTAAGGCTTACTGCTTCTCTTCTAAAAAGAAGCACAATTGTAAGGCTAAAAATATAGGGACAGCTGAAATTGAGAAATATATTGACTTACATTACTTTTCGCCCTACTCTGAAATATAAATAATGGTATGGCAGAAGTCAAATAAAAGATTTTTTTAGTTTTCGCCAATATTCTTTTTAAATGTATTAAACATGCAATTTATGCAAGATTACATATTTATTTATATAAAACATGTCTCTGGAATTATTCATCATTTTCAATGCACAAAAGCGGTGTGTTGCTTAGTTTTCGGAAAAATAAAATTTGACAGTCTTATAATTTTCAAAAAATTCGATTAAACAGATGGAATGAATAAATACACATCGCAACTGCTTCAGAAAGGGCAATCACAGTACATTAATCTCTATCTTAAAACGACCTTACTAGAGCATGTACATTACGTTTCTTATATATTTGTAATGTAGATATGATGCATCGTTTGGTAAGGCCCTGACAAATGGCACAACTGTATATATGCTCAGTTGTCAAAAGAATTTGCTTGTTTTTATAAAAAACCACACTTAGTTGTTCTTTTGGAAGCATATTAAGCAATGATGCAAATGTTACCTACTCACAGTTGGGCCAAATCCAAAAAACAGGCTATGATATAAGAAAGAGAATGAACTTGATTAAAATGAGGTATCCAGGGGTCATCTGGTGTCACAAAAAAAAAAAAAAAAAAGAAGCTAACTAGTTTCTAAATAACTTATGGAGCATTTCATATGAAGGGGACAAAGAAAAAAAATTTAAGGATCTGAAATTTGTTCTTATTCTCGGAAGCTGTTTTGATACTTAACATTTTGACTGTTTCTTAATTTCGTTAAAAAAAGCATTATGTATAAAGATACAATTTCTTAGATTTTTTGATACTTTGTATAATTCATGTAAACGCATTTATTAATAATTGTATTATATATAATAATAGTAATGGCTTCCCAGTCATTGGACTAACTTTTTTATTTTTAACAATTTTAGTATTTAATTCCTTAATTTATTTATGACCAGGTTATGCTACGTAAACATATTTTACTAACTGTTTTTGTCGTTAGTATTTCACGAATAAAATGAGAAATTAACTATTTGCGCCTGATCATTCCTTTTGTTGGTTAAAGCAGCAAACATGTTTCTGTTTCAAGGACTAATTTTTTTTAAAAAAAAAAATTGTGTTCTCTAGGGGAGAGGTGTGTACCTTGGACCGATTGTACCTCGGTCCGAGTGTAGATTGCCGCTCAACTACAACACATACATGCGTATGTTCTTCTATGGAATTTTCCACTCACTCTGTTGCTTGAATTTAGTTTGCTTCAGAGTGTCGAGCTGTACGGACGTGTGAGAAAAAACGGAAATTTTTTTTTTTTGCGTAAAAGTTTTTTTTTTTGAGGCGATATCGAAAGTTTTTGTGCAGAACAACGTCACAATTTTGCAATTCGGCAAATAAAGCTTGGTAAGTTTACTGTTTTTCTAAATGTAGCATGAGTTCTACTTCTGTTTACATTCAAAATATGATATTGTTGTTTATATTTTGTAAAACAAGCAGAAGGTGTACCTCGGTCCTACGCTTACAAGTGTACCATGGACCGGTCCAAGGTACACATATATGATAAGTATTGGCTTACTGTTTCTTATTTTGTACTGTTTTAGCAAAATGCCAAGAAGTAAAACGGGAGCCACACGACCACCGGTGGATAGTGAAGCCTTAAAGAATGCTGTGAAAGACGTGGCAAGCGGTAAAACTGTATACAGCGCAGCAAAAACTAACAACATTTCGAAGACGACCTTGATAAGGCAAATAAAAAAACATGGAGCTTCCGCGAACACAGATTTTGTGTATGAAAGTAGACTAAATACCCGACAAGTATTTACGTTGGAAGAAGAAGAAGCCTTAGTCGAGTATGTTTTAACTGCCTCGAAATTGCATTACGGACTTCCAAAAGCAGAATTGCAGAAATTAGCTTTCCAGTTTGCTGAGGAAAATGGCAAAAAATTTCCTGAAAACTGGTTTATGCAAAAAAAAGCTGGAAAAGATTGGCTCAAATTGTTTCTCCGTCGCCATCAGACCATCGCTTTACGGACGCCAGAAGCTACCAGCTTATCTAGAGCCACTAGCTTTAATAAAACGAATGTTGAGGCCTTTTTCAAAAACTACAAAGAATGTTTGGATCGTTATAAGTTTAGACCTAACCGTATTTATAATATTGACGAAACCGGAAACTCCACGGTCCACGTTCCACCGAAAATTTTGGCACAAAGGGGGCAGAAGCAAATTGGCAGTGTAACATCGGGCGAGAGGGGACTTAATGTCACAATGATTGCAGCTGTTAATGCGGTGGGAAACCATGAGCCTCCAATGCTTATTTTTCCGAGGGTCCACTTCAAAGATCATATGATCATAGGAGCTCCTTCAGGAACGATTGGAGGCGCAAATCCAAGTGGTTGGTCGAATGAAGCTTTATTTTTGGTGTTTTTAAAGCATTTCATAGCTTTTGTGAAGCCCACGGAAGATGATAAAGTTCTCATAATAATGGATAACCACGATTCACATATTTCAGTCAATGTCATTCTGGAAGCTAAAAAAAATTATGTAATTTTGCTGACAATGCCCCCACATTCATCTCATAAGCTTCAGCCTTTAGATAGAACTGTTTTCGGTCCATATAAGACATTCTACAACCAAGCAGTGAATGAATGGATGTTGACTAACCCTGGCAAGCCATTAACTATCTATGAAGTCGCACATGTCATTGGAAAGGCATACCCTAAAGCATTTTCCATCCAAAATATATGTAAGGGCTTTGAAGTAAGTGGAATATGGCCCCTCAATGAAAGCGTTTTTGGCGATGATGAGTTCTTATCATCGTATGTTACAGACCGGCCATTTAATGAACAGCCAAATATGAATCAAAGTGGTGATTTTGCCGAAGTAATTCCATCAACATCCAGTTCTGCGTTTCCTTCATCAAATGGAGTTCCAGGCTTTTCTAACATTTTGGTCTCTCCTCAGGAAATACGGCCATTTCCGAAAGCTAATCCACGGAAGCGGGGAAAAGGCGGCCGAAAATTAGGGAAAACGCGAATTTTAACAGACACACCTGAGAAAGAAGAACTAGAAGATGCTGCTAGATTGAAAATAAATAAAAAAAAACCAGCTGCCAAAAAAAATAAAAAGAAGCTGATCTACGAATCCTCATCTTCACAAGATGAAGAAAATATTTCTCCAGTACTTAGAACCATGCCGAAAAGAGTTTCTAAAGAAAAGGTCCAGATTCGGGATGAGGTTCTTATTGAGCCTGATGGGGATTTTAGCACAGACAGTGATTCGTCCGTCTCAAGTCTTTTGCGCCGAGCAAAAAGGAAGATTTAAATACTTTCCATTTTAAGCATTATTATTTACTTAAAACTTATAGGTATATTTCATTTATTCATTATTTCTTACCAGTGTTTCATAAAATAATGGAATTTTCATGTAAACAGATTAATATTTTTTCTTTTATAACAAAAAGTTCATTATTATTCCTTGTCCATTGAAAATTGGACCATTTTTATTTAACCTACGATCTTTTTTGTAACCTTATTTTGAATAATTTTCAAATAAATTATTTATTTGTTTTTCTTTTCATAAAAAAAATAAAACTTCTACTCATGCAATTAAATGAATAGTCTTAATTTCTTACATTTTATAAATTTATTTTTTTTAATTTATACGGTCCAAGGTACACTTGCCAAAGGACCAAGGTACACTTGCATTGTGTACCTTATACCGTTTCAGATTGGTATGGAAAAAGTAGCTTTTCTATTAATTGGTAAGAGGTAGAAATACAATTGACTCGTCATTTAATGCGGCAAACATATGAGAAAAATGATATAAAAGAATAACTGAAGATAATCTTTTGCAAAATTTATTATATTGAAAAAAGTGAAATCCGGACCAAGGTACACACCTCTCCCCTACTCTATTTGACCAGTCCAACGTGATATATTTTTTTCGCTTTCTTAGTGAAACAATGTTTTCTTATTTTTGATTTTCCAACTCCATTTATTTGGAACTAGTTCAGACAGTGTGAACGACCGTGTTAAATGAAAACTCTTTTTTGTTTAACATGTTAAGCTAAGTCGTTTTGAACATGTTATATAAATGCTTGTAAAAATCGTCGATTCTAAGTATTCTTTTGTGCATCATTTTGCTTAATGGCGCCTAAAAATACGGTCGCGAGGCTTTTATACGAAACACTGAGCTACCAGGCGCTCGCGAACTACCGGTTGAACAGCACTGGTTTAAATAAAGCTTTAATACGAAACACATAACATAGTATGCAGCTGTAAATAATATAAATTACACTGTGCATGAATCGAGCAGTTTTTTTGAAAAAAAGCTTCAGACATCAAAATTTCAGCATAATTGATGAACGCTAAATTTAATGGCGTTTGCCATCAATCCTTTGGTTCATTTTCGAGAAATTCGTTTTTTAAGGTCAAGTATAAGTTAATGCATTTTTTAAAAAAAACTTTATTTTATTAGCTTTAGTGGCTTCAAGTTTTCAAGTAAAACATTAAAACTTCTCTGGGATATAATCTTGTATAACAGTTTAACCCTCAAAGCGAAACAATTTATGTCCAAATTGACTAAATGTGTTTCGTATTAAAGCTTTATTTAAACCAGTGGTGTTTAACCAGTAGTTCGCGAGCGCCAGGTAGCTAGGTGCTTCGTATAAAAGCCTCGCGACCGTATTTTAAGGCCAGCAAGCAAAATGATGCACAAAAGAATACTTAGAATCGACGATTTTTACAAGCATTTATATAATATGTTCAAAACGACTTAGCTTAACATGTTAAACAAAAAAGAGTTTTCATTTAAAACGGTCGTTCAGACTGTCTGAACTAGTTCCAAATAAATGGAGTTGGAAATTGAAAGGTTCCATTAACAATTACCATTCCTGTAGTGGAATTGACGATATTTTCAATTGCATTCCTGTGGAATTGAAACGTTCACTTACTAATTACAAGTCCTGTAATGGAATTGTCGATTTTTCCCAAATCCATTCCTGAGAAATTAAAAGGTTCAATTACTAATTACAATTGCTATTATGGAATTGACGAGTTTTTTCCAATTCCATTCCTAAGGAATTTAGATAACCAATTACCAATTCCTAATTCCAAGGAATTGGTTACGAATTGTAATGAATACTTTTCGACCCAGCTCTGATTATGCTAGGTGTTAGTGCTCTATATTCTCATTGTTGATGTCTTGGATTCAATTCAATTAATCTAGTTAATTTCTTTTTTTCCTTTAGTCACTGTTTCTGACTTCATAGACTCACGAAAAAAAAGGTACTAAAATTTAATATTATTAAAAAAAAACATTGATATGTAAAAATTTTCCTCCCTTTGAATAAGAGCTTAACATGCTGGAATTTTGCAAAATTAATTGGATTATTCCTAAATTAATTAAAACAAAATTAATTCAGTTATTCCAATTCTTGCAGAAAAGATTTAGAAAAATTTTTATTAAAAAGTTATAAATACCTCTTTTAAAGAAAATGATTCACAGAAAGTAATGATTTTAGACAATCTAGACCTTCAATTGAAAATTCTCTAAAATTGTTAAAAAATTGTTAAAATAAAAACAGAGATTTATTGAATGTAAACTCTCTTTTACATTGTTTCATAATGTTTACTGATTCCGCGTTAAATTTTCTATACTCAAATTAATTTTTCCGACGTCTACAGACATGCCTTAACTCTTATTCAGTCGATCAGTGACATTTTGGAACCACAAATTAGATGTTAGAATATGCTTTATGATATTTCGCTTTTATTTTTTATAAATTATATTATTACTTTTATTTAAACCACAGCAAATATTTTCGTTTTACTATAATATTTACCTTATATCAAGCAATATTTTTCTTTCACTCAAATATTCTTGAATGTAAAAGTTTCCGCTGCCTTTTTGCTACTTTACTTATTCTTTTATTTTTCAAATAAATTTTAAAATATGTCCGCTTAATTAAAAGCATTGCCAACATTTTTGTCATAACATAGACAGACAACTTCACTCTATTTACTGTCAACAAATAATTAACAAATATCTAATGCTCAACAATGTCAGACAACCAGACAAGTCATTAAATTAAAGCTTATGCTTAGCTATTCGAAGTGCATCGCTCGGAGCTAAGCTCTACAAATCAATCTATAATAAACGGCCACACACCTTGAACTTGTCTAAAATGCAATGAGAGTAACAGCTGGACAAACGTTCGTACATACAGAACGACATTTCGCTATTGATATAAATTCACTTGTAGGCATGCAGCAGCATCCTTGGAGGTCCAGTATTGCGACCGGTAGACTATAAGTAAACGTTTTGGTATCAAACAATTATTGGCTACAACTATAAGTTAACGATTTGTACCGTTTAAAAAATACTGTTTATATGCGTGAAAATATTTTTAATCCAGCTGATAATGGTTGTACTCAATTTTACAACTACAATAACTGCGATATTTATACCTTAAGTTTTAAGAGTCTTTAGTTTGTGTGAAGCAGCACAGCAACAATAAATCAACTATTTGTAATATGTTGCTCTTAGTGATGGGTAGCAACAATTAAATGCTATTGATTTCATTAAAAAAAAAAAAAACTGAATGAGTTGCTGCTATTTATCTCTTAAGGCTGGAGTTTTTGAAGATGTTAGCACAAATCGTGTATAGGTTCATCAAAGAAATTTAAAGTATTTTTAAATATATTGAAAGATAGTTTTTTTAACTTGCTTTCATGATTGCTTTTTCAATTTTAAAGAAATTATAAGTTGCAGTTAAAACGTTTTTCTTAATTTTTTTAGATATTGATCATTTCTAATACATTTTCTAGACATTTCAAAAATTTAATATTTATTATTAGTGCTTTTTTACAATATTCTGCAGAACTAATTTTATTTTTGCCTCTTCTCTCCCACTCTTTCATTTACTTACAGAATCCTATGCATTCCTGCTCATATTTCTCTGTGCTATAGTATTTCCAAAATCCTCCGCGTATCCAGTGAAAGCTTCTGGTCAAAGACTCATCCTGCATTCTCAACAATATCGCCTGCGACATCATCAAAAACTGTTACAGCAACAGCGACAACTGGCAGAATCACCAATACCAGCGCATCATCATCATCATCTGCATCATCGTTCGGTATCCAATATGGCAGAGCCACTACCGGAAAACAATAACAATAATGTTGGTGACTACAACAATATCAACAATGATTTCTGCAAAAATACCGATCATCTGAAAAATATGCTGGTGCAAGTTAATAAAACCTATAGCTACATTTTTAGTCAGCTGGGTGAATATGTAAGTGTTGAGAACTTTATTTTTTTTTTTTTATTTTTATAAGAAACTATGTAACTCAGAGTTACTTCATAATTTTAATTTCATGTTAGGGTTTTTTGTTATATGTTAAAATGCATATTAAGCATGTTTTGAATTGCACACAAAAACTTATTCTAAATAATTTTCGTAGATAATTTGTGCAAAAAAATGTTGTAACGCTCTTAGAATATACGATATATATGCGGTTTTTCAATTTCATTACGTCAAATTGCAGCACAAATTGAACACATTACAGCACAATTATTGCATTTTAGAAAAGCGAAAAAGCTGGAATAATATTATTTCAAATTTCTTTACGTCACATCAAACCACAACTAGAGCACATTGTAGTACAAATTCCGAAGTCTGGATCAAAATAAGTGTGGGTTAATTTTTGCTTGAAAAAATCACAACCTTATAAAAAAACATTTATGCACACATCTAGCACATGGCAGTAAATTTCATATTGAGTTATATATATGTATTTAGTGATAAGCAAAAAAGAAGATCAAAACAAGTTTTTAAGGCGCGAAATATGATTTTCAATTTCCGTATTCTTCGAAACTTTTAATTGAAACGTGAGACTGTGCCGAGAAAGCCAGATTAAATGATCGTCGATATTTCCACTCGTATACGTTTTCAAAGCCTGATTTTCTCTATTTTATCAATATACAGTAGGTTTCAGTCAAATGAATTATTTTTTTTTTAGAAGTGATGGTAATCTCTCAAGTATTTTAAATATGTATTCAAAAAAAATTTGTTGAAAATATATAAGCATTAGCCTCTATTTAAGGCCGTATTATTCACCTCTGGATATCTTTAACCAGCGGATAAAGTTCTAGATTTTCAGTAGTAAACCAGAACACCTGAAAATGCACTACTTAAATTTGTTCAGAGGTGAACAATACGGCCATAAAGTTTGTGAAATTTAAACAAATTTTCAAAAATTTTTTTTACATTTAATTTTTTGTTTTTTTTTCAGACCAATAGTCAATATAAGAAAACACCCGAAGAAGTTCATGTTACATGGTTGAAACATATGTTTCAATTAGATCATCCACTGAGAGAAGTTTTGGAGCGTGACTTTTATAAACTACCCGATAAGGAGAATTTTATGCACATCATAAATAAGCCGCTGACTAAAGAAATGGTAAGTCTGAAAATTTTTGAAGAACAACAATTCTTATGGATGAAATTATTACTGATACGATACTGGAACTAACGTTGATATTGATACTTATTATAATTACAATAACAATTGTAAACTCAATTACAATAAAAATTAGAATAATATAAACAATTACAATTGCAATCACATTCCAATTACACTACAATTATAATTATAAATACAATAACTATTTTAATTACAATTCCAACTTAGATTATAATATCATTTACAATTGAAACTACAATTAAAATTATAACTGCAATTGCAATTACAATTAAAAATACAAAATAAATTTAAACTGGAATTACAATAAAAATAACAATTAAAATTACAATTAGAGTTACAATTACAATTACAATGACAATAACAATTATAATTTCAAATGCAATTGCAATAACAATTACAATTACAATTGCAATTACAATTACAATTACAATCAGAATTACAATTACAATTATAATTACAATTACAAATACAATAACAATTACAGTTACAATTACGATTACAATTACAATTACAATTACAAATAGAATTACAATTACAATTACAATAAGAATTACAATTACAATTATAATTACAATTGCAATTGCAATTACAATTACAATTACAATTACAAATAGAATTACAATTACAATTGTAATTACAATTACAATTACAATTACAATTATAATTGCAATTACAATTACGATTACAATAACAATTACAATTACAATTACAATTACAATTGCAATTAGAATTACGATTACAATTACAATTACAATTACAATTACAATTACAATTACAATTACAATTACAATCACAATAACAATGACAATTACAATTACAATTACAATTACAATTACAATAACAATTACAATTACAATTACAATTACAATTATAATGACAATTACAATAATAATTACAATTACAATTACAATTAAAATTAAAATTACAATTACAATTACAATTACAATAACAATTACAATTGCAATTGCAATTACAATTACAATCACAATTATAATTATAATTATAATTACAATTACAAATATAATTACAAATACAATTGCGGCTATGAGTACAATTACAGTAATTACAATTGCAATTTAATTAACAGATAGATTCTGTCGCGGTAACGTTAATCTTATTACCAAATAAATTCACTTTTTGGAACTATTTACCCTTTTGGTATTCTGCAACCAAGCGTACCATCTACTTAGGTGGTAAAAAGCAAAACAGCCAGTTGCAAGAAAAGAGCTTTATTTCTTCTTAAGCAAGCTAACGACATTTGACAGCGTTACCGAGTGCACAGAAAACCAATTACTAAGGCCGGCAACGAATTTCGGTAATAAGATTACTATTACCGGTAATACACTGAATCGATCTGTTACAATTATATTCACAATTACAATTAAAATTACAATTTTAATTACAATAACATCTAAAATTACAATAGCAATAACAATTGCAATTGTAACTACAATTTCAAATACAATTACACTTATAAATACAATTGCGATTATACTTTCAATTACAATTACAATTACAATTATACTTACAACTGCAATTACAATTACAACTACAATCACAATTATAATTATCATTAAAATATAATTATAATTATTATTTCTTATTATTATTACAATTAAAATTACAATTACAATTCCAATTACAATAACAATTGCAGTTAAAATTACAACTACACTTAAACATACAATTACAAACACAGTTACTACTACGAGTACAAGTCCGAGTATGAATACGACTACGCATACGATTACTTTAGCGGGTTCCGACATATTCCGGCTTGATAAAAGTGCCAAACATCTTAAAAAATAAATCGTTTTTTTATCAACCAAACATTTCAACAAATAATAAATAAATCAGTTATTCAAATACTAATTTTTCACACTCAGTTTCAAAAATTTACTGTCACAAATTTATAAAAAAAGTCTAATGAGTTTGTTCCTTCTCTCTCCATTTCTTTTCATCCAGGTGCACGACGAAATGCAAAAAGTCTATTCTACACTGAAAATACTGCAAATCGCTCTCGAAGATGTCATCAAAAATCGCAAAGATAATAAAATTCAACTACTGCACGATCTACACAATAATCACTCAAACTTCAACAAAATCGACAAGTTCTTTGAAGCAGTTAATACAATGGTGAAAGTCGATATGCATGAGGTAACAAAATTTATGGAAAAGCTACAGATACCATTGCCGCAGGTGACAAGTCAAAATGAGTATCATTCGAGAACGGAAGTGCGTGACTGGCTGCTGGCCAGTGAACATCTTAGTGTTACACAGTATCTGCGAGTGCTCTATATGACATTGCTGGAAAAATGTCCCGAGGAGGCAGAGTAAAATTACAACAACATTAATGCAATGCAAACATTTTCAATTAAGTAAATCAAAGAAATGAAAAGAAAGAAAAAAACTTAATACTTAAATTTGAAAGAAAAAAAAGGCATGTTTTTATGTTCTTTATTTTAACACAAATTTTTATGATAGTGTAGCAAATTTTATGATGAAAAAATATTTTAAAATTAGTTAAAAAAAAAGGAAAACAAAACAAAAATCAATCAATTTTAGCGACTCAATGCATAAGCCAGCAAAAAAAGTACTTATACAGAGATTTGATGAAAAGAAAAATTTAACTCTACATATTGCTATATCTATATATTAGTTAGTATAAATAAACGTTCAAAGCTTAGCATCTCTTCATAGTTATGCCAAATATTTAAGACTTTAAGCCACACCTTACTTAACAAACTTAGTTTTTAATTTTAAAACGCCATTTTAAAGATTTTAACTTTTAATTAAATGTTCTATTTATGTTTTTTATTTAATGCATTTTCATTAAGAACACATTTTTATGTGCGGCATGCATTGGTTTTGCACCACACTGTGCTCAAATTGTTTAATTAATTTATTTATTGCATTTCCATTTGATTTAGTTTAACAATGTTTATTTTTAAGCTCAATTTTATTTGCTTTTAAGTTAATTAAGACACACACTAAATTATAAATACGTGTTTAAAAATATATTAGTTCAATTTTGACTTAAGAGAAAAACTGGCATTTTTATGCTAGTAGTGAATATTTAGGGCAGCGTATGGAGATACTTATTATTCTCTTTGTTTATACAAAACAGAGAACAGATAGAAATCAATTTAAATTATTATCGGAAAAACTGCTAAAGATATGCATTGGCTTTATGCACTGTTTATATAAGAGAAAGTCAATTAACAGCAACTAATCGTCAAAATGCAATCTTTTGTGTATAACTTAAAATTTACAGTTTGCCAGTAAAACAATTTCGTTTTATATTTATTTATTTAACTATTTATTGTATTTCCTAAGTTGTTTAAAGGAATTTCTCAATTTTCACGAATTTATTGCAATATTAAAAAAAAAAAAAATTAATAATATATGAATAATAAATGTACTTAAAGCAACAAATGGATCTAAATCGTTATGTAAAATGCATCTTAATGTTTAACGAAACAAACGTTTAATACTGTAAGCGATACATTTTTTGTTATCAAAAAATATTGTTGCTCGTTTCTTTCACTGCGTTTAACGTTCGTTTCGTTGTACATAAAGATGTAGTAAGCTAGCTGTTACACATAAGCATATTTACAATACACAATACACAAGCACATTCACACTTTTATTTATCTAATATTGTCTACACATTTTAGCCATGTAAGTTTTAGCCATATTAATTAATTTCTCCACTTTATATACATCAACAGATATTTATAAAACATATACAGGCATACATACATACATACACAAACACATTCTCATACGCTCACACACATCTTGTCCAGTTTGTATTATAATTTATTAAAATTTTTTTAGTTAATTGACGTAAAATCAGCGTTTGTTGCTGAATAATAACAATTAAAATAAAATAAAAAATCGTATATTTTTGTGATTTCGTTGCAATATACATGTATTAAGAAATAAATAAATATATATGTATATACTTGAAATATATTGAAATAAATCTAAAACTAAAAGTTTATCTCGTGTTTGAAATATTATGCATTTTCATTTAACTTCAGTTTCTTGACATCCAATTAGTTTATTTGGAACAATTCTACCTTATATTAGAAACTGTTACGTAGCTTGCTGCTTATCGGGACACTAAAAAAAGAATCATAAGACTTTTAATCGGAAACTTTAAGACCATGATATATATATATATATCATGATATAAACCATGATATGTGAACAAGGTAGCTGTAGAGCTATTTCCCAGTAGGCATTGGCAGGTATTCGAATGGCTAGTAGCGGGTCTTGAAATGGATTTCGGAGGCCTACCCTGCTCGTAGCCAAGCCCATATATTTTTTATATGAAATGTCCAAATTTTCATGCCTTCCGCTCTCCCTGCTTTAAAGAGACCTGCTATAAGCACTCCTTTAGAATGAATTAAAGAAGGCGTTAACCAAAAAAATTAAAAAAATATTTTTGAAGCGAAGCTTTTTACTCCTCGTTCTGTGATTTGCTTGGAGTGAAATCTGAAAAATTTTCCACAGATTTTTTCTTGGAAATTTGATGGTTTCTTTGTTGCTAATGCTTATTACAACAAGAAAATTTAATACCTTAATATTAAATAATAAAAAAATGTTTTGGCCTGCCCGTGGGGATCGAACCCACTCCTTTTAAACGAGAGTACAATGCACTTTCCACTAGGCCACAAAGACGTGATAGAAAAGGTTGTTAATTCAATGCTAATTATAACAGAAGCTATGCTGCAGTAGATCGTCACCATCAATCAATAGATAGAGGATTGTGTATTTGCTATGCTACTATTATCAAAAATTTGCTTTTATTTGCCACAAGGTGTCTCCAGCATCGGTTTCTTTGTATTGTGAATGCGTTTGTGGTGCTGTTGGCATAGAGTGTAAATTATTATCTAGAGATTGCATCAACTCGCTAAATCTCTAGCATGTGTTAACAGAGTTTTTTCACTTAAAAACATGAAGAAAAAAACTCTTCATTCAAAAATAAGAAAATTAGCAATGCCCACAAGTGCGTTTTTAAGTGTCAAAAAAATAGATGATATCAATAAATATGGAATTAACAAACGCATGCATGAGTCAGCGCAGCCAAGTTCACAACCATGTGTGAAGAGTTAGCATGGAGAGTCGCTGGCATTATATGCCCGTATATGCATAGAGTGTAAATTATGATCTAGAGATTGCATCAACTCTGCTAAATCTCTGGCATGTGTTAACAGAGTTATTTCACTTAAAAACATGAAGAAAAAAAACTCTGTTAACCTCTGTTAACACATGCCAGAGATTTAGCAGAGTTGATGCAATCTCTAGATAATAATTTATACTCTATGGTATATGTAATTGGCGTGGAAATTTGACATTCAATAATAAAAAAATAAGCAGTACATATGTTTTCTGTATATATGTACTTTATTTTTTTATTTTAAATTTTTGAATTTAAAAGTTAATTTATTTACAAGAAAAAATCATTAAGCTATCAAATCTATGTAACTGCAAAAAGCTTCGCTTCTCTCGTGTGTCCAACGACGCACCTGTGTTTTTTTTTTTATTTCTTTTTGTGTATAAAAAAATAAAAATAAAATGGCCATCTCAGCCCTTGAAAGGACTTTGAACGAGCTTCTTATGATCAATTGTGTTGTGTGTGATGTGAAATGTTTGCACACAAATGATCGAGAACTGGACCTACATGTTTTACGCCGACTCCGAACGCCTTATGTTCTCAAGAAGCTTTTCATGGCAGTTTTTACTCTCTGTGGTTTGCCATTGTCTGCAGAGAGGTGACGGCCGAACAGAAAAATTAATTCAATTGAAAAAATTTTCTGTGTCAGATGGAGGATTCGAACCTGGGCTCTCTGGCGTAAGAGTAACACACTCTACCCAATACGCCACGGCCGCCACTATTTTTTTGTATACCTACCTATATATCCTGTGATTTTATTTTATTTTACATATTTTTGTTAGATAAGAATATTTCTAAGTCATGACGTGGATGATACACTGTTACAAAAAAAAAAAAAAATCAAAATTAAACATCTGGGATGGGTCATAGCGTAGGTTGTAGGTGTAGTTAAATACATTTTTGTGGCATACTAAAATTTTTTGGTGTACATCAAAATTTTGAATAACGGTAAAAAACAGTTTTTTCGCCCATATAACTTCGTCAAATATCCTCTGATTTTCATTTTATTATAGGTTTTGAAAAGAAGAAATTTAAGTCTTTAAACATGTCATACATGACTTAACAGGTTTCATTTTCTATATTGTAGTATTTGCTAGGTTAACCATTTTTTTTTTACAATTTTAACTTTGGTGATGTTTTTGAACACTATTTTGTTTGAAACCTTTTAAATTTGTTTTATTGTTTAAAAACATCACATTTTCACAAGTAAGACGTGTGTCTTTTTTCTAAAATCGGTCAATAATATATAATAATATAATCTTTATTACTAAAAATAATTTTCTGTTTGTTCATTTGTGTGTTTGCTTCTGTGACTTTTATAGAAATCTAAACGGATTTCCCTCAAACTAAACGTATATTTTTAGCATCCTAGATTAGGTTTTTGCATACTAGTTGTAACCACGCCCCCTTTTACCGCACACAAATCAATAAAACTGCGATATTCAAACAGTTTCGATTGTATGACACTAAAATTTGGCAATTTAATTTGTATGGTTACTTTCGTCAACACTACCAAAAATGGGTTTCCACGCCCCCTTTTGCAAAGCAATGAAAATGCTATATTCCAGACGGTTTTGATCGTATAAGTCTGAAATTTAGTAATTGAGTTTGTGTGCTTACTACCGGCAACTGTATCAAAAATGGGAGTGGTGGAACTATAATTACGCCCACTTGTAGGAAACCATTAAGACTCCAAAACTTTTAGGCTGATTGCGCTGAAATTTTGGCAGTAGATTGTTTTCGAGTACGAGATGGTTTGCGGGGTAAAATGTTTGCCATACCCCCTTTAACCGACCACAAATAAAAGAGTATGGTTGCTGGAACGTCCGTGGTAAGGCCGCGGACCTCTGGGTCCTGCTAGTATTTAATATAATATATCTGTGGCACCTGTGTATGGTGGGCTAAGTCGAATTTTGTGAATTTTGAGGTATCTGCATCACTAGAATCGTAATTTTTTTATCTTTCCTTGTGTCTAACGGGATAAGTGTTCTGTCCATTGTTATTAAGGTTATACTTTTATGAATCGTGGGCTGATACTCCAATCTTAAACTTTTACTTGTGAAAAGAGAGTTTTAATCCAGTTTTCCTAAAAACGCAATTTTCGCACTTAGCCCACTATGCACACGTGCCACAGATATAATATTGTTGAGCACTTTACAGTAACTTTTTAAAGAATTTTGTTTTTTAGAATGAAAATGTCTCTAAGCATTTTACTGCAAAATTAAGTAAAACATATTAAGCTACTTCAATTTATTTATATAATTTTTAAGCATGTTTTGTGATAGTTTAAAGGCGGAAGTTAATACACATCACATGAATCTAATATATCGGCAAATGACTTTTTTCTAAAAAGTTGCATAATTCAATCCAATGTTAATCGATTTGAATAAACTAAGCTGAAGGAGACGCAAAATTAAATGTGTTTTGAAACTGTATACCAAAAGTAAATAGTTTTATACAAGTTTGACTTATTAATTTTCGTTCAAAGTACGGTGCAGTCTCAAAAAACTGAAAAAATCGATATGTTTTTACATGTAGCTCCCTCGATTTCTATTCGAGACTTAGGAAGGTTTTTTCTTTCCAACGACGTATTACAAACTATTTTGGAATGTATAGCTAAAGACGTACGATTTTTAACTCCATCTACCTCGAAAATACGGGCTTTTAACCGTTACTCAAAATTTTGATGTGCATGAAAAATTTGTGGTATGCCACAATGTTACATTTAACTATATCTACAACCTACACTATGTCGCATCCCAGAAGTTTTTTGACTGTCACACCGTGTTATTATTCAATATTGTTGAATGAATATATGTATATTTTAACTTTTAACGAAAAAGTAACCCTGAAATATAAGCAGAACCAGTTTTTGTAGGAAAAATATAATTGTTGTACTGCCTTGAGTAGCGAAAAATTAGGCCTTATAGAAGCGCTTGTAGAAGCAGCGAGGATTTAATGTGTCGTACCGCCAAATATAGCAATAAATGCACGACTTCGTTAGAAGAGACCTAGCTTTCCCAATAGGCAATAAGCTAGGTCACTTCTAACGAATAACTAATAACTGAATAATAGCTCCTGAAAGTAAGTGAGGAATACAGTTTAATGGCAAAATAATATTCAAAGTTTATTAAAAAAAAACCCTTATGCCGTTATGCGAAGTAATGCTTACCTAAACAAGTTAACTCATTCAACAATTTAAATTTTAGCTTAGTCTCATTTCATCTCATTCATTTTTATGTATTTTTTATTTCGTTAAAAATAACAGTTGTCTCTATCCAGTTTTTAACTCAACCGCAAAGTCTGCAGAATTATTCTAACGCACCCCTTTAAGCACGCAAGATATTCAAGATGCAGCATACATTGTTGCCAAATTACACTTCATACCAATGGAACATATGCATGTCATGCTTCAATGGATATTTAATCTCCATCCTTGCTGCTGAAATTAAAGGCTACAATAAAACCGGTTTTGTTTCAATTGGCGCCATATAGGAAAAAAAAAAAATCAATATTATATATCAGCCAATCGAAAAGAACGAATATTTGCAACAACATCAGAACGCAAGTCAAGTGGACATGAAATCAAGTTTAAATGAACCTTACAAAATTATAAATACAGCCACAAACCGTTAGAGATATCATATTACCTACGACACGCGTTGCATTAATGTCAAAAATGGTGGAAGGATACTTTTCACTGAGCCAAATACACTTGTTTGGCTGCAGAAGCTGCATAGCTTCTTAACTGTTGCTTAATAATACAGTTGAGGTGGTTTTAGGTTTTTTTCGAACTCAAACTACTCGTTAACGTCAAACTTTGATAAACGTTTTTTTTTTACTTGAAATTTTATTAAATTATGTAAATTAATTATATTTAATGCAGTCTTAATTGACTATAATAAAGTGAACTTTTAATTTATATCATTAAAATTGCACACAAAAGTTGACGAACGTCTTTTAATTAATGCAAGAGAGATGATTAATCTCTCGAATATTTATTTATTAAATTTTAAAAAATATTTTTATAACGTGCGGCATGTAGACCTTTCATCAAAATAAACCAGTTAGCCGTTGTGTCGATCGTAGAGCCCACGGGTACATTTGCAACTTTAATTTTCCTGTATCTTCCAAACGGTTAGTCCGATTGACCTGAAATTTCATGATATCCTCAACCATACACTTTTGCATCATGTGGAAAAGTTTCATCAAGATTGGAGCAGCAGTTCAGTCGATACAGCCCAAATTCAAGTTAGTGGAATGGCGTCGACTGCTGATGTACCCGGGTACTTGTATGAAAATTCATACAAATATATAGAAATAAATGGCAAAGTTCACTTTATATTGTTATATCTTCCAAGCGGCTGGTCCAATCTTGATGAAACTTCGTATCATAGCTTGGAAATATGTAATTGATATTGGTGTGAAATTTCAGGTCAATTGGACCAACCGTTTGGAAAATATAACCCAGTTACTAGAAAATGACCTAGTGTCAACAGCTGATGTTCTATGAAAATTCATACAAATATATAGAAATAAATGGAAATATTTAGTTTATTTTATGGAAATTTGTTTATTTATTTATAGAAAATCATTATAATGAAAGTAAAAAATATATTTTATGAATTTTAGCAGCATCTGAGGCATTGTGGATGATCCTTCGAGTGCTCTGCGCACACAGGCTTATTACAAATTGCACCATCCATTTTATTTTCACTTATTATATATTTGCCGCACAAAATAAATTTTTAGGTCTTTACACTTCAAAAATCGCACATAAACTGACTTATGCATACAAAACTACTCAAAACGAAACCTGCGCAAAAAATCATGTTTCTGCCTGCAAAACTGGTTGTGCAAGGGTAGGTAGGCAAGATATTCCCAAATACCCTTTTGTTCCTGTTAGTAGACGTGTTTTCCTACACATTCCAAAAAAAAAATGTTTACATTGAACAAATATTTTATGAGTTATAATTATTCTGCGCAGGTACTAAAAATAGCACTATGAGCAAGAGGGGTTGATTTTCAGTTCAAATATAACGGAATTTTGCGAATGAAAATTCAATGTTAATTATTTTTCTTGGTAAAAAGGGATCAAATTACAAGGATTAAAAAAGAATTTGGAAATTGTTAAATTTTTATGGATTTTGGCAATTCCCATTTTTGGTAAAAATGGATTATTTAGGTACCAAATTTTTTTTTTCCCAAATTATGATAAAAGTTTTGTTAACTAGACAATATTTCCAATAAATAAAAAAAAAAAAACCAGAAAATTACAAGAATCCAGGTAGTAGTTAATATTTGTATATCAAAAGCAACTATCTGCCATACAAAACGTATGAAGTACCCGGGTACATCTACTGTCGATGTGGATAAAACCCAACAGCTGTTGACACAACGGTTAAGGCCGGCGATACATTTGGAGTAGAGTAAAAAAGAGTTATATTGAGGTGATGGTTTTTATTAGAATAAATTTGTTTAGAGTCTTAAAATTTTCAAATCTGCTAAAATATTAAGTTGAAAAAAAAAATTGTTTTTTTTTTTTCAAAAACAAAGAAGGCGGTGGCTACAGCGATTGCTGTTAAAGACCTCTTTTCGCACTGGGGGCATTCGGCTGGCTCGTAAAACGTAATGAACAGAGTTTTCAAAAAAGTCTTTTTTACATACATACATACATACTTGGAAAAAAATTGCATTGTTTACTTATTTTGAATAAAAATAACTCTGAAAAAAATAAATAAAAATAAAAATAAAAATTAATTTTAAATTTTGAATAAAATGATTTTAAAAGGCTATTTTAAAAATCAGTTTCATTCAGACAGAAGCTGTTTTCATTAAGTTAAAAAAATTTTTTTAGGGCCCGCAGTGCAAAATGCAGTTTTTGAAAAAAAATTTTTTTTTTGTTAACTTAAATGTATTTTTTACCAGATTTGAAAATTTTAAAACTCTAAAAAAATTTCTTTTAATAAAAATCATCACCTCAATATCACTCTTTATAACTCTCCTCTAAATGTATCGCCGGCCTTAAAACCGAGGTAATACATTTTTTAGTCATCTGTTCACATGATTAGGTGTTTGCCGATTGTTTGATTCGTGACAACGAGCAAATTGATCACGCATCCTGCAGATGATCGTTGTTTTCTTGTTTTATATTAGTGAATTAGCATTTGAAAAGTGACTAATAAAATTTTTTAGTATAGAGTTAGGAATCCAATTAATTGGTTTTTTTTTTGCGTTGATATTTTGAATTATACTAGTATTACCTGTGGGTCGAATTCAACCAGCGGTGTTTTAATGGAAAATAAAAGTTATTTTTCACGTAATTAATTGAAATTTATTTATATGCAAAATCTTAAAAGCGTGAGAAAGGGCAATGTGGGAGGCATGAGGAATGTGGGGAAACATGGTGAAAACATAGCATTGTAAAAACTTAGTCAACATATAAAATTAATTTAGAGAATAATTCTAATAGTTGAATTGGCGGAGAAATATAAAAATTAAATAAAGATAAATGAGAATTTTTTTGAGAAACATGAATAAATGACTCAAACTTATGCATAAATTATATTCTTCTGAAATATTCTTTCATTATTCGCTAAATGATCGTGTTTGATATGTTTTTTTTTTTTTTTTATTATAAAATGTCAAACCACCGAAAGATCGAGTTCTACTTGATGCGACATTAAACTGAGCATGCCCAAGTTTTTCTGCCTCAAGTTGAGGTCCTTCTTAAAATTTTTCGAGAAATTTTGAAGTGTATTTTCTTTAGCCACGTATACAACAACCAAAGTCTTTGCTTTAGCCACGTATACAACAACCGATGTAACGAAAAATGGTTCCTTTACAAACAACTAAAGCAGTTATAAAAATGAAAAAAAATGTTATGTTAAAAATGTTCATATTCTTGTTTCTAGCAAAATTCGAACTCGCTACCACACGATCTTCAGTTAAATGTTCTACCCACTTGCATGAAATCCGGACTTTTTTTAAAAAGGATTAATTTTTTATATTTACTTTTAGGTTAGAAAACGGATTTATAAAAAGGATGCTTTACCCTTGAAATCTGAACTGAATAATGGAAACCTGATTATATTTAGAAATTCAGTTCATCAGAGAAGTCAGAGTAAATTTTCTACAGGCGTTTGCTATTTTGTTCAAATTTTTTTCATGCTACAGAACCTAGTTTTATTAAAAGTATAAGCAACTAGTTATTAATAGAGTCCTGAATATATTCTCTTGCTATAGAATAAAAAATTTCCTCTATCTCTTTTCTGCTTTGCTCATACTTGGTCTTACACTCTCTTTGTTTTATTTAGAAATAAGGAACGAAGAGAATAAGAGCAGCGAATATTTTTTTATTCGTTCGTAGATCGAAAAGAATGTTTTTTGTATTGGGACCCAAAGAAGGGTGGTTGATAGGGGGTGGACACACGTTCTTGAAAAATGTTGAGGACCAAAAAATAATAGGACCAACTCATATATTTGACCCCTGTAGGAGTCCAGCTACGGCCGATATAAACTATTTTCGACAGCTTTTGTGTTTATTGTAAGGGGAGCCACAGAAGACTGGTAGATAGGGGATAGGTGTGTTCTGTAGAAATGTTGAGGGGCAAAAAATAATACGACCAGCTCATATGTTTGACCACTCTAGTAGTTCAGCTACGGCCGATATAAACTATTTTCGACAGCTTTTGTGTTTATTGTATGAGGAGCCACAGAAGACTGGTAGATAGGGGGTAGGTGTGTTCTGTAGAAATGTTGACGGGCAAAAAATAATAGGACCACTCTAGTAGTTCAGCTACGGCCGATATAAACTATTTTCGACAGCTTTTGTGTTTATTGTATGGAGAGCCACAGAAGACTGGTATATAGGGGGTAGGTGTGTTCTGTAGAAATGTTGAGGGGCAAAAAATAATAGGACCAGCTCATATGTTTGACCACTCTAGTAGTTCAGCTACGGCCGATATAAACTATTTTCGACAGGTTTTGTGTTTTTAGAATGATATATTTTTTATTAATATGGATGTATTTTTATCTTAAATAAATGCGTTTGATTGCACCTCTATCTAACATCAAACTAACTATACATTAAGAATAACATAAAGCTTATTGCGGGGAAAACCAACATACCTGATTCTTATTCAGGTCACTGCAGCAGATTCCTGAGTATTCGTGTAGTTTATGAAGTACTCAGAGAAATAACTGAAACAACGCGTAGATCGCAAGCTCACCTCAGTGCAAAAGTGTATGAAAAGAGAACAGAGAACAAATAAAAACTTATTCTCTTGCTCTTCACGACCTGTTGCTACACGATCTGTTGTTTACATTTATTCGCTTGCAGCTTTTCTTGCAGTGACTGCTACAGCAGAGAATCAGGGTATATTCACTTGATGAATATATTCATACAGGGCTCGAGTTATTAAACAAATAAATATTGAGTAGTACGAGTACATAAAAAGCTTTGATTTATCTTCGAAAAAAGAGCTTACTTTTCACAGTGTAAGTATGCATCAAAAATTAGAAGAATTTTAAGCTGCTTGATATTATTTGTACTAGGTGCATGTACTTCGATTAATTTACTCGTAACATTGACGAAACAAATATAACTAGTATCGCCTGTGACCGAAATCCGGCCATATCAAAATCGGTTTTCTTTTGGTTTTTTGCTGAACGCACCAACCCATAGCTGGAACTGAAGTATTGAACAAAATAAACAATAACAAATGTCTTTCCATGTGTTATATGAAGCAAGCAGCAGTTTAACAGTTTTTTTGATGCTGACGCGGTGGCAAATTTATTTTGTTGAGAGAGAAATTAAGAGAAAGCAACAACAACAATAATTATGCACAGCTCTTTTAAAGTGCTTGCGACTCTTTCGAATTCTACTATTGCTCTTGTATGCTACAACAACGATGTTTAATTGTTGTTTACTTCATCCCATTTGGAAAAAAGGGTTTTTACATTTGCTTAGTTTTACCTATCTTAACGACAATATATTCGAATAAAAATTATATCTACTCGAAAAGACCTTTCCATCGATATTAGTTTTATACGAATATGTTGAAGTTAACACAGGAAAAAAGGGGATCACAAACTTTTTTTTTGCGTATTAATATACAGATATAAACAGCTGAGTGGATCACAGCCATCACGCAACTCTACTGATGAGTTGGTGTAGCGGATGAGTTGGTGTAGTTTCAGATATTTTAACTTTGCAAAAAATTTCCATTTGTCTTCCAAAAAAATTCTAATTAGAAATTGCATAATTTTTATAAATGACTGCTCCATTTAATATTAATAACAATCAACTTAAGAGATCAGCACCTAGATTTTACTAAAAGAAACATATTTAGATAATAAAAATTCCATGTTTTTAGTTTCCACAGAAATTAAACAACAAAAACTTGCATTCCCTTATATTTTTTCCACTTATTTTATTGGGGGTATAATCTTTTAGATTATATGTTCGTCTTCAACGTAAACTTGATATATTTAAAAATCGTTGGTACATGTAAGGTCAACTCTTCGCTAAAATCTTCAAATTCGACAGTTCTGAAGTTAAGAAGCGTTTCAAAACTGCTTTGAATCTTTAAGTTTCAAATTAAAGCTTAACCCTCTACTGCCAAGCATTGCCTTTTGATAGTCAGTACTACAATAAATAATATAAATTCTTAAAACTATATGGTAAATTGTAAAAAAAACGAATAATAAAAATGTGGTGACAACTCTTTAAAGTTTTAAAGTTTTGTATGTGTACTTGTTTTTTAAGCGGGGTATACATTAATACATAATCATGATTGACACTCATGCTCAAATTCTCTCTTTTTACGTAAGTTTGCGCATGTGGCCACTCTTTTTCATCAGTCAATAGTCAGCCACAAACAGTTTTGGTGAATTTTTGAGTGTCACCCATGATCGCTAATGGGTATCTCTCTTTACAGACTACTATTTTGCTTGTTAATATAATTTTTTTGATTTTTTTTCTTGGCTATTATTTTTATAATTATTCTACATATTATGGAAAAACTTAACTTTTGTAGCTGGGGAGGTAACCAAAAACTGCTACTACTGTCAACGGAGAGGAGGGAGGGAGTAAAAAACCCCACAATCGTCAACATAGTTTATGGACGACTCCTAAGGAAAACAGAAAGATAAAAGGTGATGTGGAAAATGTTGTCGTAATATTATGAATATAATTAAAACAAAATTTGGACAACGTACACTTTTCAGTGCTAACGATGATAAATCTATGATTATGATCAAATATTGTAAGAATGCAGGATAAACGTGATACTACTTATGAGGTTGCGATTGTGTCCTGTCAGCTGCTCCTGCCGTTATTCAGTGTTTTTTCCATTTTCGATTTGGATGATATTTATTAACTTTAAGATTATACAGATGATTATACAGATAAGATTAATCAAGCGAAGGAACGCGAAGTAAAGGACAAACAAATTATAGCAACAGCAGAGACAGAGGTAGAAGAAAAAAAATGTTGGTGGCGCTTATGTTGTCGATAGAACTATGGAATTTATTTTAATTCTGCTGCGATTTTCTTGAAATATGTGTAGTTTTGTTTGAAATTTTTTTTATGAATGGAAATAAGTTTAAACTCAAAAGAGGTGAAGGTTCAAAAGGACAGCCGCGCTTAATGGGCACAACAATGATATAAAGTTGAATTGAGACTGAATATCAATTTGTTTTCCTTTTTTTATTATTATTTGAAATGTGTTTCAAAATAGGTCTATTTAAATTGTTATTTATGTTTCTTATCATTCTTTCGACATTTTTTTTTTTTATAAATTAAGAAAAATTTTATAGATCTTGATAATAAACAATAATTATTAAAAAAATTGAATTTGTTACAAAAGAGAGTTTTGATTTTTAAAATTATGAAACAATTTTAAGAGAGGCATGATCAAGGAGCGGCTCTCAAAATTTAAAATTTTATTCTTCTACTATATACTAGCGTAGTATACTAGTAATTTTAGTGAGTTCAAATGTGTTCGTCTGACGTGTCTTATGACAGAATTGAGAGAATATGAGAGAAAACACCGAAAATAATGTGTACCCTTCATAATCTCTCTTTCATAATCTCGGGTCTTTCTTGCAATTATATCATGATTTAAAATAAAATGCTTAAGCTTGAAAATAATTTAAACAATATTTAAAATAACTTTTTTTAATTTTAAGTCAAAGGTACTAGAATACAGCATAGTCGAAAATATTTCAACATTGAAGTACATAAATATTTTTGTGTGTATGCATTTCATGGCCCATTTCTTACAGCCACATAAATTAACCTTGTGATAAATTAGCTGACATTAATCCTCCACACTAATCCTTGCCGCAAAGCAATCTTTTGATGACGATCAATTTTGAAATCGTTCGTCCAACATATTTTGAATTTGTTTGTAATTTTTATATAAGTTTTTGGTATTTTGTTTAGTTTTGTTTTCGGTTATAGTGTTTTTTTTTTTTTAATTTGTAAATGATATTTTCTTAAACCTTATTTGTTTGAACGCTTCAAGTGACCTTTGCTGTGTTGTTTTGATTTTTGCTCCACCACCATGACGCATGTCTGTCAGATTGTTGATAGAGCCGTGATGGCAGAGTGACAAGAAATTAATCGGCAGACGTAATAATATAGAGGACCACATGTGAGCTAAAATAATAATAAAGGTGTTTCAACTGAGATTAATAAAAACATTTTGAGCATGTTTAAGCTAACTTTCAGCTACTTACCAGTTCAGCAAATTTTTTGTTATACGAATTTAAGCACAAAATTCCAGTCATACCGCAAATTTGGAGTAAAATTTATTAAATTTATTTTCGACTTTGTGACTTTTTGCAATCGAGTTTTTTTTTTTTTGTTAAAAAAGCTTCATTACCGGCAATACATTGAAGGTGTTCAAAACTATGGACTTTGGATCTGCTCTTAACAATATGATTCATAGTCACTACACGCTGAGAAGGTGTAAAAATTTGCTACAATCCATTCACTCCGTCATGGCAAATGAACTTCCGGAAATGCCTATGAATACTCATGAAGTTAAATTTTTTCTTCAATTGCCACGATTTGGGCGCTAAAAGTAGGACGACATTCCATAGACTTGACTGCAGAAAAAGTGTTGAAACAAACTTGTTCTAAGATTTTACGAAGTACGAATGACCAAAAATGTCAGTAACAAGTTTTCTCATTCATGGTCAACATCTGCACTTGCGTCATGGATATGGCAAAGAGCGCTTATTTTGGTGCTGTACGAGTACAAATTGCTTGGCAACTGCATAGCTACTAGAAGATCTGCCAAGTTCTCTATAATTCTAATGAATAAAAAAAGTTTCAAAAAATTTAAATAAGGATTTGGTTTTGATTTCTGCAACTATTGTTATTTAAAAAATTGCAATTATAAAGAGTATTTAAATATTTAACTCTTTTTAAAACACACAAATTTTGAACATTGCCTATGGAAAGTGTACAAAATTTTGACAAATATTTTTTTTAGTTTTGTGATCTCCTCTCTTTATACATATTTAAGAAATTTTCATTAGTTTTTGTTCTTCACTTTCTGCTTTTCTTTTTATGTTTTTGCTTTGCTTTTTATTTTGCATAGTTTCTAAGTTTCTGTCATGTGTCTGTGACGTGTTTTATTAAATTTATTATTAGTTCATTTTGTCAACTTTTTGTTGTGTCTATTTTTGTGGTTTTATTAAGTGTTTAAAATTATTAAATGTAATCATAACTTTATCTAACTATATTTAATAAATCAACACATAATATAGCACTCTCAAGTAAGTAATTAAAATAATTTAATCATAAATTGTTGGACATGAAGTAACACAATAATAAAGCTGCCACCTTTTAAGTATTCAAAGATACATTACTGTGGTTTGGTTTTTAAATTTCTATAGGGGAATTTTTTTCAGAGTTTTTCTTATATTACAGCACAATAATAAAATTATTGCTTTCGGTATCGAGAAATAATTTTGTTTAAAGTTAAGTCATATGGTGAAATTTTTTGTTGTATGACGATAGTTTATTTGTTCGATCTTGAATACCGTGACAGGCTGTTTCCCCTATTGACTTTAGGAAAAAAAACCAAAAAAAAAAAAATCTTATATGAATTATTGTCAAAAAAAAAAACCAAAAAAAATGCATTTATAGTTGCATAATTTATATAGTTATTCCATGTCAATCTGAAAGTTTTTCAAAACTAACATATTTGTAAAAGTTTGGTACTTTGCTCGTCGATAGTACTTTTAAAAAACATTTGCATAGTTTTTTTAATTTTATTTTTTTAACCTAACAGGAAAACGAGCGCTCCATTAGCGCTCCAAAAAAACAGTAGAGCGCTTCATTCTGCTTGTATATAGCGCAATTTTAAACATAGTCATGTCATCAGATGTATGCGCTCCGCTCCCGCTGTTGAAAATATGAAATCGTAGCGAGAGCCGAGCGCTTTGTTTTCCTTGTATTTGATATATAAACGTAACAAGAACCGGACGCTATACGTAAATATTTTAAACTTTTAAAACAAAACTAAAAACAATCAACCAGCCACGAGTTTGAACCCGGGCATCTCGCTTACAAAGCAAGCACCCCAACCAGTATGCCATGGCCGCCACAATTTAGGTGTAAAATTTGGTTTGTACTCGTATTAACAGAAAAATTGAAAAGCAACTTTTTAAAACAAAACAAAAAAACGAAAAATAATCGCCGCCAGTCAGGTTTGAACCGGGGCATTTCGATTACAAGGCAAACACGTTAACCAGTCTGCCACATGTCAATTGAAAAAATTGTTTCTTAATAACAAATAACAGCAAGTTTGATAAAATAAATCAAATTTTATTTATTCACGTGTGACGATTAAATGAATTTTTAAAATTTTTGAAATCAATTTTTTTTAACATTAATATCTAATACTTTATTTTCAAGTGCAACGTTATCGTTATAGAAAGTGTTACAAATATAGCGCTATAGAAACAGCACTACTTGCAAGGAGAATGAAGCGCTCTTTATATGCATACAAGTAATGCGCATTGAAATTTTTTGCTGGGAAGTTATACTCGTACACTGTGAAAAAAAAAACTAAAAATGTTATATGGACATGTAGTAAGAAAACTGCGACTATATCGTCAAAATCGTTAGTCCTCCTAATAACTGGTTAGGACATATCTTAAAGACCTTGAATTGATCTTCTTTGAAACACTTTCATAAGAAATTTTAACTTTTTTGACCACTTAAAATTTTTTTTTTATTTTTTTTATTATTATTATTATTATTATTTGATATACCAGTGCTACAAGGTGGAAACCTTATGATTAATGCACTGGCATCATTGATTTGTTTTTTTTTTTTTTTTTTTTTTTTAATATGACAATAAATTTGATGTTTACAATAAAAATTCATTACTAAGAGTAATACAAATTTGAATGCAATTAAATATAAGTAATATTAAATAGTGAATATAATATAAAAAAAAGGAAAAATAAAATAAAAATAAAAAATAAAAATAATTCATATTCCAGCGAGGTAATGACAAAACAGGAAATTTAATTTAATTTTAATTTGTAACATTTTTAAAACTTTTATGTTTATTAATTTTTTAGATGAAAGAGAAGATGAATTTAGCGAAAGAGAAAAAAAAAGAAAAAATAAAAAACTGATTAAAAAGATTATTGCAACGATGAAAGATGATTAAATAAAATTTTTTTGAATTGCACGGCGTTTTGTATTGGTCTAATAAAAGTAGGTAAGGAGTTCCCAAGACGAATTGCGTATATATAAAATTGCCTTTCAGATGTTAGATAGAAGTGACGCAATTGTATTAACGTATAGGACCGATTGGAACGTGAAGCAGTGATACGATTGTGCAAGTAAGCTGGTTCACCAGAGTATAGCACTTTATGCAGCAGGAGTAACGTTCGGAATTTAAGAATGTTCTCAAGGGTCATGTTGCAGATTTTTATTACGTAATGGGATACATGATCTGTACGTTTTAATCCAAAAACATATCTAGCTATGTTGTTAAATACAACATTTAGTTTTTGCTTACTAACTGAGTCACAATTGGCAAAAATTTCGCAAGCATAAAGAAGCGTAGGGAGGATGTATGCTTTAGCGATAAGAAGTCTTATTTTGGGTGGTGTAAAATGTTGTGAAACCCTCAGTACCCTTAGCATTCCGTAGACCTTGCCTATTGTAGTGCCAATGTGTGTATTCCAAGTCAATGTCCTATTAAAGATTACTCCAAGGTTTTTAGTTGACTCAACGAAGTTAATTGAGGCGTTTATGATTTTAGAAAATTCCGACACATCGACTGGTTTTCTAGAGATAACTATACATTTCGACTTTTTTGGGTTAAGACACAAGCCATTTTGACCTGCCCAAGTTTTTATGCGTGCTAGATCGTTGTTGATGGTAGATATACAATCAGAAATACAGTCCGGCTTACAGCTTAAATACAATTGGACGTCATCAGCGTACATATGGACTTTGCAATTTTTAAGAACCGTGGGTAAGTCGTTAGCATAGATGGAAAACAGGACAGGCCCAAGAACTGAGCCCTGAGGTACTCCCCTGTTGACCGTTAAGAATTCTGATGTTTTGTTCTTGACAGATACAGCTTGGGATCGATTAGAGAGATATGACCTGAACAGGTTTACTGCTGTATGAGAAAAGTTAAACATGTTACTTAATTTGGTACAAAGGATGCCATGATCGACTGTATCGAAGGCCTTAGAGTGATCAAGAAGAATTAAAAAGCTAATTTTTTTATCATCTAAGCCTGCTCTAATCTCTTCAGATACATCTATTAGCGCTGTAACGCAACTCCTCTTTGCCCTAAATCCAGACTGCCTTTCGCTTAGTAACTTTTTATCGGAGATAAATTCGCTAACTTGCCGATTTAAAATCACTTCAATTGCCTTAGCCAAGAAAGGCAATATGGCAACGGGTCGATATTCATTGCATGTTTTAGGTATTGGAATGATTTTAGCTTGTTTCCAACATTTCGGAAAGATAGAAGTAGTGAGAATAGTATTAAAGGCGTAAGTTATGTATGGTAACAAGATTGGTAATACAATTTTCAGAAAGAGTGGGTGAACTTCATCGAAACCAACGGCGTTTGATTTTATTGACAGAAGACTAGACAGTACTTCACTCTGGTCAACACAACGAAACGAAAAAGCAGTATCTGAACCTAAGACAACGGACGAAGAATCATTTCTACTAGCGTAAGCATTCTCATCAACTGTAGGCATGGGCAAGTTTACAAAATTTTTATTTAGGTCATCCACATCGATATTCACATCGACAGCAGACTGATTTTTACCTACTCCAATGTCACGGATTTCTTTCCAAATTTTTTTTGATGCAACTGCATTTTTATATTTTTCACTATAAAATCTTTTCTTTGATGCTGCTATGTCATTATTTACCTTTTTCCTAATTTTTTTGAATTCAGTGTATAACTCAGGTATTTTGAATTGCTTCCAACGATTGTAAGCCGCGTTTCGTTTTGCTATTAGCTTTTTAATATCGCTATTAAACCACGGCTTTTGTTGAGTTTTAACGCTTTTAGTCTTAATTGGTACAAATTGATTAAATAGCTGAATAATGTTTCGCTGCAAATAGCTAATATGATCTTCAATTGATGGCATGCAATAAATGCCTTGCCAATTTGTCCTTCTGGCTTCTTGATCGAGCTGGTAATGATCAATATGCTTAAAATCGCGAAAACTGAAAGAACATGGCTTTTTTACCATTTGGAAGTCAAAAGCTAGGAAGATAAGGTCATGTTTCGAGAAATTTGGAACTGATAGCTGAGCATAGAGAAGTATTTTTGATAGATCACTTACAAAGATTAGGTCCAGTAGAGTATTAATAGAATTTGAGAAATGAGTTGGGGTCGAAGTGTTCACTGAAAAGAGTCCTAAGTCACGCATATCATTAGTTAAATTATTTTCTATAATAATATTGCTGTTAAAGTCTCCTGCAATGAGAACGTGGGGAAATGATAAAGAAAAATGTTCAATCATGCTTATGAGTGGTGAAGTATCCACCATACGATTTGGACGGTAGACAGTGCCAATAAGCATTTTGTTGGAACCATTCGATACCGATAAGAATACAGATTCAATTGCACTGTCAGGAGCAGATTTATGTATAAGCTTTACAAGGGATGTTATTTCGCACATAGATCGCGGCGCCTCCAGCATGTCTCTCTCTGTCTGCTCGAAAAATTTTAAAACCTTTTAACATGAACAGCGCATTTGGCATTTCGGCATTGAACCATGTCTCAGAATCACAAATGAGATCCACATCTGAGCCATCAAAAACATACCTCAACTCATCCATTTTGTTGACCAAGCTTTGTGCATTGATATGGCATACCTTGAGACCACTTCTTTGCTTGCATAATATACGTATCATATTAAATGTTTTGTCTTTGGAACTATTTTGATTATTTGTAAAAAATATTGTTTAAATTGTGTATGTAAACGCGTGCATTGTTTGTAAAAAATCGTTGCAAAAATCTCGATCCGCAGGTAAATATAAGCAGAAAATTAAATTTACGAAATATAAAACAAGAATACAACAGAAAGTATGAATATGAACTTAAATAAATCATAAAAGGTAGCAGCATACAAAAAGTAAACAAAACAGTTCTAGTTTTAGATTTAGTTATGTTTCTCACGAAAAAGCTGATCATCGCCGGTGCAGTTGCTGTTGTTATTGTTGTTGTTGTGATGTTTTGTGAAATCATATGGAGTAAAGGCTTCCAATTTCTCTATACACTCTACGCACTCCGCATTAACTCCCTCTCTACTCTTAATATAAACTAATCCACGAAGAGTAAATGCTGCAACTAGTTGTTTTTGTCTTTTGAGTCGCAGGGCAGCTTGTAGAATCGTGTAATTTGATTTAGTTAGGCTTTCGTTAACATAAATTGGCTTTTGCGATTGATAGCCAGCGTGATGAAGGCGCAGTTGGTCATTGGTTGTGCGTCGATAAAGTTTGATGGATTTTAAAAACTGGTTACGTTCGTACGGTGTAGCGAGCTTCACTATAATTGGTGCGTCGTTCGTAGAGCGTGTTGATCTTGTGCTTTTCATTCGAAAAATTTTTCTTACATTTGGCGGCATAATGTTAATTGAAGTGCATATGTTGCCAAATATTTCATTTAGATTTTCATTGATATTGTGGGGAATACCATTGATGCGAAAATCACATGAAACGGCAGAGTTTTTCTGACGTTCGAGCTGAATTTTTAAATCGTCAAACTCAGCTTTTAGCATAGCAACATCAGCTGCTGCAGCATGTTTTTCGATGTGAGCCATTCTAGCGGTGACGTCATTAATTTGTTCCCGTATACCATCATCAGCATTCGTTGCATTTTTTTCGAGGTGAGTTACTCGCACAGTGACGTCATTGATCTCACGCCTTATGTCTGCAACGTTGCGGCGAAGCTCTTCCAAAATTCTTTTTTCAGAAGACTGAATTGCAGTGGTGAGTTTTCCGTTAATTTGAGCAGCAATCTGAGAGGCGATCTGCTCGCTTATTTTATCAAATCGTTCATCCATAATTTTATTCTGCTTTTCGATCATTTTGAGCAAAATCGTAGTTGACTCAGATTGTAGAGCGGCTGATGATTCGTTTTTTCCGACTGGTTTTGGCGGCAATTCACTTGCTTTATTAGTTTGTGTTGGTGTTAAGTTATGATGAATCGGGGGAGAACGAATTGATGCGCGCCGAGCCGAGAGACAGGCATCGCACTTATAAAATTGATTATTTTTCTGCATAAAGTCTAAATCACTTTTCTTCAAATTGACGCAATGGCAGTGAAAAAACTCATTGCAAGTTATACATTTTATTTTTTTGTCATCGTCCAAATGTCGTTCAACTCTTGCTGCACAAATACACGGCATTTTCCAATAAAGATTTTGTTTACTAAGTACTTTAAACAGTTTAGCAATGCGCACAATTAAAAAGTATTATACGTGATTGATGCAGTTTGAATATTGTTAGTTTATTTGCTGTTTACAACACAAATTGTTTACAACACAAATTTATATATAATCATATACAAATCACTGTGAGTTGAGTTTAGTGTTTTTGTGTAATGATTTTATTTAATTAACACAAGGAGTATGTGTGAAAAAGATTACTTTCAGAGAGTGGTTGAAAAACACGTCCATCCGCGACAAATTCTGCTTTCTGTTTTCAAATTTCATTCACATTTTTCATTATCAGCACCAAAATTTTTATAGAGTTTTGAAAACATCGTCGTATTGAGAATCGACGATGTTTGGATAATCAATCCTAACTATTTTGAATGAATTTTTGGCAAGTTGCATACACAGTTTTTACTTACAATATACATTTATTTGTTAATTAGAAATGGGACTTTTAAGTATTTTTTGTATTTGTGATGGTATATTTAATTTTTTAGAAAGAAAATATCTTCGACAGCTTTTCCTTATGCTTAAAGTTTATATTTTTTTTTTGTTTTTATACAGCCCTGGCCAGAAGTATGAGCCACCCCCTAATTTACTGAATTCTTCGAGACTTTAAAAGTAAAGTATAGTTTTTATTTATTGATTAGTAAAGCTACATTAAAAAAGGTAGAAAACATTAATATTTAGTTGGTCCACTCTTCGACTTCGAATGACAGCAGCAATTCTTTTGCGGCATACTGAGTACAAGCTTTCTACATTCGACTGATGTTATGGTGCTCCATTCGTGGATCAAAGCATATTTCAAGGTTGCTCTTGATGTAATATTGTGTCCTTTTACGTTACGCTTTAGTGGAGCCTACAAGTGCTCGATAGGGTTTAAATCCGGTGACTGTAGGAAATAAAAACTAACAGATTTTATAAAATGTTCATTATATCTTTAAAATCGTATTATGGTAAGAAAAACTGACTATGGTTATGTTAAAAATATTGTATTTAAGCTCACCTCGAAGTTGGATTCATCGGACCACAGAACATTTGACTAATATTCTTCTGTGAAGTGTCGGTGTTGGTGAAGAGCCCATTCAAAACGTTATTGGCGATTTTTTAGAAAAAAAATCTGCCTCAGCTTCCATAATTGTCAAAATAAATGAAGTATGTTTCATTTATTTTACATACTGACAAACTGAGCAAACTGAGTCTCTGCTCAGAGTTGTTTTGCGTTTTTGCGACAGTTTTGGTGGTTGGCTCTCAGCCATGCGCCATCATTCTCTTATTATACTATGCTATTGACCGTTTTTTTTTTTTAATATAAACATGGAAAATATTACTTTGCTAAAATTAAGCAATTGTTTTGCTTCAACACAAATCAGCAAATTTTGGCTCAATCACGGCGCAATTTCAGAAAAATTTTTCTTAATTGAAATCACTCCTTATATATATAGGAAAAATTAAAATATTATTAAATTTATTTTATTAAAAATTAAAATACACTCTGCGAAAAAATGATAGGGCCAAACATATTATATTATTTATAAAATTATTGTTTACATAACGAAAGTTGTTATATATAAAATTAAACTCTTGGCTCTCTATTATGTATTATAATGGTAAAATATCGGAAGTTTCACTTTCTGCTCCTTGTTGTGGTGATGATTAATATCAAAGCAGTACGAACTATTGATAGGGCCAGACATGCTCTAAGTGTGAAAATTTATTTTAAAATATATACAATAAAAAATATTGCTAAGGTACTTAAAAGTTAATGAATAAATACTAATAATTATGCTAATTTAACTAATTAATATTTTGATTTACTAGCAAAAATATTGAAATTGGCAGCGGAAAGAGTTAACTGAAGGAGAACGTGGAACAATTTTGACGTATCATGAATCTGGAGTGACATCGAGAAATATTGGACTTAAAATTAACAGGAGAAAAATGTGGTGCTAAACTTTCTAAAGTTACGAGAAATGTATGGAGAAAAGAAAAGTTCTGGCAAGAAGTCCGTACTTTCCCCAAGGGATATCCGAGAAGTCAAGCGCCTGGCTCTCAACAAATCAAATAGTCCTGCAGAAATTTGGCGTACATTAAATCTTTATGTAACGGTGAGGCGTTTGCAGCAGATTTTAAAAGCAGATAGAAACCTTGAGTATATCAAACGCATTCCGAAACCAAGGTTAACAGAGCGTTATAAAAGTGCAAGATTGGATTTCGCGGAAAAACATCAGTTCTGGGACGAAGAGTGGAAAAAAGTAATTTTTTCCGATGAAAAGAAGTTTAATCTTGATGGTTCCGATGGTTGGCAAAAATATTGGCATGATAAACGCACAAAAAAACAGGAGCGGATGTCACGAAACTTTGGTGGTGGATCGGTGATGATTTGGGCTGCTATGGAATAAAATGGAAAGACTCCGATATGTTTCATTTCTATGTACAAAAATGAATGCCGAGAAATATGTAGAGCTTCTCGATGAAGTTCTGGTTTCGTTTGAAGATGAAATAAGCGAGCCTGACTTGTCCAGCAGGACAACGCAGCAATACACTGCGCAAAACTAACAAAGGAGTTCTTTAGGCGTAAAGGAATCCCATTGCTGGACTGGCCTGCGTGTAGTCCAGACTTAAGTCCAATCGAAAACCTTTGGAGCATTCTCTCGGAACGGGTTTTCCACAATGGCCGCCAGTATGATTCCGTGAATCAATTAAAGGAATCCATACAATGTGAATGGTCCAATATTGAACAGCCATTGATAAAAAAATTAATGAACTCCATGCCGAGGCGGCTACAGAAAGTTGTGTCAAGAGGGGATCTTCCACTGATTATTAATTTTTTTAAATTTTTGTTTTTATAACACATTTTACTCATTTTTCATACTTGTCCTTATCATTATTTCGTTCTAATACAAAATATTTTAGTAAATAAGTTATTTAAAAGTTCTATAATTGAAGGTTTTTCTAGTTCAAAATATGTGTTAGATGTAACACTTGTATAATAAAATAAAAATAACATCGATAATACCTGCATTTATAAACAAACATTTTTTCTTTCATTTGGCCCTATCATTTTTTCGCTGAGTGTAGCCAAATTTTGCTTTATTTCTTCTGGAAATTTAGGAAATTTTGATTAATTTATTTCGAAAATTTCTTTTGAAAATAAGCAAAATTTAAGTAGCTGGGAATTATTTTTGCTTAATCTCCAAACAAATTAAGCAGTTTTTTACTTAACTGTTTTCTCCGTGTATATAGCATTCGTTAGTTTGGTTTGAGCATAACATGGAATAGAATGGTCTTGTGACCATGATCTTGTGATTCTATTCCAAAATTATGTGTTTAAATATTTCACGCTAGAAGTGTAAACTCTCTCTTACTTCTCTTCTCTCTTAAATGGAGGCATAGAAATGAATGCATTTGTAGCATTTGTTTTTTAGTGCATTCAATGCAAATGAGTGTGATAAAAATAATTGTAGGAGGGAAAGTTTTTACGGATTTCTTGCGTGAAATATTTTTATTTTTGTGCTACGAGATCTTGCTACAATAATTGTAGGAAATCTGTGGCCAGCAATTACCGTTGCTAATTCTCGTCGCTTTTTTTAGAGTGTACGTTAGCTTAGCAATCTCACAATTTACACCATAAAAACATCAATATTTTGAAGTTGTTTTGTCTTATACAGGGTGGCGCAAAAGTAACCTTGCGATGTTTTTTGGCTGTAATTTAAAAAAAAAAATGAAAAACTTTGATTCTTCTTGTGGATTATTTTTATTTAGTCTTTTAATTTTTTTTTATATCGAGTCGAGAATATGATGTCATGTAAATGGCCGCCGCCACAGTTGATTGTCATTTGAGCCCTTTTTATGACATTTTCCATCACTTTGGCCAAAACTTCCGGCGATAGGTCCTCACATTCTTGACGGATATTGTCCTTAAGAGCTGCAAGAGTCTGAGGCTTGTTGACATAAGCCCGCGACTTCAAAAAGCCCCACAAAAAGAAGTCTGGAGCGGTCAAATCAGGCGATCTTGCTGGCCAGTGCAAATCGCCAAAACGGGAGATTAGGCGCCCGGGAAATGCCTCCTTCAGCATATCGGTTGTGGCACGTGCAGTGTGTGCCGTTGCACCGTCCTGTTGGAACCACATGTTTTCCAATCCCAATTCATCAAGTTGCGGCAAAAAGAACTCGTTGATCATTGCTCTGTAACGCTCACCATTCACAGTAACCGTTTGGCCCGCGACGTCTTCGAAGAAAAAAGGTCCGATGACTCCTGCAGCGAAAACAGCACACCATACAGTGACTTTGAGCGGGTGTAATGGCTCTTCGTGGGTTACACGCGGATTTTCAGTGCCCCAGAAGCGTAAATTTTGCTTATTTACGTACCCGCTAAGATGGAAATGGGCCTCATCACTCATGATTATTTTTGATGAAAAATCATCTTCCTCTTGGTGGTGATTAAGGATGGCATGAGCGTATGTTAGACGCGATTGGTAGTCAGCAGCTAACAGCTGATGCACCGTCTGGACTTTGCACGGAAACATCTTCAAATCTTGTACCAAAATTCGCTGTAAAAACCGTCGACTGATACCCATTTGCGTGGCACGTCGTCTGGTCGATGTCGACGGCGCTTCCATGACATCCTCGGCTACAGCAGCAATATTCTCTGCAGAACGGCTACTCCGGGGTCTGCCACGCCTGGCAGCATCTCGTGTTGTGCCAGTCTCTTCGAGGCGAGCGGCTAAACGTCGCAGTGTTTCACCAGTAGGCGTTGGACGGCCAGGAAATCTGCGACGGATTTCACGTTGTGCCAAAGTCACCGACCGATTATTGGTCAAATAAATAGTCAGCAATATTCCGCGTTTTGGAGCAGTGTAGCGTAACATTGTTTATTAAAGTGTATTTAGCATGTGTTTACTACACAAATGTCAAAACAGAACTGACATTAGGGGCCAATCGCAAAATTCATAGCATTTTCTGATAGGAGGATTACTTTAGCGCCACCTTGTATGTACAAATTTAAAGTTTGTTTATTATTATTTCATTAACCCTGCGCCGTCTTTGTTGGACGATATCGTCCACAGTTGCATTTGAGAAACGCTGTATCTCGGAGAGGGGGGAGGGAAAAGCGAGAAGGTATCCCTACTAAAAAAAATCTTAGCACGTATAAGGAAGTTGGCCCCTGGACGAAATCTTGCAATAACGACGTCGGTGTAATTTTATTAATTTTTAACATACAAAACAATTTTTTTTTTAAATGCAATTTTTTTTGCTGTATTCTAATTTTTTTACCAAAAGATTAAGTTTTACCGTCAGAAACTTAATTTTTGTAAAGGAAAAAAATTTGTTTGCTTACTATTTTGTTTCTTGCTGCTTTTATTACAAATTTGTTAAAAATAATTATATAATAAAATATTTTATTTATTTGACCAAAAAATTTTTCAATTGTATTCAGAAGCATCAGATATTTACAGATATTTAAAGTGCTTATCGTAAAATTTCATAAAATATTATAGTTTATAATTAGGCAAGTTTAATACTGTAAAATGTATTATATATTTTTTGAATTAAAATGTTTTTGGTTTGGTATAAAAAATGTGATTTTTTGCAACTAGTTTTTTTCAATTTTAGCAAATTTTCAGATTGCAAAATAACTATACTTTTTGGGTCGCAGCCAAATTTGGGTAAGTTTTTTCAAAAGTCATAGAAATGAAGAGTAAAATATTTTTTTTTTTAAATATCTATTTAAGCCTGAGATATGAAATTTTGAAGTTTTAGTCCCAAAATGTTTAACAAGTGACAATGTGAACAAAACGTTCAGGAATATTTTGTTGAATAGTTACACTTTTTAAAAGAAATTTTAGAGCGGTCGAATACTTTTGAAGAGGTTAAAAATATATAATGCAGTCAAAAGGTCGAATACCGCGCAGGATTAATCGAAAGTTAAATATAAATACAAAAAACAAAAAATGTTTAATTTATATGCATATTTATAGGTGCTAAATTGCGATTGCGATTAGTTATAAATTAGATTATTTTTTAAAAGTTATTATAAACATTATATTATCCTTGAGGGAAAAGTTTCTGATTAGTAATTGATTACGATTACAAATAATCATATTGTAATCACGATTACTTGAAATTACGAAAATAATCAAATAGAATAAAAAACAAAAAAATCCTAAAATTTTTATAGAGATTCTTTTTGATTATTTGAAGTATTTTATCCTAAAGTACATAAGTAAAGTAAAGTTTAAAGAATATTTTCTTTTACCGACATAATAAACGATCACAGACGGTAATCATTGTGTGATATTTGTTTCAAAAAATTACTTCTTGTGAGGGCAAACAGTAATTTGGAGTAAGAATATTTTATTTTTGTCTTGTTTACCTTATACTCTTGCTCTCGTGTGCTCGTTCTTGTTTGTTGATAATCTATGTTTAATAATTAACTATATAACTCCTTGTTTATCAATAAATGTTCACAAAATTGTTTATACATACTTTAGTTTACAATTCTTAAAATTATTAAAAAGAATTTCTAAAAGTAGTCGTACTATTTTTGTTTTTGATTACTTTTAATTCTTGTTGATTATTTTCATAATTTCAAGTTTTCGTTATTATTATTTCTCTGTGAAGAAATTGAAAAAAATGTTCTTTATCAATTATTTGCACTTTTTATATAAAAAAATTCAATTGCCAATGACTACGATAAGTAATCAATATTTCACCGCTCTATATTGATTCATTAATGTACAGGGGGAAAAAAAATACTGCATGCATAAACGTCACATAAATTTATGAAAAACCCTGTACAATAGCTTAAGAGTGAATACAATTTTTTTTTATCACAGGTGGCAAGCTCAGCTCCCACTAAATGCTCAGCTGGTACTCTGACAATTTAAGCGTGACAGTAAATACCTGTTTATGCTTAAGCAAATAAAATAACAACAACAAAAATATAGAAAAAATAATGAGCATTGATCGCTATTATGTTGAATAATGCATAATTTACTTTTTTCCTCTGTGGGAATGACACCACTTGTGGTACATTTTTTATTTTTCGTCTGACTGGAGGAATTTCCATTCAATTCAATTTAGCTTTCGTATACCAGTTCAAAACCTGAACGACGGCGAGGTTTTTTGCAATAATTAATAAATTAATTGAAAAACAATTACTTTCAAAACTATACCACTTTTAACTACGTCACACAAATCGTAAGCAATGTTTTCCATTAAATGTAAATCAGTGTAAAATTCCCACGATATTTATTTCGTCATCAAAGTTCATACAACTGACTGTTTGAAATTTATGTAAACAAATTAACTGCTCACTCGTATCGTAGAAGCTTTGACGCTCTCTTTAGTCCACTATTGCTCTCATGAGTTAATATTTTTACGTTGTGAAATATCTTGCCCATTAAAGGTGAAAATTATTCCAAGCAAAAGCTTTGCTTTAACGCGTGCACTGTGCGCTCTTGAACTCTCTTGTTCTCTTTGAATGAAGATAACAAATTTATGAATGAACAATGACGTCACGCTTTTAGTTTGTTTTCATGAGAGTAAGCGTTCAAAACAACCTGTTAATGGAGTGTGCGTAAAATGAGAAAAAAATTTGAGTGGCTCAATAAATTTGTATGCGCTCTCAACACTCTGCTTCACTCATTTAATTTTTTTTCAAATTTTCTTTTATTATTTCTTGAATACACCAATCAGCGTCATCCATTTTACACACACTGCGATATTGCCTGGAGAGACGCCCGTTGGCAGGCTGTGTTCGTATTAAGATTATATTCTGAACAGTAGCGCTGTTAACAGAGAGTTTCAAGCCGATAGTTTTCAGGCGCACAAAAATTATAATTAATATATGAAAATCATTTTTTTATATTATATCTAAATTAATTTAAATTTAAATTTCAGTTTCAATTATAAACTTAAACTCAAATTTCAAAATTCAAAATTTAGAATTCAAAGTTCAGAGCTCAAAACTCAAAATTCAAATCAGATTTATAAATAAATTCAAATTAAAATTACAAATTCTTAAATTCAAAAATTCAGAAATTTAAGAACTCAAAAATTCAAATTCAAACTCGAATTCGAATTTAAATTCAAATTCAAATTTATATTCAAATTCAAATTTCAAATTAAAAATCCACTTTTAAAAATTTTAAACTTTCTACTGTAAATTTAAAATTTAAAACTTTAGATATTAATAATTTAAATTTTAAATTTTAAATTTTAAATTTTAAATTTTAAATTTTAAATTTTAAATTTTAAATTTTAAATTTTATATATTAAATTTTAAATTTTATATATTAAATTCTAAATTTTACATATTAAATTTTAGTTGTAAATATTAAATTTTGGTTTATTGTTATAATTTTTAGCTTTAAATTTAAATCTTATTGTTACAATTTTTTAATTTTACACTTTATTGAATGTAAATTCAAATATCGGTGGCGACTGTGGCGTAGTGGGTAGAGTGTGTGAGTCATACGCCTAAGAACCCAGGTTCGAGTCCCCCATCTGACACAGAAAGTTTTTTCAATTGAATTAAGGCGGTCTTCTCATTCAAAACCCGTTTTTTGGAAACTTTTAAAAAAATTCTTATTTGAAAACGCAAAGAATAATTGAAAACTTTTTTTATTTATTGTATTACAAAAGGTTCAAAGTAAATAAAAAAATTTTTTTTGCCTCGATACGTGGGCTGTTCAAAAAGTAATGAGACTTCAAAGTTGGTGGTGAAAAAAAAGGTGTCGTCACGGCGGCCACGATTCCGGGTCTCCGGAGCGTCTGAAATGAAAAAAAAAACGGGGTTATAATCAGTATAGATGTAATTCTCGGGTGAACCTCAAACTTAATTTTGTGATTTTTTGTTGACAAAATGGCGGCCATTCAAAAAAAAAATTTCAATTTCGGGTTTTTTTTTTGTAGTTTAGTGTAAAAAAAAATAGTAAAAAATTTTTTAAAATTATGGTCGAGGTTCACCCGAGAATGGTGACAATTGTGCGTCGATTCCACTTTGTTTCATGAAAATCGGTTCAGTTGAAATGGAGATATCATGGCCGCCAGTTCGAAAAACGTGGGTTCGAGATAAACGCGTTTAAAGTTTGAAGTAATTTTTTTGGGAAAAAAAAAAAAAATCAAAAATGTTTAAATGCTGACAATTTTTACTTACAAATATTAGTCGGCGATGCCAGCTCCATACAGGCCACCTTCCTCTTTTTCGTAGAAACTGCTTTCTGCTGCCCTCTCTGCTCTGCGAGCCGTTCTGCCAGCTTTTGATGATGCCGCAGCTCGAGTCTCTGATCGGTTCAATCTGTCTTCATTGCGAGATAGTGCGTATTCGTATGCGTTTTTGCCAATCGCAATACCCATCAAACCCATAATTTTAAGTATGAGTATAAAACCGTCGTTGAAGAGGCACGTTGCAATGAAATTGGCCACTTCGATGGTGCGTGCGCCTGAGTTGATGTGTTTGGGCGAAAGTGACCAAAGAACAGAATTGTAGGACTCATTGGAATTCTGAGTTTCAGATCCAAGGCATCTTTCAAGCAAATTATCTGCCGACAGCGCTTCGTAAGCTGGTTTTATTACCTCCATCACCAAATCAAATAGCTCATTTTGACGAAGACCTTGCTTCACAAAAAAGGCTGTATCGTCTAAAGTATTTCGAATTTCTAAAAATCCTTTTAGGGGCATATTCACAACTACCCAAGCTATAAATAAATGCAAAAAAAAAAGTCGAAAAAAAAGTTGCTCAATGAGAAGACCGCCTTAATTTTTCTGTTCGGCCGTCACCTCTCTGCAGACAATGGCAAACCTTAGAGAGTAAGAAACTGCCATGAAAAGCTTCTTGAGAACATAAGCCGTTCGGAGTCGGCATAAAGCTGGTAGGCCCAGTTCTTGATCATTTGTGTTGAAACATTTCACAACACAACACAACACAACACAACACAATTGATCATAAGAAGCTCGGTCAAAGTCCTTTCAAGGACTGAAATGGCCATTTAGTTTTTTTTTTTTCGTTCTTAAATTCAAATTTAAAACATGAAATTTTAATTTTGCAGTCACAAGAATGGATTTTATACTTGAATCCAACTTCAAATTTAAATTCAAATTCAATTAGGAACACGTTTGGGATAACTTAAAGCTAATAAATAATTTAAACTTATTAAGAGATCACTTTAATAGAGCGCTTAAATTGATTTTCACGCCGTATTAAACGATAACAAAAATATTTTCCATTCGCACCGTAAACAGTGGCTGTTAAACTGACACCTCTTCGCTAGCTTAACATGCTGTTCTATGTTTGATATCAACAATAAAGAAGCGTGTAATAAGCGAGAAAATAAACACATATCAACACCTGAGCAGCATCTAGGAGTTAAGCGTTGAATATCTTCTTGGGTCCACAATAAAAACGAACGCTGTGAAAAAGGAAACGATCAATATCAAAATTAAATAAAACAATTCGTTACGCTGAGAAGGCATAAAATTGCACCATGACGAAGCATGTAATTGAGAAACACGAGAGGATGAAATCATCAAGGAAGACGACGACACTGCCAACAACTCAATTTTCTGCCAATTTTATTTGAACAAAATATTTAGCCAAAAAAAAAAAATGGTTTTTTGAAAACACACAAAAAAGAAAGGAGAAAATTGTTTAACAACACGGTGAGGGCAGAACGAATTGGACATGAATCACATGAAGGACCTGCTTGCACACGCAGACACTGATCGTGCACGCAGGGCCTGAGGAATATCTTCGATATTTGTTTGTTGATGATGCTGCTGCTGTTGCTGATGATGTCCTGCGGAGTTTGCGTACTTTTTTCCACACCGCCAGAAGCAGCAGGATCAGCTCATCAAAGCAATCATCATGTTGTTCTTGTAATGAAGATCTTTATTTATTCTAGTTTTTTGTTATTGTGTTTAGCTACTTCTGACAGCATCCTGACTACGAAGTAAGAAAACAGCTATTAACTCAATGTTTCTTATCCCCAGAGAACACACAGCAATACAATCCAACATTTTGGCAACAACAACAACAACAAAACAGCTAAAGTCTTGCTCATTCAACTGTCTTATTTGGGCTTCTTCTTCTTCTTTTTCTTGTTCTTTTTGTTGCTACCCCTGCTGACGCTATTCTGCCTGATATATTCTCTGATGGTGGCCAAGGCGGTCGAACACAAGTTAGTATAAAGAAAATAATAAAACAAAATCATGCTGATTTTTGCTTGCGTTTCACCAACATGGCCAAGAAACATGAACAACCTATAACCAATTTTTAGCAATAACAACAACTTTTGGAACAACCTTACTTTTGGTTAAACACAAACCCGAAACTTGAGCCGCCTGAATGGTAAAAAAGGTGAGGTAGAAAATTTTTGATTGTTCTTGAAACAATGGCGAAAATTATTGGGCGCTTAAGGCTGTTGAAATGCAAATATATGGTATATATAAAAAAAAAAATATTTTTCTCATTTAAAAAGTTTAAAGGACTGATATCAGGTGGTTATTTGAATAAGTAGTATTAAAATTTTCAATAAAAGATATGTACGAACATGAAGTTTTTTTGTGTTGGACAGAGGTGTAGATAAGTCGTTCTTGGTGCCTAATTCATTGAGCGTCATATATACCAGATTTTGATAAATTCCGAAAATATACAATATTTTCAGGATGTGTCATCTTATATGTCGGTATGTGAGTATTGAGTAACTTTAAAAAAAAAAACGAGCGATTTCCATATAAGCGATATTTTTATTTTACATACTTTACAATTTATTTGTACTACCTTTTGATGAGACTATTACAAACAATGAGAGATCTCTCTATTCTCTACTAGAGAGTACTCTACTTCAATACACTCACAATACACTCTTGCTGCCTTTTTTGATATTCAAGGAGCGTTTAAAAACATTCATACTAGGTCTATTCATGACTCTCTCACAGAAATAGGTGTGGAATCACCTGTAAGGAACTAGATTGTATCGATGCTTAGCTCTAGAATTATCAAAGTGTACCTTGGAAACAGCCAATTTATTAGATTCGTAGTTGGGGGCTCACCTCAAGGAGCGGTGATATCTCCCCTTCTTTAGCTCATAGCTATGAACGCAGTGCTGAATTTACTTAACAACAGCAGAATCAAAATAGTAGCATACGCGGTGGATGTAGTTGTAATGGTATCGGGTCTGTATCCCTCTGTTATCAGCGAAATACTGGAGGGAGCTTTGTACAAACTCAGTCACTGGGCTGCTGGGTGTGGATTGAGAGTAAATCCTAGCGAAACAGAACTGATGCTTTTTTACTACAAAAACCAAGGTGTAGCATTTCAACCTACTGCGATTAAACGGTCAACCACTTTCACTATCACTCAGCTCAGTGAAAGCATGAAACTCAGTTGGAAAACAAACATTGAGCATACATAGACTTCAACGTCTGCAAAAAATCGTTTGGCAGAAGATGGGGTCTTAAGCCAAAAAAACTCTTATGGCTTTACACCTCAGAAGTGCATCCTATTCTTCCATATGGAGCATTGGTGTGGTGGCCTGCACTGACTAAAGCATACAATATTAGGAAACTATCCACGGTTCAGCGTTTTGCACGTATAGGCGTCATGTGGGAATGCGGTCATGTCCAACGGATGCACTGAACGTTTTGACTCACCTCCTACCAATAGAACTTCACATTAAACTAACTGCATCCAATAGTGCAATCAGACTAAAGGAGTCTAACAGCTGGAGATATAAACTTTATGGACACGGGAAAATCCTTAGTTTGCTACCTTCAGGCATGGCATGACACAACACGAACTAGTAAATCCCCAACCTTGACTTCACTAAAACATTTACCAGCAAGTATCCGACCCGAGCGAAATGGCGCTGTGGAGGTCCGGATGCTATTTATGACATCACCTTCTACACCGATGGGTCCAAGATGAGTTGTGAAGTTGGAGCGGGTATGTATTCAGGAAAACTAGGTGTATCCAACTCCTTCCGCTTTTCCGACTCAGCCAGTGTCTTCCAGGCGGAACATTTAGCAATAAAGGACGCTTTTCGGGAAATAACATGTGCCAACAGTAACAAACTAGCCGCAGCAAGCCTGTCGAATAGCCAAGCTGCTATTAGAGCATTAGCCGCAAGAAGATTTTACTCCAAGCTTGTAAGGCAGTGTAAGGAGGGACTAGCCCTACTAAGTCGACTAATTGACATTACAATAATCTGGGTTCCCGGCCACAGGAACTTATGGTAATGAAAAGGTCGACGAATTGGCCAGGTTGGGCTCTTCCCTCGAGCATTCAAGAGCGGAACCAGTTTTAGTTCCACTAAATGCAGTAAAGGGAAGTGTGCTCTTGCACTATCTTGATATTGCTAATCGCAGATGGAGTAGTTTGACAACCTGTTCAACAGCAAGAAAAATGTGGTCCTCATGCAACCAAGGAAAAACTCGAGAACTGCTAACAAGATATCGAATTGATATAGCAAGAGTGACGGCAATCAGCACGGGGCATTGGTGCATTGGCGTGCATGCAGAAAGGATCGGTTTAACCTTTAACCCCCAGTGTCGCAGCTGGAACGATTTTCTATGTGCTTGCCCAGCATTGGCAAGATGTAAATTAAGAACACTGGGAAACCCTTCTTCGCTAACCAAAAGGAACTTTCAACTCTAAAAATCAATGACCCCCTTGTATTCCTAAACAGAACTTGATGGCTATAACAAATGGCAAAGTGGTTCCACTGACGCCAAAATGATAAGCGCGGCAACGATACGTTCAACCAGTTCATTGGAACGTCTTGGGCGTTGATGAATGGTATGTGAACGATCTCCCACTGCTCCGTGCTCAGGAAAATACTGCCCCAAACGACGAATATCATTGTCATACGGTGCTTCTTGGCCACGTTATTTTTGACGGCATGCACGTTGGGGTAACACAACTGAACGACTATTTTTAGTGTACAGCGTCACTATTTCGGCGCATGGTTTCATTGTAAAGGAATTCATAGTTAAAATTAAATTGGATTGACGTTTCAAAAACTTGTCTTCTCAAGTCAATCAATTGATAAATGTCAAAGTTATTCAATGTTTACATATGGCAAAACATATGGTGTACCCAGTACCATGGGCGTAGCCAGGATTTTTTCAAGGGTGAACAATACTATTTTTTCATATGACATATAAGCTTTAATAAAAATTAATAAATTCTATGCCTTTTAATTATAAAAAAAAAATTCTTAATTTAATACTAAAATTTTTTTTTTCTAATGTTCAGGGAAAAAACTGCCTTTCTCTGCCCTACCTTCGCTATGCTCATGACCTGTACTGATAATTTTTTTAATAACACGGGCTTACATTCAATACGTACAATGAATACCACTATCTATTTCTTATGTTAAATAGGTTGCTAATTTGAAAAAATTCTCAAATTTCAAGTTCGAGGGCAGAACTCTCCTACAAAGTATAACTCTCCTATCAAATAAATAAGAACACAGTTGGATTAAGCGTAGAATTTCAGTTCTGTATCGATTATTTTCTTTTTATTTTTGCCATTAAATCGTGATTATAAATCAAAAAGTGAAATTTTAAAAAATGTGCCTCAAAAAACACCCTTTTAGGTGGCGCGCGCACTCAGTTTTTACAAATTAGAAATTTTTTTCGTCCTTCGTGACCTTCAAATATGCTGTATTCAGAATCTGCCTGCGGAGCGAGGATCTGAGATACTTTTTCAAAAGAGACAGTCTACTCCTAATATATTATAAAATTATATAAAATTTTAGCAAGTTTTGCTTTAATACTGAAGAAACAAATTTTAATTTGCTTCCACCAATAATATGCTTAGTTATTATAAATTGAAAACGCAAATTTTGATTTGATTCAAACTAAAATGTGCTCAGTTATTAAACTTATTATAAACTGAATTGTGGCGCCGCTGTACCGCAATGTTTAAAGTGCGTGGCTGTTATGCGGAAGAACCCAGTTTCGAATCGCTTCTGACAGAATGTTTTTCGTACTGTTTTTTACCGAAATAATTAAGTATGACTGAATTTTAGTAATAATTTGCTGAATTATTATAAATTGAAATAGAAAATTTTGAGTTGGTTCAAGCAAACATTTCTTATAAATTAAAATAGCTAATTTTCATTAATTTTTTGTGGAAAATATGCTAAATTTTGAATTAGCTAAGATATATATTCAAGTTTTGTTTAATCTTTATACAAATTTAACAAACAGTTTTCTCCGTGTACGGCATATTTCCTTCATATTTTTGTTAATTGTCCTTCGAGCCGAATCAGAACTTTTATTTATTTATTTATTTATTTATTTGTTTGAGTCTTTGGAGAAATTCCTTTCAGACTAAGATATAATTAAAGTTAAAATAAAAATATGTTACATATATAATAGAACTAAACTAAAAACAAGCTATTTAACAATGATTTAAAACAACTTTTTGACATGGAGAAATCAAACAAAACTCGAAGCGATAACTCGTTATATAAAGATAGAGCCCTTTGCAATGGTTCATTACACGCATAATTAGACCTATGAAATTGAATATAAAATAATTTAAAACGCCGCAACTGTCTTGAAGGTATATTGAAATTTATTAATGATAAAAGATAAGCACAATCAATGCCTCCCGATATAATATCATAAATAACAATAAGAGACTGAATTTTCCTTCGAGTCTCTAATGTTTTTATTCCTAATAGCAAACATCTTACATTATATGAAGGTAAATCCTCACGATATAACGAACGAAGAGCAAACTTTGTAAATCGTTTTTGAATTATTTCCAGATGAAAGAGGCGTATTCAAGCCGAGAACGTACAAAGGCGTTAAAGAGAGCCTTAACAGTGTGAGGGTCAGAAAACTCGGAGCTATTTCTCCGTATAAAAGCTAAAAGAGAGTAAGCCTTTGGAACAATAAAATTAATATGTTCATTAAAACTGAACTTCACGTTAAATATGACACCAAGATCTTTAATAGATTTAACGGACTTGAGAGGTATACCGGAAATAAAGAACGTATTTTCAATGAAACTATTGCATTTAGAGAATGTTATATGGAAGCATTTAGCAATATTCAATGGAAGAGAATTTAATTCACTCCAGTGCAGCAAATTATCTAAATCGGATTGTAATGCAATAGCATCAGAAATCCTATTAACCCTTTTAAATAGCTTAAGGTCATCAGCATATAGCAAAAACTTTGAGCTGTAGAATATTTTATTTAAATCATTAATAAATAATATGAACAGAAGGGGGCCCAAGATACTGCCTTGCGGTACACCCGAAGTAGCCTGGTACTTATAGGAATTAATATTAGTAATCGACACATAGCAAGATCTGCCACTTAAGTAAGATGTAATCCAATCTAGGAAAGTTGAATGAAATCCCATTTTAAAGAGTTTAGCAATTAAAATATTATGGCAAACCTTGTCAAACGCTTTAGAAAAGTCAGTGTAAATGGTATCCACTTGACAGCCAAGCTCAAATGAAGATATGCAGTACTCAGTAAAAGTTGCTAAGTTGGTAACTGTAGAGCGACCAGAAATAAAACCATGCTGTTCAGGACAAAAATGATTTTTAACATAAAAAAGTATCTTGTTCTTAATGATTCTCTCAAAAATCTTAGAAATATTAGACAGCTTAGAAATTGGTCGATAGTTAGAAATATCATTTTTTGATCCAGATTTAAAAACTGGAGTAATATGCGCAATTTTCCAACTGTCCAAGAATATACCGGATGCCAAAGACATATTAAAAATATGGCACAATGGAACAGATAAAGCTTGAGCACAATGTAATAAGACAGTGGGGGAAAACCCGTCGATGTCAGCCTTAACAGAGTTATTGACTTGACTTAGCGATTCTAGAACATCTAACTCTGAGAGTGTTAGGTGACCAAAATTCAAAAAAGAATCTACATTTGCTAAAGAATCGTAATTCAGACTCTTAGCGACAGCATAATTAGCACTAAAAAAGTCAGCAAAAAGTGTAACAGTATCGCTAATGGAAAATGACGAAACACCATTCAAGTTCATTGCCGTTGGAATATTTGAGCAACCTTTTTTTGATTCAATAAAATTCCAAATAGATTTAGGATTCGATTTAATATTTACCTCAAAACCCATAATATACTGCTTATATAAGAATTTATTAAGAAAATTAAACTCTCTCCCAAAATATAAATATTTAGACTTATGGTCAACATCATTGGTGGATTTAAATAATTTAAGATGTTTGTTGCGCAGGTTTTTTAATTTTTTGAGACCCTTTGTATACCACGGTAGCTTATAGGGTTTTCTAGGTAACCGTGGAATATTATTTTTACAGACACGAGATACTTGATCTTTAAAAACATCAAAACAAGTTGCAACATTTTTTCCATTAAAAAAGAAATCCAGTCAATATTAATAAAAATGTTTGATAAATAATTAAAATCACAAAACTTAAAATTCAATAAGTTACAAGAATGCGTAGATTGTATAAACTCATAGAAATTAATTTTAAGAATGAGTGGAACATGATGCATATCAGACGGACAAATCGGATACAAGCAATCAGACAATTCATAATTTATATTATTTGATAAGAAAATCAGATCTAAAATTCTATTTAGGGCATTCAAAAATGAATTAATTTGTACTAGTTCGATACTTAGCAGACTATCAATTAGATACATTTCATATGATTTGTTGATGTTCATAGGAGTTAATTCACTAGCGAGATGTGTCCAAGAAATATTACTGAGGTTAAAATCACCCAAAACGGATAAATGGCAGTTTGCACCAATCGCAGCATGAAGAGCTAGGATATTGTCCACATGTGCTGCGTAGATATGATCAGGGCTTGATGGTGGAATATAAGATACACACAAATAGAGAGCGCCGTAAGGTCCAGTCAAAACAACACAAAGTTGGTCAAGCAACGAATCAGCATTTTGTAGAATATGCAACGAGGAACAAAGAAATCTCTTTACGGCAATAAGTACGCCGCCACCACGACTAAGTCCAGTCTTCACAGAATCTCGATCTTTACGATAAACTTGAAACATGTTGTTATCGAAAAATTCTCCATTGAAAAAATCTATGTTTAGCCAGGTTTCAACAAAAATAAATACATCAAAGTCCCCATCAGATGTGAAATTAAAGATGCTTGCAGATTTACTTCGCATTCCCGACATATTTTGGAAATAAATTTTAAGTTTTCTGCTAACAGCAGGGGCACCTAAGTCTCTAGAGGCCTTCTGCCTTCGTTTTGAAAATTTATAAAGGGCCAAACAATAATATGACTTCATTGAACTTTCCTTAAAGTTTAAATTTCTGTCGTTATCATTAAGAAAACAAATAATTAAAGTAATAACTGTTATTTTTACAAAAATATTCATTATGCCATGATCTAGATCAGTGTGTGCCAAGCCGTATGCCCACTGGTATATAAAGATGTATTATTTTGGTAACGTTATCTTTATTATTTGTCACAAAATTGTATTTTATTGTATGTATACTATAGTTTATTGGAGAGTATTTTGTCTGAATATATATAATTTTTTTTAATATAAACGTTGGGTATATTTTACTTATACACATGAAGACGTTGCGTAACGACCCAACTATTCTTATATTTTGCATTATATAAAACAATATTCCTCTAAGAAAAACGGCACGTAAGCGTAGCGCAGGCGAAGTGACTTTATCGTATAAAAGTGCGAAAACGAACCGATTTTGAGATACAGAAACGTGCCATTTACGTAAAGTTCGGAATAAGAGAATTAGACAAAAAAAAAATTGGTCATTGGAATGTATTGGTACTACAATACCAAGGCGTCGCAAAAGCGGTACGTTCAAGAAGAATTTTACGTTGTAATTATTTTGTCTTATCTTTTATATGAAAAACTATGGAAATGTTAGTGAAATGGTGGACCGCACTTATTGACGAAATCAAGAAACGAAAAAAAGATAAATAAAACTAATCTAACTAATCTAACTAACTTTTTTAATAAAAAAAATATATAAAAAAAACCTAGAAAAACAACAAGGGAATCTTTAAATGGTATAATTGTTATGTTGTGCTGATCAATAGCTTTATTATGAACGAACATTTTTGGCACTTAAAACGAACCTAATTTGTAATTTGAACTCATCTTCCAACTTCAAGATCAGGACTAATAAAGCCTGAGAAATTTATCCCAAGATCGATCCTGAAGTCAACTTTTTCTGAGTTTTCTTACAAAATTCTAGATTATTGTCCTGCATTACTTAAATGAAAGTTTAAAACGTATATTAAAATAAATTTAGCTTATTTCACAACTTGAGCTAATAATATTTTTGCATAAATTCAAACAAGATCGTTAAGTCGAACAAACAAAATATTAGCCTAAATGAGGTGTAATAAAAGGTGCCATAAACGAAATAGGATACCTAGGGCAACTAGCAATAACTACGAAGATTAAAAACTAATAAAAACAACAACATGTCAAGCGTAGAGTTAGAGCGCAAAATGCTGATGCTTGATTGCGAACGAGTAGCAGAAAAGGCTCAATTCACGCAACGATAACGAAAGTTAATTAGGCTCTCAACTAAACAGAGGCTGCATAAAACACAGGTAAGAACAAACACACACACACTACTGCCATAACTAGTCCCACACATACTTAAAGAAAGTATGTAGTAAATAAATAATATGTCCGAGTATATAACTAAGTTAGCTGCCTAGCGGTAGGTTGTTGAAAAAAGCAATGGCTACGTAGGTGTTTAACAGCTCAAGCAACGCACACAGGTAAGCAATTAAGCACATACACACATTTAATCCCAGAGTGAGTGAGTGAGTGCCAGGAATGAGTGAAATGCGCGCACGATCATTGGAGAAGAATTACATAAAAGAATACAACAACAAATTGATATGACATGAAATGGAAACAAAAGCGGCTTAAAGTAGCCGCAACCAACAACAACAATAGAAGCAACTAACCAGAACAGCAACAACAATACCAACAATGATGAAAACGAAGAGCCCACCACCATCACACCACGACGATGACGATCAGCACAGCGACTTCTTTCAGCTCGAATTTTAAGACATCAGTTTAAATTGAAAACTCGTAGCGTCAAGAAGTGAGCGCATTAAAAGTCAATCTTTGAATGAAAATCAAATTTATTGAAACTAAAAATAAACTAAATTAAGATTAGTAACAGAAAATTCTGCAATAATTAAAGTAACTTTTATGTCCCCCACGAAAAAATAAAAACACTTAAACGAGTTATGTTAAATTAAAGCCCAGAAGGCGCGTCATATTGTTATCGTACGCCGACCAAACAGCACGTTGTGAAAAAACAGCACGTTGTGAAAAAAAGTGATAAAGATTTACCGGTAAATAAATAAACAACATTGTGAAATAAGTGCGATAGGGCGCAAAAACAAAAAGGGTGCTGTTGATATTTTTAATTGAATTTTAATTAATGAACTTTTAAATAATTAACCGAATAATTTGCATTTTTTCGCAATGCAAATTGAAAAAAGGATCATGTTAGCGGCACACAGTTTGGATTATTTTGACTTTTGCTGTGTATTATGCGGTATGTTTTGTTTTTTGAAAAAAAATAATGATATTTTATGGTTACTTATAGTTATGACAGAATATTGAGTTTATTTTGACCATTCTTTTTTTTTTATTATATCTAATTGATACTAACGGAGTAGAACTAGAACTAGTGATAGTAGTGAAGCAGTGTTGAAGTATGATCAAGTACTTTATTTTGTGCATTTGAAATAAAAACTGGGACTTTGCAAGCTCCACATTTTTTTTTTTTTTTTGTCGTGTAGATATTTCGAGATATTTCGAGTCTTTTATTCAAAATGTGTAAGATTCTTTTCAATTTTGGACAGTGGCTAATGATTATCATTAGATAGTATTTTAAAACGAAAAAAAATGTCTGCTTCTGGGTCAGTTAACTTAGTTAAGGTTACTTTTTTAATAATACTTAAGCCACAAAAAATTGTAAAAAATTTATTGAATTTTTTACTTAAAACTAACTAACCCACTATTAACTACAAGAAAATTTCTTATCAGATTTAAGAAACTTTTTGATAAAATTTTTTTTGGTTTTTTTTTTAATTGAATACAGAACATGTTGTTTTGCAGTTAACTTTGTGAAAACTATCTATTCCTCAAAATATTTATGTTTTCCGATATTGTTGCAAATTTAGAAAAATCGTGCAATTTTTGTTTGTACTGTCCATATGATTTTGGAGCTTTTCTAAAGCCAAAATAACGGAAGCATGCTTAACCCTGGATGGTTATACTTATTTTACATACTTTCAAACAAATCCGCAAATCTTCTATTTATAGGTATTTTTTGTGCGACAACGATGAGTTTTAATGAACAGCTTATCAATAACTAACATTTTAGGAAAAAACGGAAGCTTGCGACGATTAGATACAACAACACAAAAAATATAATACTATTGCTTCGTCGATTCAACGAAGTATAACCATCCAGGGTTAAAAAAAAAAATAGTTTTGAAAAAAAAAACTGAGCTCAAAAAGCCTGTCTTACTTAAGCTCTCTAGAAAAAAATTAATAATTTTAGATAGTTTAAAAATCTGATAGATTATTCTGAAAAATCATACTCACAAAAAATCTGTTACTAAAAAAATTTCACCGAAATCAGTCATGAGCCCAACATAAGAAGAAATGTTAAAAATTGTAAGCAAAAAATGAAAGTACTCGATAAAAAAATACATTTAAGAAATCTCTCTTTTTACACTTTTGAGCAATAAGCTAATTGTTGTTAAACTCTAAAGGCCCACTAAGAAACTACATATAATATAACTCTAAAATCTATATATGAGCATATTAATTTTTTGTATCATTACATTAATATTATTACAGCATTGTATCAAAATACTAAAAAAAAATTAAATAGAAAATGGTAGATCAATGTATTTTTAATTTGAAATAAATTGAGCATTGTTTGCTTATTTTAATGGAATGCTTAAAGTCAATCACTACTTACGTTTCTAACGTAGTTTCTATGCCGGTCTTAATGGGTTAAGGATTCTAGCAATTTTTGAGGTTTTTTTTTAAACAGTTTTAGTTAAAAATACACTTAATTTTTTAATATACAAAAAAAAAATTGCAAATATATTTTATATTATTAAAATCATTCAAAATGGGATATCAAATAATAAAAGGACACTACAATATTTTGAGTACAAATCAGCTTTTCAATTTTTTGTTTGAATAGTGGTTCATAATATGATCTTAAACGAATTTCTTTGAAAAAAAAATTATTTTGTGTACTTACAAAGGTATTTTGTCTTAATGGAAAATTCAAAATACGCTTATAACAAATTCTGACATTAACCCATCAAACGCTGGTGTTACTTTTAAGTAAAGCTAATTTTAAAAATAATTCAAAAATCAACACATTAAGCTTTCGTCTTAAAATTTTGGGAAGACAAAGTTTATTATATTGGGTTTCAAGGTAGCTAATAAGCCTTTGACTTTCTTGAGGAGGAGAGGTGTATGTACCTTTGGAGTGTATGAGTGTGAGTGTATGAAAAAATCATATTCTTTGGACCTTTTTTGTTTACAGTGTGGAAATTTAAACAAAGATGCTATTTAGCAAATTTTGACAGGAATGTAAAGCAAAAAGATCAAAACAAAAGTTCAACAAATAAAAGCTCCTTTTCAAGTAAAAATATAACACATTTACGTCCAACGTTACTTTAAAGCAACACCCATTTTCCGGGAAACCAGAATTTCGATTTTTTTGAAGCTCAGAAATTGTGATCTAGGGATCAAAATAAGCAATACCTTAAAAAATCATCGAAATCGGCTGACAGAATCACACCGAGGCGATTAATGGGTTAAAAAAAGTGCATGTAGTTTGACTACATGCATTTATGCATTATGCAGTCTTCTAAATGCATCAATTTTTTTTCGTGTTAAAAAAAAACCAATATTGAAAATCGTGCTTGAGTGATCTGATATACTTGAAATACCTGCTATTTATTCAAAATTCAAAATGTTAAATGAAATTTAAATATAATATATGGTTCCTTAGAATATTTCTTAAAAACCACAACAGGTTTCAAAAAAATTCTCAAAAAAAGAGCAGGCCCGTTTCCAAGGGGGTTTTAGGTGCTAACCCTCCCCCCTCCCTCCCCTTAGGATCCAGAAAATATGGATAAAACATCAGTGAGACTATTAAATTCAAAATTTGATCTTTTTTTTAAGATAAACTGAGATAATGATGTAAATTTACTTGAAGATGCAGAAGTTTCAAAATTTTCAATGCAGCTCTATAAAACTGCGCTTAATTAATAAACATTTTTTTTTGGCCAAATAAAAGATTAACTTTGCTTATAAGAGTCATATTCATCATATCTGAATTTATCTGCAAGGTATTTCTATATTATAGGACCATTTTAAATTGCGGATTTTAATGCTCAAAAAGTCACTGATATCCGGAAAAATATCTATTTGAAATTATACCTAGAACGAATATAATTTTATAAATTGTAGAAAATTAGGCTGCCATATTTTATGCAATATCTAATTCGACCCAAAACTTTTGAGAAAGCAAATGGATTTTTTTTTAAAATTTTTAAAAGTTGTGTAATGCCAAAAAAAAATAAACCATGAAATTTAACACATTATGGGATATTCCACGTAGGTGGATGAATAAAAGGTTTGCCCATTCTATTTTGTTTTTTTTTTTGTTTGTATATTAGGCATCTAAAATCTCTAACTTAGCACACAAATTTAGGCCTGTGCGAAGTCTTTTCAAAATTATGGGTTTCGGAAAATCACCATAACTCTAATGCTTTAAAATGCTTTAAAAATGCTTTAAAAAATATATTAATATATTGACGAAAAAGACGAGCTACAGGTCAGATTTTGTGAAAATAATGTTTCACAAAATCTGACTGTCGTCTTTCTTCTCAATATATTAATTCAAAATCAAAAAAAAAATATTTTGCAAACATTTTATGCAGTCTAATTCTATGGGGATTTGATGATTTTTTCAAAAAATTTTCAAAAAATTAAAAAAATTGAATTTTTTATTTGTTTTATTTTTTTTAATTTCCAAATGATTTAATTTAAATCCACACCAGATCTATATCTTAAATTTCCAAAAAAAAAAAGTTACTGTTTCATTCCTTTTATTTAAATTTATCCAGCTGAGTGCTAGTTTTCAAAGAAAGTCTTATTTTGATGTGATAACTCAAACAATAATTGGGTATTAGATATTGGTACTGTGCAAAAACCATTTTTAAACTACGGGTTTTCAAAATGTATATTTGACCTTTATGTGATATCAAATTTTTATGAGAAAGTAGAACAGTTAAAGTTTTAAGATATTTTCTTTTGAATATAATTTAAATTGTCAAAATCGTTTTCGAGAACAGTAGTAAAATTCTTTTGTTTTCCCGTTTGTGTGAAATGTCAAAAAAAAAAAGTTGTGAATCAAGCTGCAACAGGTGAACTTTTTAAAAAAAATTTTAATTTTTCATAGCTCTTTTTACATTTCAAATGAATATTGTTGTATTAGTAACATTTTGTGATAGAATTTTTACTTTTTATGCTAATTTTCGCAATGATACTTTTAAAAAGAAAAATTAAAATTCTCAATTTGGACCATTTTTCAAAAAATTATAGGCATAAATCACAATAACTTAGTACTCAAAATTAATTTGATAAAAAAATGCATTGTCATCTCTCTTATAATCACTTAAAAACAGGCATTTTCACGAATATTCTTAAAAAAAAAACGGGTTTGTTTAGTGAAATTTCCATATACTTGCTTTTAGTTTTTTACTTTCATTTACTTACAGCTTTTTTTATCAAAACCCCCTAAGGTAAATCCTCTTATGGGCTAATCTAAGAGGATTAGAATCTAATCACTAATCTTTATGGGCTTCATATATTTGTGAAAACTGCACGTAAAATCTAAATTTCTGCATCTTTAGCCTTTTCTGCGACATAACTTTTGACTGCGCTTATATATTTCACTACCAGACTTTCTTTTTATTCTGAAACCAAAAAAAAAAAGAAAACAAATAGGAGCTCATTTTTTGAACGTAAACCTCTTCATTAACGCATAAATAACAACTTGTGAAGAGTTCCCTACGATACCATGCATGCACTAGAAGATATTCAGGTTCAAAGATCACTGAAATCAGTCATTCGCTTATATGACCAAGCAGTTAAACAAACAGTCTCCAGGCTATGCGACGAGATATGTTTGAATAGCGCAAAGCAGAAATTTTATACATATAATTAATGTTAAAATAAATCTGCTCAAAATTAATATGACATTTCCACTTTGCACTATTCAAACATAGATATCTAGTCGCATAGTGTCTAAACAGTTTGATTAGAGAATTATCTGATCTACAATTTTGTTCCGAGCATATTTTCTGTCCTACAAAGCGGAGCAGAGATATAAGCGTTTGAACCTGAATATCTTCTAGCCCATGCATGGTGTCATAGGAAACTTATGGTAAATTGTTTTTTATGCGGTAATGAAGAGAATTTGCATAAAAAAAAATTAGCTCCTAATGAGCTCCTAATTTTTTTATTCATTTCAGAAAAAAAAAATCTGGTAATGAAATATATAAGCCATCGGGTGCAGTCAAAAGTTATGTCACAGGAAAAAACTAAAGATGTAAAAATTTATTTTTTACGCGTTGTTTTCAAAAATATATGAAACCCATGAAGATTTTTTGCCTGAATACATTTTGTTCCAATCTAATTTGTAATATAGAAGCCGAAGAAATTGTTTTAATAAAATTCTGCCCTGCCGATTTTCGTTTTTTACTTATTAAAACCTTATTCTTTAAATCCTTTCAACTTAATATCTATAAGTCACACTAAAAGTTTGTTAAGGCATTATGTGTTAAGCAATATTTTAAAATTTGAAAAATATTAAATCATTTTTTTTTATATATATTTTATTTATTTATTTATAATTATATTAAATTCAAATTTTAAGACAAACAATATTAAAACTATGACAACAATGGTCTTAAGCTATTTTTTTATATATTTTATCGTATATTGGGTAACCCATATAGTGGGTTAGATTTTGCCGACGAATGGCTTTTTCCCAATTAATTTTTGGGCTTTATTTTGTGATTTAGCGAATATATAAGGGGAGTTTGATACTATAAGGTGGTAGCTAGAGTTTTTCCAACGACACAAAAATTCATGTGTAGATGAGAATCAAAGTGGTCCATGACTTATAAGCTTATATTTTTGAATAAAATCTTTTCTGACCGCTAAAATAAAAAGTTTAATTTTTTTTAACTCTGCTCCCAATATCTTTGATTTAGGCCGTATTTAATTTTTTTTATAATTTTAAGTGAGATTTATTAAAAAACTTCAAGTTTTACTAACATATGTACGTAAAACTTCTAGTGTAAATTAAGAAAAACTTATGTTAAATTACCTAAGAATCTATAATCTAAGAATTATAAAAAGTCAAGATATTTTTTTCTATTTCTTTCTATATCTTTATAATGAAACTGTGTTGTGGTTTTTTCTTAGGTAAATTTATTATTTATATTTGAAATTTCTATAAAAAAATTTGCCTTTTAATTTTACTGTTCTGTAACTTTTCCAAAACTTTTGTCTGCTCAAAACTTCCTAAAATATCTACCTAAGCCAAGTTTGTCCTAGCCAAGTACTTACTGAATTAGTTTTTTGTTGAATTATACAAGTTTTTTAGGCGTCATAAAAAATTTTCCAACTAAGCTGATTTAGAAAAAATTACTTATGTTTTTTCGTTCAGTGTAAATAGAACATGAAACTTAAGCTAATTGCCTAAAGTAAATCATTAAAATTGCATGTTTGTGAGAAAACCGTTAAAAAGTTGATAAAATTTGCATTCCCCCGATCCTCAAGTGACTTTTAAAGTTTTTACTCGTATGTGTTTCAGTAAAAATGTTTCCATTTTTTTTAATATTCAATTTGAACAATTTTAATTTGATTTTTAAAAGTTTATATGAATTTTAAACTGCCCTAAATACACGATTCATATGAATTACATTGTTTTAGTTCTTCTCGTGTATTTGATATCATAAAAAAATTTTATTTTTGTAAAATTTTCACATAATATTATGAACACTAATTAACTATACAAACTCGGACAAGGTTGTACAAAAAAACAACGAAATGGCCATCTCAGCCCTTGAAAGGACTTTGACCGAGCTTCTTATGATCAATTGTGTTGTGTGTGATGTGAAATGTTTGCACAAATGATCGAGAACTGGACCTAGATGTTTTACGCCGACTCCGAACGGCTTATGTTCTCAAGAAGCTTTTCATGGCAGTTTTTACTCTCTGTGGTTTGCCATTGTCTGCAGAGAGGTGACGGCCGAACAGAAAAATTAATTCAATTGAAAAACTTTTCTGTGTCAGATGGAGTATTCGAACCTGGGCTCTCTGGCGTAAGAGTCACACACTCTACCCACTACGCCACGGCCGCCACAAAGGTTGTACAAACGAACGATATAAAAAACCAAATAAAAGGAAAAAAGTCAGTCAAGTCAGGTTGTCTCAAAATTTCATGTTAATTTCAATTTGTACTTTTTGGTCAATTTGTACGTATTTTGCTCGTTGTATCTAAGTCAATGCTTAGATAAGTACGATCAAAGTATCAAAATTATGGTTGTTGCAGATAAGCGTTTTTTTCTTCTAAAAATCTAAAAATTTATCTATATTCTGAAAATCTAAATGGAACTCTTTGTAAATGCTCAGACAGAATGATTGCAACTAACATAAATTGTTGCGGCAACCCAAATTTTGAGAATATTTCCATGAATTTAGATTTAAAGGTTTGATTTGACTATTCAAATTTGATTTGACCCAAATTTGAAAATTTTGATTTGACCTTTCATTTAGTTTGTTTTTGAATCATACTTATCCAAGCAGTGGTTTGGACACTACAAGCAAAAATCGCACAAATTCACTAAAATTATAAGTTACAAGAAATTTGGGGCAAAGCTTATTTTTCTAAGGATGCGAATTTAAAGGACGACCCTTTATCTTTCATTTGGTGCTTGAATCGTCCTTCTTCGATCGGTGGTTTGCCTACAGACAATTTGTATGTATGTACATCCTTGTCTGAGTTTATTTAGTGTTCATAATATTATGGCGAGGTACTGTAGCAACTTTATATATGAAGCTTTTTCGATTTTCGAGTTTATTTATTTTTTTTTATTGAACAATTTTCTAAATCTACCGCATCTTAATTTCGTCTTAATTTGCTTTCTATTATGTTTTGGATATTAAACTAGCACTCTCTTTAATTTTTGATACTTTACTCAAAACGTGCAAATATATAGTATTTATTTTATATTTGCAAGATTTGTATTTTGCTTCATTTCACATTAATCCACAACGCAATTAGTGATTATCTACTCTTTAACTAAATCTCATTTGTATGGAACATTTAATTGTCGAGTCACTTCGTGCATTCAATTAAAAGAGTTACTAACAATGTTCAACTATTATCATCGAGATAATGAAAACAATTGATTGTGCTTGTACTGCGTGTAATGCCCATTATCAGTAAAATTGTGAGTTGAATGGATTCAAAAGAATGTTTTGAATGTTTTTTAAGAAGGCTATCTTGTGTAGATAGAATAGCTCAAGGGTAGACTTATAGGGGTAGCACCTTAGTTCTTATGACTTTATTTGTAGAGCGTGTCACCAAGTCATTCAGTTCTATTTTTAAACGTGTTTAAGCAGCGTTTTAGTAATCAGATTAAATGAGAAAATTGCAATGAATGTAATATTAAAAAAATGTATTTCAAACAACTTTTTATAAATAGAAATTGAGGGTATTCCTCGAATACTTTTTGAATAAATGTATTAATGTAAATTAAGTAGGTATTGCCTTAGTTTTAGAATATAGCAAAATGCTTTTTATACGTATATTATTGTCCACTTTTTTTTTGTCTATCTTTATTTTATTAAATTTTTCTAACCATTTATTTTATCTTTCTCTTCTATATAACAGGTGGTTGCCTTGCAACCAATAAAATAAGCAAAACGGCGCACCAAAGCGAAATAAACTTCACAAAGAAGCACTCACGTCACTGTCACGTGAGGTGTCAGCAGCACAAGTCACAATTAAAAACCCACAAAATTGCCAAACGATGGTATCGCAGCATTTTAACTGTGATGCTTTTATTGTTATCCACAGTAAGCAGTGCGTGGGCAGCGCCACTTTCTATGATAACAACGACGATATCTGCACCAACAACAACAATGTTAGCTACCCTCATAAGCGCCAGCGGTGTGAGCATACAAAGTATTCCAAACACCAACCAGAGCAGCAACAATAACAACAACAACACACGACTGCGCAAACGTCATAGCAAACGCCATAGCAATTGGTATGATTATTATAACTACCATGAAAATTCCACCATTTTGGAATGGGCGAATCCTTGCGGTGGCTATTATGATCCCACGCAACTGGGTGGAGCTGAGTTTGAAGGCATGAAGCGCATGAAAACCAAAGAGGTATGTAAAAGATAAACTTAGGGTGTGAGCTAATTGAACTAAATTGCTACCTTAACTAGATTGTGTCGATAAAGCAGTGTTTCTAAATAAATTTAGGAAAACTCCGAGCTATCTAAATGCTTGCTAAATTAAAGAAATATCTTAAGAAAAGAGAATAATGACATTTCTTAACCTTTAACCTATTTGTAATTAGCCTTAATTAACCTGAATAAACCTTAACTGATTTACCTTCATTTAGTTTAGGTAGCAATTTAGTTCAATTCACACACACCCTTAATTTGAATTGTTAGTGAAAAGTATCTAGTGTTAACTATAATTTTGACCGAAACCGGAATTCAGTCCTTTTTGTTATATTTTGCTGAAACAAAAACTGAGTATTTATAAATGAGAATGTTTAATATGAAACAATTATTAATTATTAAAGTTTGAAATAACATAGTTAAAAAAAAAAAATTCAACTTTATATAATAAAGATATAAATTTTTATTAAAAACTAAGTCGTTGCCCTAGTAAAATAAGTTCGTACCTGTAAATCGGATGTTTTAGAATTTAAAAATCTTTAATATTTTCAATATTTTCTTGTCGTGTGTTATAAAAAATATCAGATTTTGAAGTTTCGGTTTTGGTTCTGGTCGTATACGTATTGAGGCCGAACAGCCGCAATGGACAAAAAGTACCAAAATTAAACGAAACTGAATATTCGGTCCGAAAGTCTGACCTAGTGTCTGAGAATACCAAAAAGGAGTGAGAAATAGAAACAGAAAGTTTGGAGAGCATAGGTTTTTTTTTGGTAAAAAAGTCAAATTTTTTAAGAAATCCAGTTTTTATTAGACTGCAATTATAAATTAAATTTTAGTGTTTGAAAAAATTATTTTTTGCACATATTGTTTTAACATCACTTTTGTCATCAGCTGAACGATTCGAGAGTTTGAATGTATAATTTGAAATAATAATGTTGATATTCAATACATAGGTCCCAGGTTAAAAACTGGTTATTAAGAGAGCAATTGAGTTGAAAACTTATACAATATTTATTTATAATATATTTAAATTTATAAAATGCAAGCTTGATGTTGCAAGTTCTGACCTAAAAGTTGAAAAACTTTCAAATAATATGGAACATTTTAAAAAAATAGGTATCAAAATTAAGATTTTTTAAGAATGCCGGATTAAAATGAGGTAAAATTTTGTGATTTGAGAAAGTTTGTGCCAGGTAAGGATTTATTACTTTCAAAAATTGTAAGTTATACATTAGTGCATGATGAGAAGAGGTTTTTAATGTTCGTTCTGAACTCATGATATGCGATGTGGCAATTTTTTAAGCGCTAAAGTGAGTCAATGTATAAATGAAGTTAAGAGAGGGAGTATAATTCTCTTACCAACTGTTCCTAAATACTAATATAAGCAAAACTTTTGACCGTTCCAAAATAAAAATACTTTTAGTAGATTGTGTAGTACTTAGTAGACTACCCTAGTAGCATAAGGGTTAAAGGATAGGCAACATCTTTGGAAGATACTTTCTCGGAGTAAAAAAAGTGTTTTCTAATGTTTGTCTCTTTCGGAAAATGAAATATTTGACAACACTCCGTTATATTCATAAAAGCATGTTATTCTTATTTTGTGGAAAAATCACAGGTCAGTTCCAAGGAAGGGATTTTGATAAAAAATATCTTTAAGTACCAGTAAGAAAATAAAAACAAAGTTATTGGAATTTTTTCAAGCAAATGTGAACAAAAAGCAATTTCCTAGCAAAATGTTCCTGGTGAAATAAATTCTTGATCTATGTCTAAGAAAAAAGTATGCTCGAATGGATAAAATTTTAGCTGTCTCCTTAACGTTAAATACCCAAATATTATCAAATTCATCAAATATGTATTTTGTGGTTTGTAAAACTTTTCTAAATTTTTAAAAAGTCCAATCAATTGAATATATTCTCAAATGATTTGTGTCCTATATGCTGGAAAATTGCATAGAAAATGTTCATAGTCAAATTAATATTTTACAATTTATCAAAACTTTACTCGTTCGAGGTATTACTTCTTAGATACTTTTTTCGAATATAAACTTTTTGAGTATTAAAATCCAAAGTCAAGAAAGGTACATAAATATAAAAACTTCTGATAGTTTATTAAAATAAAAATGATTGTGACCTTCATAAGCAAAGTTAAACTTTGCCTTGGCCGAGCAATTTTTCATTGCTGCAGGGAATTTTTATAAATAAATTTTTTTAAATTTAAAATTAAATTTATGCTTCGGATCATTGTCTTGGTAGAAATGGAAGCTGTCTTGTATGCCTAGTTTTTCAGCACTTTGTATGAGATAATTTTTTAAAATACTTAAATATTGAAATTTGTCCATAATTCCGTCCACAAAGTGCAATTTCCCAACACCAGTAGCCGAACAAGCACCCCAGACCATCACGATTGGGTTTTCTCCAAACATTTACTCTGCCATCTGACCCAAAAATGTTGTATTTGCTCTCATCTGTGAATACGACATTCTTCCAGAATGAAAAATCTTTCCTGGCGTAGCTGTGAGCAATCTCCAATCGAATTTTTTATTCTTGCGGCTAATGAAGGGCTTCTTGCGTGCAATTCTGCCATTAAATCCATCTCTTCGCAGGACTCTTCGAATTGTCTCTGCATTACAGGTTATGTTGAAATGTTTCTCAACCATATCGTGTAGTTTCGGTGCACTCAGCCTTGGATTTACCTTGATTTGGTTGACAATCCACCTCTCTTGACGTTCGCTGAATAGTTTTTTTGGGCTAATTTTCGGCTTATTAACAACTCGATTTTCATTTTTAAACCGATGAATGATATTTTCTACTGTTGTACGAGCCTTCTTAACAATTTTCGCAATTCCTCTGTGACTTTTTCCATTTTTATAGTGTTCAATAATTAAATTTCGCAAGTCAAGAGTATAAAATAACTGAATGAATTGATCAAAAGCGTGTCCGTTTCAATGCAAAAATGTAAATATATTGAAACAAAACATAACGAAAGAAGATTTTGAAAAAATTCCGTTATTTATGTCCGCCCTTGATTGGTGGACCATTTTCATTGTGATATGGATTTTTCTCTTATTTTGTTTAATTATTATCTTTGTCACAAAGAACATTGAATTAATAACTTTTTTTTTAATTTATTATTTTCTTAAAATAAATTTATAGAATAAATGCAATATTTTTTTTTTTTGATATTTATATTGATTTACACGATTTTTTTAGGCTTCAAAGTGTTTGTACACAGGTGGACTATTTTCAATGTGAGCCACTGTATGCCAATAAGGCAATTCACAAGGTGTTGTAAAGTTGAATGTTGCATTGTTATTAGTTTCATTTTCTCTGTTGTTTATAGTGGTTGTATGGTGTGTATAAAATTGTCGTGATCGGACCGGAGGTACGCATATATCCCATTGTATGAGAGATAGGCGTACTTCCGGTCCAATCACGCCAATTTTATACACATCATACAGCCACAATAAGCAAAACATACAACCAAACTTTCAAAAACATTTCAGTACTAATAAGGAAGAAAATGAGAAAACCTTCCACTTACAACAATGCAACATACAAATTTACAACACCTTGTGAATTGCCTAAATGTGTCAAAGCTATATGAGAATGTCTCTATACTAACTAGTGAGGCTTAGTGCAATATCCACTATTAAGTTTTACTTTTCTGTTTTTCTCAGATAACTTTAAAAGCATTCATGATAAAGAAATCGTCCTGGCGAGAAAAATTGTTGAGAACAAAATTCTATATCAGTTAAGTAATTGTTGCTGACAGAGTTGCCTCAACAACATAGAAATTTTCACTTTCCAGAAACCATTCTTACTACAAAAAATATGATTTTATGGATAAATTAAAAAAAAAATAGAAAATACGGATTGGCCATTTCATCCCTGGCAATTCTCGGGCTTCAGATTCCTCAATTTTGAAAAAATACAATCCAATTAATGGCAAAAATGTTTTGCTGTTGGCCAATATCAGTGCAAAATCTCAAACCAGGTGCATAAATTAGAATATATAAAAAGCAAATCTTCAACCAAGTGTTTTTATAACAAGTTTTGATTTGTGAGAATACTAAGAAAGATCAGAATTCTTGAGAAGTTTCAATAGAAGTGGTTCTTTTGTTAGGTCTATTTATTCAAAATTTACTAATGTATTGACCCTAAACTTAACGAAAAATGCAACACAAAATCTCGACTTTTTTACATTTTATGTTTTGGAGTCCAGTAAAAACTGCATGCAGATTTAACTCTTAGAAGATTTATATATTACACGGACTACTTTCAGCAAATATGAATTAATTATTCCAGGGAACATTTTATGCAAATTGACAACCAGTACTCCCAAATTTACTCAAACTTATGTAGAAATAAGCTAACTTCCAGTGAATAAGAATTATTTATTTCAGGGAAAATTTTATGCAAATTCAAGGAACCAGAATTCCCAACTTAACTCAAAATTATGTAGAAATAAGCTTTTGACTTTCCAGATTTCAATATCCAATATTTAAATCTTAATATTTCTTTTTTAATGTATTTGCAGATTTTCAACATTTTGAAGAGATCTGTTGGCAATGAGTTCAAGACACTCAATGGCAGTCAGCAAGATATTGATATAAGCAATATTAAAATCTGGTCCCTGCACGAATACACATACAAGTTTCTGCCCAAATTGAAAATGAACTCAAGTGTAAGTTATTGCATTATAATTTTTATACGATCATTTGACATAATAAATTTGAAATAACTGGTATTTCCGTTAACGATGAGTCAAAGCCACAAGGGAAATACCAACGATTGACGTTAGTTTTGGGCTCATCACCGGAACATTGTTAGATTTTAATAGATGATGTACTGAAAAAAAATACAAAGTAAACTTAAGGACTTACGCTAGGTTTTGGCTTACAACTACCCGACACATCAAAATCTCGAAAATGCAATCTTAAAATAACATATTTGTCGCTAATTTTGAAAATAAAAAAAAAAAGACTGAAACTTTTAGTCATGAAATTCTATTAAGACTTTTATTGAAGCAAATCTTTAGTATTGCAAATTATTACATAGCGTAATCAAGTTATATTGATACTCTTCTTATTTCTCTAGAGTTCCTACTATAAAACATTCTCTATATAAGTTCAACTGTTTCAGTTCACTGCATTTACATTTTTGCTTGATTTTTCATAAAGTTCCGATAACAATTCTCACAGCTGTCTAACTTTTTTTTCAGTGTTACTTCCGCTTGTTCTCGTGTCAATAGTAATAAAATCTTTGACGTCATAGAAATAGTGGACACGCTTCGTCGGCGTACTTGATGATTTGCTTGGAGGGAAAGAAATGAAAAAAAAACGACAACAATTTAATAACAATATCAACAAAATAGCAAAGTCTTTAGTAATCGAAGGTATAGACAACATGTTAGTCATACCAGCTGCCGTTATAATAATAGTCTAGACTTTGCGCCCATATCAGTAATTGTAGATAGCAAGTCATGTTAAGGTGTTAGCTTTAGCACATCAACTGGTGTTGATTAGCCCCCACAAGCTGTGGAATTTGCAAAGAAACACTCATCTTAGCTTGTAACACAGGGAATGCTTGCTCACAGTGGCACTACTAAAAGTGCCCTTAACCCTTTACTTCACAAGAACTCATTTTTCGCTGAAAATTATTCAGAGATATTTAGATAAAGTTTGCTATATGAAAAATCAGTATTAATTTTTTTTTATTTTTTTTTTTATTTGGTTCATTCGGTTTTCATTTGAAACAAATTTTTATAAAGCATCATTTTTGAAGTCGCTTTGAGTTTCAAATTTATTTCTGTTTTTAATAAAAAGACAACATTTTTAACAACTTCAATCAATTTCCTTTTATTGTAAAATGTTATCAGTAATATCTTAACAAAATTATATTTTTATACTTCCTAATTTTGTGGTATTTTGCACCAAATTCAACGTGACATTTTATGAACACTAACTTTATATGATTGGGTCAAAAAAACACTACTACTAGAGTAAGACTCTCTGATTCAGAAATCATATTTTTATTTTATGGGATTAATGTGAAATTTTTTTTAGTAAAATTGAACTAAAAGCCCTTATCTAGCAACTTATTTGGCTTGTTGCTAATCTGCAACACGAGAGCGTAACGGGTTAACAAGAGTAACTGAGTGTAGAAATTTCAAATGCTTTATGAAGTGATTTGACTTTCTTCAACATATCAAGCATATTATACAAAAAAGCTTTTCATTATTTACAAAGTGTTAACTAGGCTTAGTCATGTTTTCGAGACCGAAGTGAAGCAGTTAAGTCTCATTCCAAGAGATTTTTTATTAAAAAAGAAACACCGCATCGGCATATAGAAAAAAAACTTTACACAAATTGACAAAAATATAAGTAAATTCCATATGATAAAATACCACAAAAAATTTTTTTTACATTTTTCTTCTACCGTTTACAATACCCACCGACTTTGGGTTTGACAGATGTTTTAAGAGCTTGACTTAAATTAAAATTAGTTAAACAAAAAATACACAGTTAATTTAAGAACATAAAATTTATCAAGCGCTAAAATTATAAATTTATCAATTAATGTCATTTATAAAGTTTTGCAAAAATACACGCAGAGAAAAAAAACGTTTATCGCCAGTTTGCAGTAAACGAACTTCGTTTATCGTGCTTGGAAACGTTTTTTGCAAACGTTTCAACAGTTACGAGAAACGGAAAAAGTTGCGGAAAACGGGTTATTTAGTTGCAGGAAAAGCATTTCGTTTGAATGCATTCAATTGAATTTGTGAATGAATTTGTTTGTTGCATTTCAATTTCAATTCAATTTCTATTTCAATTCAATTCAATTCAATTCAATTCAATTTCTAATAAAACCAAACAAAAAAACGAAAAACAAATTTGTGTCAGCTGGGGACTCAATCCTAGGCTGTTTTTCATACAAATCAAGCACCTTAGCCACTATGCCACGGCCACCACAAAAATCTGGTGGAAAGTTTTCGTTTTTGTCGTGCTTCTGTCGAGCTTCTGTCCATGACAAATGTTTAACTTTTGCCATAAACGGAAAAACATTGTGTAACTAGCAGCAGCACTAGGCGAATATAAGCCGACTGAAAATTCAATTGACGGTGGTGCAACACGTTAAGCAGAGCACGCAGTAAACCAAACATCGACGAGTCCGGGTTCGAATTCCAATGATTGAAGTAAAATAAATATCAATTATTTCAAATCATATTGGATTTTATGTGTTAGAAAAAATGTTTATAATAAAATAAAAATTTGAATATTAAAATTCAATAAAAATGCTATTTTTAGTAAAGCGAATTGCATTGCTATTTTTTTTTTTTATTTTTTCGATATTTTCGCTATTTTTCCATTAGTTACAACTGAATATTCGTTTGCAGCTACTACAGCTCGCAAACGAAGTGTAATTGGCTAATTTTTCAGTTGCGCTAAACGAAAAATTTCTCTGCGTGTACAAAATTTCCTACTTCAAGTCTTTTAAAATTGATTATTTCTTTCCAATTCTTTCTTTCTTATATTCCCAGCAAAAAAGTAATATTGTATTTCTAAGTAAGTACAATAATAGAAAGTAAAGTGGGAGGAAAGTTTGTGCATTGTAACCCTTCCACTTTCATACCCAGAAGGCTTTATTATAACACTAGTGTAAAAGCTCGTCCTACAACGGGTTGGATGCATTTGCGCTCAAACTGTAATTATTTTTTGGCATTATTACAGTGCTTTTACAACATTCTGTTCTGAAAAATGTTTGACCTGGAATTATGCACATTAAGGTGGGTCAAATATTTTCGCAGTCTGTCTCAGCGAAATCACAAAATATATATTATTTAAAGTAGCTTTTGCAAAGGAACCACATACTTCAGATTAATTTAGACCTTGCAACTTTTCAAAAAAAGTAAACTTGATTTTTTATATTAAGTTTTTATTTTCAGTTAAGGTTCTTTCAAAGCAGTCGACTTAATAAATGTTGAAAAACTTATAGTAGAACTGTGACCTTTAGCTTGTTGGGTTGGCAATTTCAGAATTTTTTAGCACCAGTATTCATAACAGGTGCTTTATGTACATTACACAGTAGGCTGGGCCGATCCCTGCAAACAGTTTGAAGGCGATTGGAAGATCAGATGGTTTTGCGATGCACTTGTGATTCGCCCAAGGGTTCTTAAGAACATTGATCGCTTTTCAATCGCCCAAGCAATGAATGCACGATTAAAAAAAAAAAAATTCAAAATTTTCCACCATCGTCATTCCAGCGATCGTTGGAAGATGGATCGCTTTTCGATTGCCCAATCGATTAATGCGCGATTAAAGAAACATTTTCAAAATCTTCCTTCATTAATTCTAGCGATCATTGAAAGATGGATCGCTTTTCTCTCATTCCGATGATCGTTGGAAGAAGGATCGCTCTTCGATCGCCCAAGGGATTAATCCGTGATTCCGTGATCCGTAATCCGTGAAAATTTTCAAAATCTTGCTTTGCTCATTCCGACGTCCGTTGGAAGATGAATCGCTTTTGAAACTAGGGAAAAAATGTCAAATATTTTCTTATCGTACAGAAGCAACGACGCGTTTTAATTTTTTAATTTTTTAAAAAAAAATAATTTTTGCGTTTAACAACGATGCTTCGCAACATATCTCTGGGTACCCGTTTTTTGTCTAATCGTTTGACTCCTTTTAGGACTTCTCTTGGTGATTCGCTTGCGGCTCTTCTCAGTGAATGGCTTAAGGCCCTCTCGACGATTTGCTTGCAATTCTCCCAGCGAATCGCTTAAGCCCCCATCAGCAATTCGTTGGCAAATCTTCACAGCGAATTGCTTACGTACGCTTCAGACGATTCGTTTATGAATCTTTCAGGCGAATCGCTTTTATGGCCTCAGCTGCTCACAGTCTGCGATGCCCTGATGGCTCTGAAATTAGCTTGCCAGTGATTGTTTCATCTTCCAAGCGATTATCTGGCTATTTTGAGGCGATAGAAAATGTTTGCAGGGATGCTATATGGACTTTTGGTCCTATACTAGAGCTTTTATGACTGAAACTTCTCTTATATGTACTGCCTTTCCACATAAAAACAGGGACATACAGAAATTATATTAAAGTACTGTCTGCTTGTGAACTTTTTCTTAATAGTCTTTGATAAACCACGATACGAAAAAAATCACTCATACGCCTCGAAAACAAAACTTATCGAGTTTTGCAAAAACTGTGCTTTTTATGATGATTATTGAATTTAGTGACTCTGATTGGTTAGTTGGCTGCAAGTAAAGGCAACATTTTTTTACAAAATACCTGACAAAAATTTAAAAAATTTCAGCCAGAAAAGCTGTGGTAGAGGGCAAAAAGTTATATTAATTTTAAAAATGGTAAACGTATTTTAAATCAGTGCAAAAATATGCAACTTTTGATACCTATTGCGTATTAGAATTTAAATAATATAAGCTCAGCCTAAGATTTTCGTCAGAAAAGCTCTTGTAGAGGGCCAAAAGTTATATTCATTTCAAAAATGGTAAGCGTATTTCAAATCCTCGCAAAAATACGCAGCTTTTCATACCAATTGCGTATTAAAATTAAAAAAAAATACCAGTCCAGCCTATTATACAGTGATGTGATGTTCCCTGATGCTTTTTTTGCAATAAACAATTTTTTTCGATGGAAATAGTCTTGCAAAATTTACGTTGGCTATGCCAATTCTTTAGTAATTTTTTGCTACTTAAAATCAGATTTTTCTTCACTATTTATCACAAGAAAAAAAAAGCTTTAATAAAAAAAAAAATTGAAATCAGAAATTTTTTCTTTCTTTTCCTTTTTTCAAAAAATTGCAAGGTCTAAATTCATCTAAAATATATGGTTTCTTCGCAAAAGATACTTGAAATAATATGAATCTTACGATTTTTGCTAAGACAGACTGCGCGAAAATTTTTCGTACAATTTGACCCACCTTAATCCACCTATGCATGTCACTAGGAGGAATGCTTTCCTTAACCTTCTCCAGGAGTGCTTCCAGAACTTCCTTAAATGGAGATTTCTTTGAAGCATTCAATGAAAGGATGGAATAAATTTTTTTGTTAGGCTTAATTCGATATATATAATTTTTACTTTAATAGATTTTAAATGCTATTTGAAAGGCCTCCCACATACTATATGTCATGTACTTTCAGGATGAACATTTTTCAGCACAGTGTGTTGTAAAAGCACTGTAATAATGGCAAAAACATATTTACAGTTTAAGCGTTAATGCTTCCAACCCGTTGTAGAGCGGACTTTTATACTAGTTAAATGATAATGTAATAGCGTTCCAGATACCTCTTTAACAATTTTTAACAATAAGCGGATCTTTCGTCTCAATTAGCCTAACAGTGACCATAAACTTTGATTTCATTTTATCTATTACAAAAGCTATTCCTTTTTGTATTTTTTTAATTATTCTTAATTTTCTCCTTCTCCACTACAGATCGCTTTGAAACGCTGGTACCGCAACACGCAGACCTATGTAGCCTCCTTCGCCTATTTGCGACGTACTCAACTCAAATGGGATCATATAAAGCGTCAGCGTGAAAGTCGCACAGCTCGTGAACTAAAACATCTACTGCTTAGTTCACGCAGCATTCTATGCGAATTAGAAACCGCCATTAACAGCACACTGCCGCATCAACGCCGTGGTCTACAACAGCAACAGCAACCGCATCTTCACATGATTAGTCGGCAGCAGATGAACAAGCGGCTGAAGTTGCGCACAAAACGACGCTTTGAACGCAGTCCGGATGCATTGCATGAAGCTGATACAATCGATTTAAAGTTTGTCAAATATTTCTACTATGAGTTCCTCGAGACCATGTGGAAGGTGCTGCGTAAGAATATGAAGCGTCGTGGTCAGATTGCATTACGTGGTACAAATCGTAAGGAGTTTAATGAAGTGGCCAAGAATTTTGGTAGCATTGCGGTAGATCGAAAAGAACAGCGACGTCAAAGGCGTCGGGATAATAAGCAAAGACATGCGCAGCATAAAATGACGAGGCAGCAGCATGTCTTGCGCAAGCCACGCACGTCTGAGTTCATTTTACCTACCACAACAACAACGACAACGAAAACGAACTCAACGTAGTTATAGAGCGATGACGTAGTATTTTATCACTCTTTAGTTTTAGTTGAAAAAAGTAAGACGACTGCAGAATCCGATCAGGTTGAATTCTCAAGTATTAAATTTCGAATAATATTGACGTTATTTTTTAGTATAAATAAAAATAGCACCTAAGTTAATTTCATCGAAGACAATAACTCGCTGTTAGCTTAAGTATTTAATTAGCTATTCAACAGATATGAAATAATGCATTCCATTACTTTGTAATTTTATAAACTATTTATTATCATGAACATTTATTTATCTTTCCAACATTTTCACACAACTTCTACTCATAGAAGTGTTTTTATTGCAAAATGTTCTAGTCAGCTCCAGACAGTAGCTAGTTAATTCAACTTAATTTATGCATACCTTCACCACCTTTGTTCCTATTGTATTAGATTAATTAAAGTGCTCGATGTATGTTTGTATATTTTTAATTCTTGTACTCGTAAGTTGAAAAGTTTTTTTTTTTTAAATTTAAGCTTATACAATAGTTATTATAACTTCTTTTTATTATTATAATTATTAAAATGCTGTAGTTCTTAATTGTTGTTCTCTGTGATATTCCTTATAAGTGTTTTTTTTCCATTAATTTAAGCAGCTATTTTCTTTAAAATAAATATTTTTAAAAAAATATCGAAATATAAACAAGCTAATAAATACAAAACAAATTCTGTGGTTTTATTTAAAGTGATATGATTTGACAAAAAGTTTAATGATTCTCAAGAAAATATTTAAGAGAAAACAGAGATTGTACACTCTGTTTAATAATAATTTAAGATGCATCAAGCTTGCTTGAGCTTGATAATTATCATTCAAGTATAACTTGTACTTGAATATAAATAAGCCCACGACAGCTTGCGACTTGCAAGTAAACTAGCTCACAAGCGAACGGCACAAAGTCCCGAGTAAAAGAATATTTGATGCCTTCGGCAAAAAGCTTGAAAATCTTAAAATTGAAGGCAAGCATCCAATTAAACAAGTATCCAAAAAATTCAATTGGAGCTGGTGTAGAAAAAGCTTCAGCGTATTGGGACTTCTAAAGGTTCTGTGGACTCCGTTGTTGGCAGTTTAAGGGTCTAGCTGATTTCAGAATTGATGTCAAAATTAAAAATACAAGCTGGCGTATAAGGTTGTCACCAGAGACCTACATCAAGTAATTCAAAAAGCTTGAAATTTGAAAATTCACTTGGTTTGAACTTGTAAAAGCCTAGCAAAGCAAGCTTCGTATCAAACTAATCAATCGCAAGCTTTACTGCTCTGCTGCGCACAAAATCTTAAAGCGCTTGAAATTTTCGGGAAAATACTTGAAAAGATTGATATGTTCGGCAAAAGCTTATAAGCTTGCAAGTATCCAAATAGTTCAAATAGTTGAAATTGGGAAAGCTTGTTGTCTTGGGGGTCGCTGATTGCGATTCTGATGTCTGAATATAAAAAGTTGTTTGGACTCTAGGGTGGACCGTAACAATACTTTTTTTGTGATTTTGACAGATTTTGCCCTTTTTTGCTTTTTTGTAATCTAAGAGCAATTATTTGGATTCTGATGTTATGAAGATGTTGTTCTGAGATTATAAAGTTCCATATCTTGAAGGAGAAGAAAATTAGTAAAATCTAACCATTTATTGGGGGTTACTATAGGAGGGAGCATTTTTGAGACACACAAATAGGTGGATCTATCACTCCTCCATTTTGCACATTTTTAGGGGGAGACGTTGAAACACGTGTTTAACTCTTCACTGTAAGTCAAATTGTAAATCATACACGTGTTTCGGTTCCTCCCTAAAAATATGTCGAATGGGGGGGCCAATTGACCAACTATTTGTGTGTCTTAAAAATGCTTCCTCAAATAGGTACCCCCAAAAATTGGTTAGATTTTACCTATTTGGCTTCTCCTTCGAGATATGGAACAACATAAAATCGAAAGATATCGAAAAATCTTCGAAAAAATAGAAAAAGAGCCGTATCTCCAAGAGGAAGCAAAATAGGTAAAAGTTAACCATTTCTTGGGCTTTCTAAGGGTGGAAGCATTTCTGAGATGCATAAATAGATTGGTTTATCAATTTCCCATTTTGCACATTTTTAGGGTCGAAACACATCAGATACCAAATAATTGGCCCGATTTACAGCACAAAATATTTAAAAAAAAGCACGAAGAAAACATTTTTGAGGACCACCCTTATCAGCGACCCATATTTTTCACAAAATATTTTTAAAACTATTTATTTGGGTACACCCTTGTGCCCACCAAATTTTTCCTTAACTATACTTTTCTTGAGCAAGTAAGTTGATTTAGTTGAAAATAACTATAAGTTGAAAATAACCTTGCAGAACACACTATAAATCCTTTTTAAATTTTTTTCATAATAACATGCAATGAATGCAGGCATTAACATTTGTTCGCTTGTTTGTTTTAATTTTTTTCACTGTTCTCTTTTGTCTTCGTCCGACATAGATCTTACTCCTTGCAGTCTTTTCCGACACTGAACTGATTTCCGTTTCTGTTCTTTGTTGTTGCGTCTTGTGTTGCTACGTAAACGTTTACTCTCAATGCTCCGTAGTTTGCTTCGTGCCCATAGCTGTTTGTATGATTTTATAAACATTTCAAAATGTATAGTATTATATTTCTCAGTAAAAAAAATTTACTGACTAAAGTAACTTTTAAAAAAGGGAATTTATAAAAACGTGAAAATAATAGTAAAAAAGAGGGTGTACGGGGTTGAAGTATAAAAAAGTTTTCGTTTCTTCATAATAAAGATGTTTTACTTAAGAAAAAAATTCGTACTAACCTTAAATTCAAGATCATATTTGGAGCTTCTGGACCGGATTCAAAGACGTGCGATATATTTGACAGGTGATGGAAATATTTCATCTTTTCTCAACTCTCTTGGGCATCGTCGCAATGTTGGTTGCCTAAGCCTTCTGTACAGGTACTACCATGGGAAGTGTTCAAGGGAGATACATGGCCTGACGCCACCAGCTCGTGTATTTCCTAGGTTCACTCGGGCAGCTTTCCAATCCATTGCCCATCCCTTTACCATTGTAACTTTGCCCAATAGAACATCGCATTAATGAGATAATTCGTTCTTCGGTCGCTCAGTAAAATTGTGTAACAATCTCCCTGCGAGCGTGTTTCCCGGCAGTTTCAATCTGTGTAAATTTAAATCAAATCTTCACCGATACTACTCTACCTTTCCACCCTCCAACTAACTATCACCCGTCTTCCGAATCAACACAATGCTTTCGCATTTATAGGGGGCACCCCTTGAGTGCTGGTTTAGTCAAAAAAAAAAAAATTCCACGCTTCAAAAAGATTTCCGCTGCGGAAATTATTTAACACTGAGTCCCGATTTTCTCAAAATTCTGGCGTGATTAATTAATTGGGGTGGCAGATTCGGGATGAGAAGCCTTCAGTTAATTAAAAACAATTGTCCGTTTCTTATTCACAAAAAAACAAAGTGTTTTTGGTGCATAGTAATATCAAGACAATGATTTACATAAATGTTTTTCTTACGCTGTGATCATAAAAGGCCCCTTTATTACAAAAATTAACTACAGGGTGGCGCATATTTCTTGAAGGGGTTTGAATAGTCTATAACTTTTTTATTTTTGAATCAATTTCATTTTTTTTTTCTATTTTTTAATTTACACTTTGGTGTAAAATGGAAATTTTCTTAGTCTAAACGTGAAAAATAATATCGCGTAAATGGTGCCCATTTTGAGCTTCCCAGAGTCGCGCTCTTTTTAAGGCATTTCCCATAGCATTCTTAAAAATTTCAGGAGGTATGGCTCGAACTTCCTCCTTAATAAAAATTTTTATTTGGGGTTGGGCTTATTGACATAAACACGTTCTTTAAGATATCTCCAAAAGAAAAAGGCAGGAGGGGTCAAATTCAGCGAACGCGGCGGCCAAGGAAAACTGCTAAAATTGCTCTTTGCCTAAAAGGAATCGTAAAATTAAGTCGCTGCTGGTAGTTTATGGGTTTTAACTTTTGAATAAGCTGCATTTTAAAAGGCAACACCTCCAATTTGCTTAGAATGCGCTAAAGTGATCTTCGCGACAACATAAGTTGAGCTGAATGTCTCCTTGTTAGAACAAGTGTCATTTTTAAGTATCTGAAAAGAAAAAAACCGCATCAAACCCCTTCGTGACATATGCGCCACCCTGTATTACTATATCTAAAGAAAAAAAGGCTATTTTCTTTAGCATTAATAATCTTTCCACATACTTCGTATGAACTTCGTAAACTCTAGAACTGTGCAAAAAAATAAACACTGATCAACGAATCCTAATGCTCGAAAGGCAAGTGAAAACAACAAATAATATCACAACAACTTATGCAATATAAATAAAACCCAAAGTAAGCCAAAGCCCACAAAAAGTCCTAACAAAACATTCATAAAAGCCATCGTCAAGTGCAAAACGCTTAAGATACTTAAGCAAACTCTACTCTATTCTCTGACCTACAGACGACTACAAGAGCTCACTTTGAACTAAATAAATCACTGGGATAATAATCTCGATGCTAATTTGTTGATTAACATGTTGATTTTATGCCTAAGCACAGATTTACACCAATTTATTTTCTAATGCTTCAGTATGGCTGTCAAAAACCGTCATAATACGAGACAAAACCGGATAAGGACATCAAGAGTACCCAAACCAGTCTAGGCTAAGCAAAGAAACAAAGTTAGGCTGATAACTGATGATGACAAGTAAGCCTAGCTTAAGTTCAAATACGAGTACGAGCTCACAGACAAGAATGGTTTAAGTTTGAGGCCATAAAGACAACAGCTTAAAAGTTATAGAATTGCAATAAAGAAAGATAAAAGGTAACAGAAAGAAAAATATCTTGAACAGTTTATTTGTGCAACACGTAGGGTCATAAAGCAGGATGTGCAAACCGTTATGCAGTTATCTCTCTGAGCAAGGAGTTGCCCAACGAATACTAAGGCACAACGTCGAGCAACAAGAGGATTAAAATTTTGCATTTTAAACAATGAAAAAGGCCCAAAACAGACTATGCTGCGGCAATCTGGCTTGATAATTTCTAGCTTTTGGTTGTAGTTGGGTAAAATAGCGCATTTGCTTGAGCAGTTTATGGTCACTACTTTAAAATCTTAAGGTCACTAGCAGGACACTGAAAAGTAATTCCTTGGTACACCAAACTACCTGCAGCTGCTTCAGTGTCAAGTGTCACTCACTCACTCACTCACTCACTCACTCATTCTCTCAGTCAGTAATAGTTTTATGACACGCAGGACACTCGGTCGCACATAATCTCACAATTACCAAAAGCAATTGTAGTTTGGTACGAGCCGTACCCGGATTATAGTTCCTTTGAAATTTGAATATTTTGCTTGATGCACAATAAAAGTGAAAGATTAAAAATTTTAAATAACTCATCATAACTCATAAGACCCAAACTTTTTTCCATATTACTTTTCACAAAAGTTATACAAAAGGTTTTTGTTAATGAAATTTTCCATGTTTTGCTGCTTTGTTGGAATAACTGTACAGCTACTCAAAGACTAAAGGCTCAAAAAAGAAAAAAAAAGAAGAGAAAAAGGATTCCCATAGTCATAATTTTAAAAGAATGTCGCATATAAAAAAATTTTTATGTGCTAAAAAAACCATGAAAACTGGTTTGTTTAAACGTCAAAATTAACATCTTAAGTTAGCTTCCAACATTTGCACCAAACACAAAAATAACTACAAAACATGCCGCAGTTAAATTACATAATTTTTTTTTTTAATTACTTCATCACCAAAGAACACAACCAAGTTAATAAAAATGTCGTTGAACTAACAATTAATGCCCCTTTTTGTTTTTGTTGCTTTTATATTAAATGCTGCGTTTTTTGGTGTTGCTCATAAAAGCCACTAAAAAAAATAATTAAATAATCATAAAATTTGTTTTTGTAAACGGGTTTTAACTCACATTGAACTTGACTGGCTGCCAAGTGTGAGTCCGGTCTAGTTAAAATTGTTGCCAAAGGCGGTATTTTATTGCTCCTGCCTAATGTTCTAATACATATTTTATTTTAAGTTTGCTTTACTATAGAAAATAATTGTATAATGCAAAATGAAAACTAAAGTGATATCTTTATTGTTTTTGTTTTTTACACGTTTAACGCCACGAGAGCAACGAACCTTAACCATGTCTAATTATCTGTTTATAATCCGTTTAAGAGCTTTTAACTGTGTGTTTGTGTGTGTGTGTGTGTATTCAAGTGTTTTTTAGTTATGAATCAGCAATTATGCACGCATTTTTTTTTATATAAATAAAGGAAAAAATAACACACAATATATTTCAAAATGCTTCTTAAAAATAAATTCTTATTTGTATACCATAGGGAGGTCAACTTTTATGAGTTTTTCGTATTGTCACTTACAGTCAAAATTTTTTCAAAATGATCATGGAATATTTCTTTATACTTAATATTACTATCTTCAATATAACTCTCGTGTTGATAGCTAAAATCTTATAATCCTAAACTTCTAAATATTTACCTTACACTTCGATACATACATCACAGAAAACAATCAAAAACCCAATAAACATTGTGGCGAGGGGTGATTCGTTAACGAATCGCTTCTGAATCGTTTCTTTTAAAGTTTTCGAATAGTTTCATACCGACTTTATCAGAGGTTGGCTTGATGCTTAAAGAAAGCACCGATTGAAATCATTACTTTCCTAAACTACATTTAAGATGTTTTGAAACAAAAAAAAAACAATTTTTTCCGACTTTCCAATATACAAATTTTTTTAAGAAAAATATTTTTTTAACTTTCTATTGATAATAAGTCATTTAAGCGAATATTTGTTTTTTAAATTTTGTGTTGTTTTTTTTTTAGTCTTAAGTGAAAAAAAGACTTAAATATAAATTTTCATAAATTTTTATGTGAAAAAAATTTTGTGAAATATTTTTTCTTCTGTTATGTTATTTCGTGCTTATTCTTTATATAGTTTCCACTTATAATTTGTTCAAGATTTTCATATGAATAAGTTCTCGTTAACAAATTGCTTTTTGTTGTTTTGGCCACTCGTTAACGAATTGCTTTTTATAGTTTTTGGCGACTCGTTAACGAATTGCTTATCTTAGTTTTGGCGACTCGTTAACGAATTGCTTTTTCATAGTTTTGGTGACTCCTTAACGAATAGTTTTTTTCGGTTTTGACGAATGTATAACGAAACCGAAAAAAAGTTAGTCAAAAAATGATAAAAAAAAATAAATTCGAAATTTTGAAAAGCCAAATCTTTAAAAAAATACCTAGCGAATGCTAGCTTTTATTATGAAGTAAATTAAGCAAGATACATGCAGCATCTGAAATAGCCGAGTGGGTAAGGTGCCGGACTAGCCTTCATTCAGATGACGCGGTATTAGATAATTTGAAATTAGGTTTAATTTTTTTTTTCTTTTTTATTTTTTATATGATTTATATGATTCGTTATCGATTGCACGTTTTAGTTTTGAAAACTCGTTAAAGAATTGCTTTTTATAGTTTTGGTGACTCGTTAACGAATTGCTTTTTGTAGTTTTGGCGGCTCGTTAACGAATTGCTTTTTTCGGTTTTGACGATGCATTAACTAAGGAGGAATTTCTCCTGCTCGCGATATTATAAATGAATCGCTACTAATAATTGCTAATGAATGCACGAGAATGCGATTCGCAAATGATAACATTAGTGAATCATTTTGTTTGTTGGGAATAAATCTATTGGAAAACAACGTACAACAAAACGTTTTGACGTGAATATAAAAAATTTTTTGAAACATTCTGCAGAGCCGACCAAATAAAGGAGATCAGTGAAAAGTAAAACTAATAACTGAGATCTGTTTGTCAAACGACTTTTTGTGAGCTCATAAAACAAGCTGAAAATTCAAAAGAATAACATGAAGTTTAAAGGTTGCACACAACACAGGCTCACGTACGCTCAAGTCGCAATTAATATGCAGACTGCGCACACAACTAAATAGCTCCGTAGATATGCACAACTCTGATGCCTGACAAGCGGGTGAAACATATCCTGCGTTGTTGCAATAAATCAATTAAACACTCATTCGAGTGATATTTAAAGCGGTGCAGGATGCTGTATGCACTAGCATTAGCGCACACACACACACACACACACACAAATACCGAAATGCTCACCGCACAGATTCAATCGTAATTCCTAGAATGTAGGTCCATCGTTTTGGTGAGACATTTTTTTTTTTTTGTTTTTGCTTAAAATCTTCGCTCTCTTTAATGCCAGTGGCAGCAACTAAAAATAAAATCAAAAACCATCTCAAAGTTTTGAACGGATTTGGTAAACGACGAACGTGACCGCTATAAAACGATAAAGTCATCGCTCGAGTTTTATCGCGCCTCATAAAAGTAGCAGATACATACATGCGAACACAAGCAGTTAGATGATACTTAGCAGATACGCAGATACTTTGCTGCCTCAGTGAGCGTAACCAATGTCGGTGCGTTTGTCAATCGTTTGTCGCCTTTATTGCCCCCCATAAAGCATAATTTTCTGCTGGTGTTTGTCTCTTCTCGATCTTTCACCTTGGTTTTTGGTAGATATTGTTTAAGTTTTTGCCTTGTTGTAAGGCCTCTTTGTTTTTTTTTTGTGGGCGTGTTTGGTAAGCTAAATAAATGTATTGGTTTTTGGGTAAAAATTACCTCGGACTGAATGACGGGCTGAGACCTACTTTGCAGCAGCAGCAGAAGGATGTGTATTCGGATTTTTTGCATGCTGCAAGTCCTTGAGTTTTTTCCCGATCGGTTTATTAGGTATGTTTCTCTGAGAAATATGCATGGTTTTTAGTTAAACTGGCTTAAGACTAAGAATGGAAGGGACTAGAAATGGAAAGTTTGCGAGAGTATTGCCGAATTTCAATTCAATTGTATAGCCTTAGTGGCTGCTAAATCGTTGCCTATATTCTTATTCAAATTAAGAATAAAATTTGAATTCTTGTTTAAATTAACTGAGCGACAATAAACGAAAGTTGGTTGGTAATATGCATATTCCACATATTATGAAGATTTTTTCTTCAAAGAGATTTTATTTTGATGTTGTTTGTAGCCGCTGATTTTTTGCATTTATAAAATCGTTTCTCGAAAGAAATTTCTGGAATATTTATAAGCGGTCCTGAATAGTAATGAAACAACAAGTATTCTACCTGTACCTCTTAACATATTTTGAACTAATATTTTTACAGCCGAAACACAATACAATATTTATACTTTTACTTTGCATAGAACTGGGTTAAAGCGAATGTTTCACGAAAATAATAATGGAGTGCAACTTCATTAAATCAGAGATTGTAAATAATAATTATTTTTTTCATTTTCAAACCAAAATAACATAGTGAAAAAGTTGTGAACAAATTTCATTGTTGGATGGTTATTGGCCGGTTCTAAGTGAAAAACTACTCTGTATATTTTTCAGATTTTTAAATTGAGCCCTATGGCTCCCTATTTGTCCATTTATCAACCCCCACACAAAATATAAAAATAATAGGGCGTGACCGAAATTTTCTTTTTCTATTTTTTCATTCTATATATATATCTCCGTACCGAGTTATTTTAAAATCGGTCCAATATGAAGGAAAATAAGGCGTTTTAAATTTTCTTGATATATGTGAGGTGGGCGTGATTGTGGACGGATTTGAAATTTTTTTGCTCCGTGTGTTAATATTCTTAATTACGACTTACATGCGTTTCTCAACGACTATTATTTCAATTTATTTATATATATATATATTTATTTGCATGATATATGATATATTTTGCATGGAGGCAGATATACGCGCCAATAGGGATACTTAGGGGAATAGAAAGTAGTTGTTTGACGTTTGGAGTCGATCAATAACCACCTGTTATTAAAATTAAAAAACTCAATATATCACGAAGAAATTATCAAATCACAACTGCGCCTTCAAAATGGCTGAAATTTCGGTGAGTACCTGTCAAAACACGCAAAACTAAATTCCTTAGCTTTTATTGACGAGTGCTGCCTTCCTCACGTTAAGGTAGGAAACTTTTTAGATCCCTCCATACAGCACAAATTTTCGATATTCAATTGCTAATAGGAGTTATATAACAGGAGTTATAGGCCCCACAGCGTCGAAATTCGGTATTTGACTTCAATTTGTACGTGTCGTTCCACTTAAATTTTTTTTATCAGCGACCCAAATTTTCGAATAACTTTCGAACTATATCAATGATACTCGGTTCGAACTTTCAATTTAGTCGTGTCCTTCGGTTGGTATAATTGAGCGGTCATTGGTCTAATGGGCGTTGCACCGCCCTTGCATTTCAAATCCTTGAAATCGAATAGCTTTGGAACTTAAGGGGGTCTTCTCATTGAGCAACTTTTTTTTCCAACTTTTTTTTTGTGCATTTATTTATAGCTTGGGTAGTTGTGAATATGCCCCTAAAAGGATTTTTAGAAATTCGAAATACTTTAGAAGATACAGCCTTTTTTGTGAAGCAAGGTCTGATGGACAAGAAGGTGATGGAGGTAATAAAACCAGCTTACGAAGCGCTGTCGGCAGATAATTTGCTTGAAAGATGCCTTGGATCTGAAACTCAGAATTCCAATGAGTCCTACAATTCTGTTCTTTGGTCACTTTCGCCCAAACACATCAACTCAGGCGCACGCACCATCGAAGTGGCCAATTTCATTGCAACGTGCCTCTTCAACGACGGTTTTATACCCATACTTAAAATTATGGGTTTGATGGGTATTGCGATTGGCAAAAACGCATACGAATACGCACTATCTCGCAATGAAGACAGATTGAACCGATCAGAGACTCGAGCTGCGGCATCATCAAAAGCTGGCAGAACGGCTCGCAGAGCAGAGAGGGCAGCAGAAAGCAGTTTCTACGAAAAAGAGGAAGGTGGCCTGTATGGAGCTGGCATCGCCGACTAATATTTGTAAGTAAACATTGTCAGCTCTTTAAATCTGCATTTAAACATTTTTGATTTTTTTTTTTTTTTTTCCCAAAAAAATTACTTCAAACTTTAAACGCGTTTATCTCGAACCCACGTTTTTCGAACTGGCGGCCATGATATCTCCAGTTCAACTGAACCGATTTTCATGAAACAAAATGGAATCGACGCAGAACTGTCACCATTCTCGGGTGAACCTCGACCATAATTTTAAAAAATTTTTTACGATTTTTTTTTTACACTAAACTACAAAAAAAAAACCCGAAATTGAAATTTTTTTTTTAATGGCCGCCATTTTGTCAAAAAAAATCACAAAATTAAGCTTGAGGTTCACCCGAGAATTACATCTATACTGATTATAACCCCGTTTTTGTTTTCATTTCAGACGCTCCGGAGACCCGGAATCGTGGCCGCCGTGACGACACCTTTTTTTTTCACCACCAACTTTGAAGTCTCATTACTTTTTGAACAGCCCACGTATCGAGGCAAAAAAAATTTTTTTATTTACTTTGAACCTTTTGTAATACAATAAATAAAAAAGTTTTCAATTATTCTTTGCGTTTTCAAATAAGAATTTTTTTAAAAAGGATCAAAAAAACGGGTTTTGAATGAGAAGACCGCCTTAACGTGGCATGACAATGAAACTCAGTCTGGAGTTACTAATTGAACTTTTCTTTCTACTGGGAAACTACAACTTATTATTTTTTATACTTATTATTTTTGAATATACTTATAGTTGTCAGGTGTAGCAACGCATTCCGGGTATTGCTTGTTAAAAATAAAGAAAGTTAAAATTTTTGAAGCATATGTCTTCTAACGTATAGCCTTCTATACGGTATGCATAAACAAAGAACTAGATACATAAAGTTTGAGTATTTTTTTATTTAGAATATAAGAAAAATTTTAAAGTCAATATTTAAGATCGAAAAATTTTTTTTTTTTTTTTGATAAATGAAATGAATTGCATCATTATATTTAAATCACTGAAAACCGCTACCATAGCATCAAAAATATCGACTTATTTTTTGCATGTATTCTATTAGGTTCTCCATCTAGTAATTATGGGTTCTGGTGACAACAGAATGACAAGATATACAAATTTTGAAGAAACGAAGTTATTAATATGAAATCTAATCCTATGCAAAGCCTTGCACAAACATTCGTTCGTTTGTTCGTATAAAAAAAAAATTTTTTTTGTTCGTTCATTCGTAAAAAAAAGTTTATTCGTTTTTCCTACAAATTATTTTTTTTTATTTATTAAATTTTATTAAAGCTTCAGTTATTTAAGATTTATTTTTATAAAACTTCTCTGCGAAAACAAAAACAGTTATGTGATTTTTGTCGATTTTTTTTATATCGTATTTTATTAACACTATCTATTGCCCATATTTCCGCATTTGCCATTTTTTTATATCTCTTTTGGCTTAGAAGTGATCAAAAACAGCTTTGTGCTCGCAGTACTAGATATACCATACTCTGAAAAGAAATTAGTTTTTTTGCTCTCTTGAAAAGTTAATGAAAAACACATAACTGTTTTTATAACTGTGCTGAAAAGCTACATGAATTTTGATTTGAAATTTGATATCACAAATAACTTCTAACAAGGAAAGGTCCCCAGGTGTCACTCACCGATTTGAATAATTTTTGGACGTGCTCAATCGATAGTTTACGGTTTCAAAATGACGTTTTAAAATCAGCGAAAATTTCGTTTTTTTGCCACAATTTCACTATTTCCCATAGAAATATATACAAATTTGGTATCAAACGAAAGGTATCTTAAGGCCACACATCCATTTTGGTGAATTAAATTTCATTGTAATTTTGTTGTTGTAATTTTTAACAGTATTTAGTCGATATCATAAGGAGCGTATTTTTGAAATTGTTTCATTTTCATTTATATTTGATTTAAAAGAATTCTAAACGTTACCTTTATTTTTTTTTTTAAATTTTCATGTTTTTATATTAAAATTTTCTTTATTAAAATACGCATATATTTTCTTAAAAAAATTTTTTTTTAGAGATGAAGACCACAATATGGGTATCAAAAATTTTGTTTTTTCTCCAAATTTCCGTATGTGTAAATATTTGATCGTAAAAGTTTATGTTTAACAGGGCTTCTATACAACTTTGTGCTTTTAACTTGTTTGGCCGTAGGAATGAGAAAACACCATCGGAAATTAAAAAATATGACTTTCTATGTAAATATCTCCGCTACTTTTCAACACATTTCACAAAACTTTTTTTTTTTTGTTATAAAGTCTAATAAAAGTACTTGCCAAAAAATATTTGGGCAATACCAATTACTGTACATTTGTATTTTTAATATTTTTTTCAAAAAAGGCCCAAAATAATCAATGTTTCCTCAAAAAAATAAGTACAATTTATTTTTGTTGTTAAAATAATTTAAATTAAAAATTGCATTTTAAACTCTCTTTAAATTAGCAAAAATTGAAACATTTATTAGCAAAAATTGATTCAGTTTTAAACAAAAATTTTTTAACTATTTCTATCATAAAAAACAATACACTTTCGTTTTTTTTATGAAACTAATTTTTTTATGAATGTTCTTTTTATAATTTTTATGAAAGAGTATAGCTTCAAAAATAATTTATTTGAAAAAATATCCCAATATTCTTTTCCAATCAAAAGTTATTACTAAAAACCTCTTTTGATACCATGTGGATCTGTATTAACAAAACTCCTTTTCTGTTAATTATTAAGTTTCTATATCCTTCCCATGCTCATTTTAAGAATAATCGTGCTCATTTTTAAAAGAAACAAATATTTTTTATACTTTTCAGTTATTAACCCTTGGCTGCCACACCTCGCTCCAGTAATATAGCTCCCAATTTATGGTAATTCATTACCCCAACTAACCAAGGGTTAATAACTGCAAAGTATAAAATATATTTGTTTCTTTTAAAATTTTCAAAATATAGAAACAAAATATAGAAACTTAATAATTAACAGAAAAGAAATTTTGTTAAAACAGATCCACATGGTATGCAAATAGGTTATAAGTAATATCTTTTGATTGGAAAAGAATATTGGGATATTTTTTCAAATAAATTGTGAGCGACACTTGGGGACCTTTCCTTGTAAGTCCGTGCAATTTATAGCGGTTATTTTGCGTATTACGTAGGAATGTTTGTCCGCTCTCTCTTTTTCTCTTTTGCAGAGAAGCAAACTCAATAATTTTTTTGTTCTCATTCGTAGAAAATAGATGTTCGTTCCTTCGTTCATAGAAAAAAGTTGTTAGTTCGAAGAAAATAGTTGTTCGTTCGTTCCATCGTTCGTAGAAAATAGTTGTTCGTTCGTTCGTTTGTAGAAAATAGCAATTGAAATTTTGATCGTTCATTTGTTCGCAGAATTTTTTTACGAACAATCGAGAGAACCAATGAAAATTCTCTGATCATATGATCTAACGTAATTCTTGAAAATAAGCTCAAATATGAATTTCCAGCTGATATATTATTTTTTGGCTAAGAATAGCTAAAAAAGAAAAAAATAGCAATATCCGATCATAATTATCCGTAGCCTGATTATAACCCTTTAAAAAAAAAACAGAAAAGTTGTCATAACTTCACTTCATCAGGACATAGTCTGTCTGATAATACTGCTCAGCGGCATAATGATTTGAAACTGTCTGAAATAGCTTATTTAAGACCAACGATTCGTTATGCATTACATGCTCAATACGATTTGTAAGCAAACAAATTTCGACCATGTTAGCAGACTAAATAAGTCATGGCCTACAGTCGAGCAAGAAACAGAACAACAACAAAGGGAGTAGCAAATAATTGATAACAAAAACAACCAAATAAATACAAGTCACACAATCTTGTTTAAGGACACGCATCACACTTGTTGCCAGGCTACTCTGGTCATCCGCATGTGGCCGGCCGCGTTAAAGAAGCGTGAAATTTACTTCAAGGATATGCGGCAGTTCTACTTTGACGTGGGCCAAGTGCGGAGTACAGCATAAAATTGGAATTAGTAATGCTAGATGGCGGTCATCGCTACAAAATTCGCTATGCATGCGAACGAGATCAAACAAGAATTGATGGTTGAATATAAGTAAAAGCAGGAAACGTTGAATGTACAGCTTTTGAGCGCAACCCCGTTGCTCTGCATGCGACGGAAGCGCGAGTTGCAGTGCTTGCCAAACAGTAGTTTTGACCTTCCTGGAATTATCAACAAACATTCTAGATGATGATGCCCATATGTTTTTTGCAGTAAGTAATAATTCGAGCAGTTTTTTTTTTTTGCAAAGCTATAAATCATGCAAATGCAAATCTTTAATTAGGGTAACTCTGAAAGTCAAAGAGGTCAAACAGCTGCAGCTAGTTTGCAAAATCTTTTTGGGGATTTATTATAAATGCGATTTGTGTACCTTTTCGCTACTAGTAGCTCTTGAAGCCACGACCTTGTGTTTGCCATTTTTGCGCTTAATTAAAGGCTATTGTTTGCCAAAACTCAATATCAAGGTCAAATTGGAGACAGCGCGCTACTCTAGGTAATATTGCCAAATTTAAAGTTGATCGTTTTTTTTTATTTCTTTCTTTCATACATAGCAAAGCCCACAATATAATACAAGCTAGCTATACAGCTGTAAATATCTACAGATTTTTTGTTTCTATTGTTGGGACTTGAAAACAAAGACAAAGCGAAGGTAAAATCTTTTAATTCAGAATGTCAACAATATTAAGACGTAGCAGTTAAAAGAAGAAAAAAATGTTTTTGAAAAAATACAATGGTGCGAAATAACTGTTTAGCGACACGGTTTCAAACACTCATTCACTTACTCAATGAATACAGGCGTTAAACCGAACAACAGCTAAAAGTACAAAAATCAGGAAATGTCATTACTTGTTGTGTCGCACGCAACAAAAACAAATGAGTAGCAACTGACAACAATTGTCAGAAGAGGATATACAGGACACACAAGCACGCACTCATACATGCAGTCGATTAGTGTGCATTTCTGAGCCATGCTGCATGCCACACAAGCTAGGACGGATTTTGTTGTGGATTCCTGCACTAATTCAATTGAACTTTTGTGCATTTATTCGTTGGCGGGAGCATACGGAAATGTGTTTGATTTTTCATTCTTTACATGTATTTGTCCTGTGCAGTAATTGATCCTGGTTTTCTGATCTCATCCTGGCTCTTAAGGTTTGATCAGTTTTTAATGAAATCATTTATGTTTTCAGTGCTTTGTTAGTTTCCGCTTGTTTTTTTTTTTATTCATTTTCATAAACTGTTACATAAGATTGATACATAAGATTGTATCATCCAAATGTTACTCTGACCTTAGATTCTCAGAAATTTTTAAAAAATAAAAATTCTGCAGCTTAGTTTGTACTAAAAACTGAAATTGTATTTTCTTTTTAGATTTTCATATTCTCTATTTGCTTTAAGCTTTCATCAGCAAAACTTTGCACATAATTTTATTGACTCCAAAACGCCCTTCAATATGTTGATGAAGATCACTAAAGCTTTCTAATTATAGAAAAATTAAGTTCTACTGACTATTTTGGTTTTAGTTTTTACGGCCAAATATGGCAGATAGCTTTCACCAAACAGTTGACCTCTCTTAACCTCTTTTAAAAGAGCGAACATTTTGTGTTTTTGATGCAATTAAAAACTTGTCGAATCATTTAAGTGTATCTTTTACTATTTTCTTTTTTTCTTATCCTGAGGAAATGAAAAAACAAAATATTTGAATGCTTCTCTTCAAACTTCTCTAAAGTAAAATCGCTAAATGTTTTGGTACAAGCTTTGCTTTGGCACAGTGGCGGATCTGCATACGGGCTGAAAGGGTCTTAGCTCCCACTTGGAGAATTTTTTTGTATGGAAAAATAAGGAAAATAAGTCTTAAAAGCCGTTTTAGTCCCCTTCTCCCCCCCCCCCCCTCCCCCTTGGACTGCAAAGCTGATTGGTAATGTCCCTGACATAGCAGTATGACCTACAAGCGTGAAAAGTAGAGTTAAAATAAAACACTCAGTCTTACAATATGTGACCAAGTTAATTTTTAATTGCAATTGAACGTTGTCCTTGTAATGTTGTTTTGAAAAAGTTAACAAAGAAATAAGTAATATATTATATTCAAATTTTTAAAACCCTAACAAGAATGTTGTAATATAATCATAACGGCTCAGACGTTCAGACAGAAAAAAGCATTCAAAATACCACAAAAAAACATATAAAAATGATATAAAACCTAAAATGTGAATATATTTGTTAATGTTCTTATTTAAAAGGTTTGCTACTGCATCACAAATGTGATTGCAGTTCCGCCACTGACGAGAGGCGCATATTTAAAAGATTAAATTTCATTTTCATCCAAATTTCATTTTAGTTGCATATCTCCAAAATTTTTTTCACTTTATATATTACCTTCATACCCGGAATTTTTATTCAATATTTGATAAATCTTTTTAATTTCAGTGTTGAAAAACAATATGTGAGCTTCTTCAACTGCAATGGCTTAAAGGCTTTCAAAAGTATCTGCTACATTTTTTACTGTAAAAAAAAAATTGCTTCAATATGTTAAAATCCACAAAAATACCTACAAAAATTACCTAAAACTATGACATGAAAATTTACAAAAAAAAAAAAAAAAAAAAAAAACAGAAATGGCTAAAAATGCCGAAAAACTCCTTACAAATGTTTGGCTGGGGTACATAAAGATAATGAACGGTATTTTCCAATTATCAAAAAATGCCTAGGTTATAGCTAAAAAAAATTGAAATGTCAACAAAATCAATGCCCTGATAATCATATTGTGAGAATTTTTAAATATCAATTCCAAAAAAACCTGATTAATACATTTGATTTCGACTTGTAAATGCTATAGGACTTCCCTCTCGGTGAAAAATATGAATTATTTAAATAGCATCATAATATATATTCATGCATAAACATGGAGTAGCATGAATAAAAAGATTGCATCAAAATGCTAAATCCAGCCTCTCGTTTCACACAATATATCTATACTATTATATTTATATGCATATCTATATCTTCACTATTATATAAAACTGATGTGCACATTTTTGTTCCCAGGTAAACTCCAAAAGTACTGGATCGATTTTTATCTACATATATCTATTAGAGCCCTGCATGAATATATCCTGATTCTCTGCTGTAGCAGTCACTGCAAGCAAATAAATGTAGCGAACTACAGATCGTGTAGCAACAGGTCGTGTAGAGCAAAATAATAACTTTTTATTTGTTCTCTGTTCTCTTTTCATACACTTTTAGTCTGAGTAGAGCTTGCAATCTACGCGTTGTTTCAGTTATTTATTTGAGTACTTAATAAACTACACGAATACTCAGGAATCTGCTGCAGTGACCTGAATAAGAATCAGGTATGTTGGTTTCCCCCGCAATAAGCTTTATGTTATTCTTAATGCATAGTCAGTTTGATGTTGGATAGAGGTGCAATAAAACGCATTTATTTATAATAAAAATACATTTATATTAATAAAAAATATTTCATTCTGAATGGATATTGATGTAGTGAGTAACATTAAAAACTGTACACCTTTACCATACAATAGCATAGCATAGGATATTATATACAATATTGAACTATACAATAAATACAAAAGCTGTCGAAAATAGTTTATATCGGCCGTAGTTGAATTCCTAGAGGGGTCAAATATATAAGCTGGTCGTATTATTTTTTGCTCCTCAACATTTCTCCTGAACACACCTACCCCCTACCTACCACCCTTCTTTGGGCCCCAATACAAAAAACATTTGTTGTACGAACGAACGAATACAAAAATATTCGCTATATATTCAGGGTATGAACACTGATATTTTTGTTTTTTATTGTTTTTTATTACTTTATTTACTACCTGCTGTTGTTAGTAAAGTATCGCGCTCTTATGCTCTTCGTTTCTTATATCTGAATAAAACAAAGAGAGTGTAAGATCAGGTATGAGCAAAGCAGATAAGGGATAGAGGAAATTTTTTATCCTATTTTTTATCCAAGAGAATATATTCAAGGAGGCGAAAAAGCATACTCATGCAGGGCTCTAATATCTATACTACTATAAAAAATTTAAATGCAAATTTTTGTTTCCAGGTAAGCTTCAACAGTACTAGGTCGATTTTTGACAGTTGAATGTGAACAGTTGAATGTGAAAGTCACATTTTTGCTACAGCACTCTATAAGGCTATTTTCATTTCGAAATTTTAATAATAAGAATGTTTAATTACCACGAATTTCTTGATCGTTTTCTTTCACGCGTTTGTGTTGCGAGAGTTTCAATTTACTCTATGTTGCTCTCTAGTCTTCTCTTTACTGCTCAGCTAGAACAGCACAACATAAAAAATAGGTGAGCCTCGTGCAAGGCGAAAAGTGAGATACATATAAATGCAGTGCTGAACTGCAAGAAAAAAATAAAGGAAAAACTTTTTTATTTCATTTAACATGAATTGCCTTAAGGGCTGAGGTCAGACGGTGATCATTTGAACAGCGTTCAAATGTTTTTGTTATTGCTTTCAATGAAAACTGTCAAAATACAGTGAGTGAGACATTGAAGAGCGATCACAATTTGTGTATTTTTGAACGCAAGGCGATTGAGTGACCACCTGAAGCGTGTTTAGGAGTTTTTTTATATGAAGTTTTTGTGTTATAATAAGAAAAAAAACTTCCGTGGCGAATCCGCGCATCACTGTGGTCTGTTAGTATTTTATATTATTAATAATGCTATTAACATTATGCAATATATTATTTAAATTGGGCCGATGTATCTTGAAGTATATGAAAGCTAAACTTATTTATTTTTCTTATAAATAATTTCTTGTTACCATCGGTAATTCCAAAAAAAAAAAAAAATATTTTTAAAAGTTAAAGTAAATAATTAAAAAAAGAGATAGATTTTCGTGCACTTCATTGAAATTGAACCCATAGATTTCGAGTTATCTATCGAACCGTTTTAAAAAAATTAATTTTCGAGGAAATCACGTTTAAGGGTTTTTGTTTTTCGAAATTTTGCATATATTTTTAAGATTATTGGTTGATAAACATATATAATAAGTCGGGGATTGGCCGAATCAGACCACAGTGGGTCCCTTTTCGTCCCCTATTTGACAAAGGATGCTACTGCTCGGAGCACTCATAAGTGAGCATGCTCCTTATATAAGCACCCTTTGTCACCTCAAGCATGTCCTTGTAGGTCAGTTGACCAATCTCGGCTTCGTCAATAAATGAACGTCCCAGAATGGTCAATCTTATGCTTGCCACCGCCGGACACTGGCACAGAATGTGTGCTGCTGTTTCCGGCTCCTCTAGGCACAACCTACACGCATCGTCCTCGGTCAGAGTCATCTTCCTTAGATGGTACATGTAGGGACCGTGTCCTGTGACCAGTGCAGTAAGCCAGCTTAAAGTCTGCCGATTGTATCGGGTGACTTTTGCTGCCTCACTACTTGACCATTTCACGGCCGCCTTTGATTGCCTGCAATTACCAGCTTCTTCCCACCTTGTACGGTGTTCCAAGTCCGTCCATTGCTGAATAAGGCCTGCCACCATATTGTCGCCTATGGCGATACGTGGTTCTGGTCCACAGAATTCTTCTGCTGATCCTTCTCTTGCTAAAGAATCAGCCTTTTCATTGTGCTCTATGCCAGAATGTCCTCGCACCCACATAAGTGTGAGCTCATTTGTCTGAGCGCACCTATTGAGTTTGGTAAGACATTCCATGGCCAACCTAGAAGTAATATCTGTCCGTTGCATGCACCTAATCACCGACTGATTGTCAAGGGCAATGACAATTTTCTTGCCATTTACCCGGTCATCTATCAAGTGGTCCAGCGCATGCACTACACCAAGCATTTCCGCCTGGTATACAGACACGAACCTCCCCAGCCTCAGTGCACAGGATAGGTTCAACTCTTCTGAGTAGACGCCTGACCCGGCTCTGCCATTCATCGGTTGATAAACATACTATTATTTAATCTGCAATGCCAGGTATCATTTTAAAAACATGTATGCATATTTTAGAAACTATGAAGAACATATTATGCAAACAACAACACAATATTTTTTTTTTAAATTTACACGTATATTAAACTAAAAAAAGGTTATTTGACTGAAAGCCTGGGGTAGCGAACTACTTCATAAGGCACTAAGGGTCAAATTATCCGTGTGACACAAATGTGTTAGCAGATTATACATAAATATTTTAAAGACGACTTCACAGTTTGAATATACTACTTAAATACGGAAGCGAGGTGGTATTTTAACTTCGGACCTGTCGAAGATACATGCTTTAGAAGTTAATTTTAAAGCTACGTTCAGCTATTATCTTTTGCGTAACACATAAGTTCTTCAACTCAATAATTTTTTTTACAAAAGTCAACTTGTATGATTTCACTAGTGTTTTCTTTTTATCGGTGTAGCTTCATAATCTGGGAAGTCCAAAAGTTTATTAATTGTACATTATTAAAAAGTACTGAGTAAAGAAGCTTGAGTAAAGAAGCCGATTGATTAATAGCTAATCGAACTAAAATTTTTATATGATTATTGTCCCTGTCCAAATTATGCCCACTCTAATATATTTATCAATATAACAAAAACTTTCAGTACATAGGCCATTATAGTTAAGTGAGATGTTTTGAGGCACTTTTTCAAATAATCCTCGTTGTACAAGAATGCCTAAAAGCACCAATAAAAATATGAATTCAATGTTTACATGAGTGAATTGCATTTTAATTGTATGTAATGCTGTGGAGCAATATCTATTTTTCTTTAGGAGAACCTATCTTCGAAGTAAAAAACTAAATTTTTCTTGAGCGTTTTTATTGTAAGATTTTCGAGTAGAGCTTTATAGTGCAGAGTCTCTGCAGAACTAAAAGTTGCTTACAATTTTGGTTTGTAAAAATTTATTTGCAAAATAATTAACTTGTATTCATAAATATATCCGACAGTATTATATTCAAACAATGCTTGCTAACATTCTCAAACACTTAGAAATAGTTTCTATAAATTTTTCAATTATTCACTTAAACCGATGGAATGTTTATTTTAACAAGATCCCATCCAGAAACCATGCTACACACACACTTCACTTTAACAAGCAAAAGAGAGCCAGAATACAGAACACACACAAATAAATACAAGCACCGGATAATTATCGACTTATTATAGCGATGCATCAAGTCATGCCACTTAAGTGGGCCCTACATAGGTGTTCCAAAAATTGGGAAACCAAACAAATGCACTAGACGGCCTGGCCTGGCCTGGCCTAAGTCAAACTTCATACAGCGCATGCGCAAAGAATCATCATCAAATCAAATATGAGTAAAGCGAATGAAAAAAAAAAAAAAATTCTTGTTTCTTTCATTAATTTTTTGACATATTGTTGCGATGCGATCGGTTGTTAAGAGCGGAAAAGAATCACGGCGTTATGAGCCGTAAACCAAGTGTTAAGACCACTTGACATCTCGTCATCAACAACATCGTCATGATTATCATCATCATCATCATCGTTATCAATGCGTTTATTACTCAGCACCAGATTGATGTCAGTTGAAATACGCTAGGCGAGACGCATCAAAGCAAGTGTGTCTCAATAATGATGTTCATCATTATTATGATCATGATTGCTGCCATGTGATCGTCATTGTTCTCATTATGCTGAACAATGTGTATGGTTTTTTGAATGCATTTTTGTGTGTGCATCCACCTTAAGTTCGCCCGTGTAAATGTTGATTTGTCTGTCAGACTGTTTATACCCTTTCAAGGACCCTCGATCACATTTGATCACACTGTGCTCTATCACACAATGAAAATAAAAGTAGCACTTTTTGTTTGTTGTTCTATAGCTGTTGTTGTTGTTGGTGTTCTTGTTGTTAGTAGTAAGGTTAAAATATTTGCTTTTCATTCTTATGGAATTTTGTGTGTCTTCTCGTTATACTTTCTGTAGTGCTTTGTTTAAGGATTAGCTGCAGCATGTTGCGCTTTGATCTTTTGCCTTTTGAGCCTTGTTCTCTTCTCTATTCTGCACAATCATAATCATCAACAATCACTTTTACGTATACGTAGCTGTTTGACTACGCGAATTAGTTGACATTTTTATTTGTTTAATTAAACATTGTTAGTTTTTTCGAGTGTACTAGCAACAAACAAGGTGGTATTCAGAGTCTGATCCCTTTGTGACATAAAGCAGACTTAATTGAAGTTGTAACATGTAAATTCATTGGCTAAAAGCTAAAAAATAAAGTTTGAAATCAGACCTAAAATCATCCACTGCAAAGTAAATAAAAGCGAAATGTTAACATAGTCCGTTGCTTGGTTACGACCAACCATCTACCTCTTCGGAAAATTAGTTCAAAATCTATTGCAATATTTGTACCGGAGAAACAGACAAGAAAGTGAGCCAAGAGACAAGAGAGCGTGAAAGTATTAGGAAAACATTTTTATTTTATTGGACTGGTGAAGTGGGCGGTTTATATGTTTTCATGAAATGTTTATTATTTTATTTACAGTCATGTTTATTTCAGTGTGTCAAAATAACCATTAACTGTAGTGTTAAAAGTTTTCAGCAAAGCATTTTTAAAGCATTCTTCAATCCAACCGAATAACTTATTTTGAAAAAAAAAATATACCCACTGCTTTTCAGTGCGGGAATCAAGAGTCCTGTATAAATTGAGCAGGTATTTTAGTTGCAAGAAACTCAGTCTCAGTTGTCATGCAAACCAATCAGCAGGATCCAACACACAGGCAGCACCTACAGATAAGCTAATTGACGACTATTTTCTTTTAAGCAACTCAATTAAGGCTGCCAACCTTAAGAATGCACCAAATGAAACGACAAAAAGTCTGCAGTGGTCAGCAAAGAAAATAAAAAAGCAAGCCGATAACTTTCAGTTCGACGCATATAAAAGACCTATAATATAAAACGTTCAAAGACCACACAGAGTGGACAAATGGTGCAGCAAACAGAAAGTGTAAGTTTAAATGGATCACAAGCTGTGCTCATATCACGCAAAAAAAAAACAAGAATTGCATCAGGATGTGGTCGAAGGACAATATTGCCACGTTAAAGTAAAAAAAAAAAACAGCACAAGGAAGAATCTTCCGAACTGCTAATAAGGAACAAGCATGATTGATGAGATTATTAGTTTAAGTGAACAGAAAAAATTGTTTCAAGGATAACGTGACAAAGAAAGTTGCTAACATATTTTTCAAAATCTTTAGCGAGAGAATAACTCGTTATTCTCAATTGATGATATGATCAGCCTTCAACAGATTATCATATGACAATCTCTGATGATAGCTTGACATATCTACTCACAATGATAATCTTCAGCACTAAAATATCCGCACAACATCCGTCAAAGTGTCATTAGATGTAATTTTTTGTGAGTTATAGTATTTTATTATATTTTCAATCACTTAACGATTCAACATTCTTGCAACTTTTTGTCCGGCGTACTCCTTTTTTAACCTGTAACTTCATTGCCGCCCCAAGGAACAGTAATGCACCTTACTTATATATATAAACAACTACGACTATACACATCTACTACAGCAATGTTAATACACATGTATTGCAGCCAGTCTAGTCTTTTACCAATAAGATAAAGAATTATGAATGACTTTGGGCAAATTTGCCAAAGCAACTGAAATGGCAAGAATTACGGTGTTGAATGATGACAACAGGCTTAACTAAGACGACTTAGTTTCAGAGCTGCACTCAATGAATCTCGTAAAACAACATACTTCATCATAAATATGTTAACCGCGCAACTGTGTCGTCGAACATTGAAGTAGTAAGAGCCTCCGACAAGGATAACAATTAAGTTGGTACCATGTTGTTGGTATCATAAAAAAAAAATATAACGCACATAAAAAGATTACAAAAAGGTTCATAAAAAAAAAGCCAAAAAATAAACTCATGCAGCTGAGAGTGTTGAAAAGTAAAGAAGCTCTAACGAATTACCGCCCAGACGCATCACCACACAACAAAACAAACGCTGAGCATACACTAAAAAAAATAGTTGCTGTGCTTGAATTCAACGAACATTTTTAAAAATCAAAGGGTCAATTCATCAATGCCCGGATGACAAATTGCTCTATCACATCCAATTTTCAAGTTATCTTCCCCTTATATTTGAATGTTGCCTAAAGATAACCTCTTGTTTTTGTTTTAAATTATTTTTAACATTTTTTCGTCACATATTAGAACTATACTGACATTTTTTAATATTCAAAAAGATTTTTTGAAAAGCTTTAAGTACCCAACAGAAAAGCGAGCACTCCATTAGCGCATCTGAAGCGCTCCAAAAAAACAGTAGAGCGCTTCATTCTCCTTGAGTATAGCGCAATTTTTAACATAGTCATGTCATCAGATGTATGCGCTCCGCTCCCGCTGTTGAAAATATGAAATCGTAGCGAGAGCCGAGCGCTTTGTTCTCCTTGTATTTGATATCAAAACGTAACAAGAACCATGCGCTATACGTAAATATTTAAAACTTTTAAAACAAAACAAAAAACAATCACCCAGCCACGAGTTTGAACTCGGACATCTCGCTTACGAAGCAAGCAACCCAACCAATATGCCATGGCCGCCGCAATTCAGGTGTAAAATTTGGTATATAATAACAGAAAAACTTATAAGCAACTTTTTAAAACAAAACAAAAACGAAAAACAATCACCGCCAGCCAGGTTTGAACCGGGGTATTTCGTTTACAGGGCAAACACGACAACCAGTCTGCCACATCTCAATTGAAAAAATTGTTTCTTAATAACAAATAACAGCAAGTTTGATAAAATCAAATCAAATTTTGTTTATTCACGTACAACGATTAGATGAATTTTTAAAATTTTTGAATTTAATTTTTTTTTTTTTACATTTATATAATTAACTTTCTTTTCAAGTCCAACGTTATCGTTACGAAAATTGCTACTATATATAGTAGCGCTATACGAACAGCACTACTTGCAAGGAGAATAAAGCGCTTTTTATGTGCATACAATTAATGCGCATTGAAATTTTTTGCTTGGTAATTATTTTCTGAGTAAGAAAACAAATTTATGCCTTAATTTAATTCATTTTCAAATTTTTGTAGGATATTTCTAACTCTATTAAAAAAAAATAGACACATTTTTGATAGTATCGTAAGTGTGGACATACAATTTTTTTGTTTGATATATTTGTTGATGAATTTGTTGTTCTTGTTCATTTTTATGCTGCTTAAAAATGAATATAATTAATTTTTTGCTTAATAAATTGAAATAAATGTTTCGGAATAATATGAATTTATTCTCTTTCCTGCAGTAATGAACTTATGTATCATATTTTATTATATCATGTATATTATATTATATTTTATATATTATTTTATGTATTATATTTTAAATATCATTGAAAATTTAAATTTGAACAAACAAAATATAGTTTTAATATAAAAAAATATTTCAATAAATAATTCGAATATATTATGATATATAAAAAAAAAATAAATTTTTAATAGCATAACTATCATGCCAGTCTCCGGTCTCCGTATATATGTAAATCTGCATAGTAGTAATATAATTTGAATCTTGCTGAAGATTAACAAAAACTATAAAAAATTAGAAAAACGAAAGAAATATATGTATGCAAATATTTCATATATACGTATTAATTAGAACAACACAAGCAGTTACGGAGAAATATTCGTAAAACGATTTTTGATTTATGTTATGGCTTATATGTAGTAGCGCTGCGTTTTTTAAATACCAAATATAAACTAATATAATGAACATGCATCGCTTCTTCGTATTGCAACGTCTACTTTTCTGTGCACATCAGGCGGATAAAGCGACCCCACCCTAACTGGTTGGATTCTACCAGCAGACTGGAAGTTTTTTAGCGGCACAAGCATTTATATACGTATGCATTGCTTTTAAAGCTCTGAGAAATTCATAAAACGATTCTATTCTATTCAACAAACAACACGATGTTGCGTTCAAAATTTTGGCATGAACTAAAGCAACAAGCATAAGAACGTCAGCAACAACTGAATCATCAATGCAATTTTCTAATACAAAATTTTGAATTTTTCTTCATTTCCTTTGCTATTTTGTGGCTTTATGAAAAAAGTGACAACATCCAAAGTTATACATGCCATCATTGATAATATAGCTGATATTTCGGCATAAATTTTATCTTTGTACGACGAATATTAAAGGCTGTATGTATACCTTAACCGTTGTGTCAACAGCTGTTGGGTTTTATCCATATCGACAGTAGATGTACCCGGGTACTTCATACGTTTTGTATGGCAGATAGTTGCTTTTGATATACAAATATTAACTACTACCTGGATTCTTGTAATTTTCTGGTTTTTTTTTTTTTTTATTTATTGGAAATATTGTCTAGTTAACAAAACTTTTATCATAATTTGGGAAAAAAAAAATTTGGTACCTAAATAATCCATTTTTACCAAAAATGGGAATTGCCAAAATCCATAAAAATTTAACAATTTCCAAATTCTTTTTTAATCCTTGTAATTTGATCCCTTTTTACCAAGAAAAATAATTAACATTGAATTTTCATTCGCAAAATTCCGTTATATTTGAACTGAAAATCAACCCCTCTTGCTCATAGTGCTATTTTTAGTACCTGCGCAGAATAATTATAACTCATAAAATATTTGTTCAATGTAAACATTTTTTTTTTGGAATGTGTAGGAAAACACGTCTACTAACAGGAACAAAAGGGTATTTGGGAATATCTTGCCTACCTACCCTTGCACAACCAGTTTTGCAGGCAGAAACATGATTTTTTGCGCAGGTTTCGTTTTGAGTAGTTTTGTATGCATAAGTCAGTTTATGTGCGATTTTTGAAGTGTAAAGACCTAAAAATTTATTTTGTGCGGCAAATATATAAAAAGTGAAAATAAAATGGATGGTGCAATTTGTAATAAGCCTGTGTGCGCAGAGCACTCGAAGGATCATCCACAATGCCTCAGATGCTGCTAAAATTCATAAAATATATTTTTTACTTTCATTATAATGATTTTCTATAAATAAATAAACAAATTTCCATAAAATAAACTAAATATTTCCATTTATTTCTATATATTTGTATGAATTTTCATAGAACATCAGCTGTTGACGCTAGGTCATTTTCTAGTAACTGGGTTATATTTTCCAAACGGTTGGTCCAATTGACCTGAAATTTCACACCAATTTCAATTACATATTTCCAAGCTATGATACGAAGTTTCATCAAGATTGGACCAGCCGCTTGGAAGATATAGCAATATAAAGTGAACTTTGCCATTTATTTCTATATATTTGTATGAATTTTCATACAAGTACCCGGGTACATCAGCAGTCGACGCCATTCCACTAACTTGAATTTGGGCTGTATCGACTGAACTGCTGCTCCAATCTTGATGAAACTTTTCCACATGATGCAAAAGTGTATGGTTGAGGATATCATGAAATTTCAGGTCAATCGGACTAACCGTTTGGAAGATACAGGAAAATTAAAGTTGCAAATGTACCCGTGGGCTCTACGATCGACACAACGGTTAAAGTGTAACCAAAAAAACGTTAGCATGAACTTGAAAAGATTTGTGAAAATACCCCCATACAAATCGTGCTGTAAGACGTTCTACGTCAAAAAATAAAACTCTGTATTAATGATCATATCCGATAGAAGATCCGTCTGATGACCTTGAGGTAGTTAGTTCGAATCACACTACGAACAGAAATACTTTTAAAATAACAATTTTGTCGTTTTCATATTGCCGATTGCAGTGAACTTTTGTTGTGGCCTGCTGTTATTGAAACCTTTTGTTACATCGGTTTACCCCGCCCCCCCCCCCTCCCCCCTACCTTTAATTCGCTTAAAAAAGATTCAATTCAAGAACAATAATAAAAATCTTGAATGTTAATTTAAAAATTTAGTTTAAAAAACAAACTACACAAGAACATAAGGCATAAAAAGAGACACAGTTTGGATAGTATCGTAAGTACAGACGTAGAATATTTTTGTCTGATATATTTCATGATGGATTTGTTGTTCTTGTTAATTTTTATGTTGATTAAAAAAAAATTGTAATTCAATGTTATGTTTGTTAAATGAAAACAAATATTTCGGAAAGATATGAATTTATTATTCTTCTTGCAGCAAAGAACTTATATATATTTAAAATTTAATGGAAAATCTCCATTTTAGCAAACAAAATATATTTTGACTATAATATAATAACAATATAAAAAATATATCGAATTTATTATGATATTTAAAAAAAGTGTAGTTATCATAGCTACATCTGGCTCTGTTGCCACACATATTTGTATTATTTTTTGTATAAATCTTTCTTAAGATCAACAAACACAATAACAAACGACAAAAATGAAACCACCCAGCAAACCATAGTTGACGGCTTTGTCGAAATTCCGACCAATTCGTAACTATTCAGAGCTGTCTTAAAGAAATCGTTACAATTTCGTAACGCAAATATCGTAACAGTTTCACTTTTTATACGAATTTATATAGAATTTCATTATGCGACTGTTTGCACGACATATTGAAATGCGAACAGAGTGAAATTTCCTTTCTTTCAAAGTGTCTGAACAAAATCGAAACTTTTTCGTAACATTTTCGTAAAGACTCGTTACGACACTTCGTTATGAAGTCGTGTCAACCCCTTCATACGATATTCTTTACAATTTCGTAACGAAATCGGATTCCTAAATCGGAAAGATTGCGAAATGTTTGTTACGATTTCGATAAGAATATTTCGAATATTGCGAAATGTTTGTTGCGATTTCGATAAGGATATTTCGAAATCCGATTTCATTGCGAAATCGTAACGAAAATCGTATGAAGGGGTTGACACGTCTTTGTAACGAAATGTCGTAACGATTTCGTAACGGGTTTTAACGAAAATGCTACTATTTCGTTCAGACAGTTCGAAAGAAAGGAAATTTCACACTGTTTACTTTTCAATATGTCCTACAAAGAGTCGCACGACGAAATTCTATATAAATTCGTATAAAAAGTGAACCTGTTCCGATATTTGCGTTACGAAATTGCAACGATTTCTTTAAGACAGCCCAAAATAGTAATGAATTAGTCGGAATTTCGACGAAGTCGTCAACTATGGTTTGCTGGGCAACGGAAAAAAAATTTACATTTCGACTTTTTTATTTTTGTTTTGTTGTCGTTGAAAAAATGTCGATAGCTAGTTGAATTTGTATTGAAAATTCATTAGAACTACACGTTTTACGCCATAGGTTCTGAACCCTTCAAAGGCACACCTTAATTTTACATCGTTGAAAAGGTAGTGGAACGTGAAAAAAATAAAAAAAACTAAAGTACCTGTTGCTGGCATCGTATTAAACATTGAAATTAAGAATGGGTCATTTCACTGCAATTTTTTCAATAGCTTTATACTTTTTCCTTAAAATAGAGGAAATGTCCGTTCCAATGATACTTCATTTACGAAAATCGGATTTAAATTGACTGTGTTACATTGTCTCAAAGTAGACCCTATTTTGGTCGCGAAAAATGATTAAAAATTTATAACTTCGAATTTGATTTTCTAATTAAAAAAACCAATCCAAGAACAAAATTTCAGCCAAATCGGAGTTGGTCAGTGCAACTGATATTACACTTCAATGTGAAATGGCCGTAAAATTTTCTTTACAATTTAGTAAATTTTCTTTGATTATAGGATATGTTTTTTTTCGGAGTGTACGTCAGAATACTTCAAAAACTAATGACAAGAATTTTTGGAAAAATCTCCGTTTTCGTCTATTTTTCCAATGCTAAATTTTCCAATAAATTATTATAAGCAAATTAAAATTAAAACTTATAAACGTTCTAGTACAAAACTGGACATTGTGAAATAAATATATTTTGGCTTAAGTCTACTTTAATACTTACACTATACTTTAACAGGGGGTATAGTGGCATTTTTTTTAATACTATTATAATCTACGATAATAATGCTACCTTGTACGGATAATACGTTTTTAATTCTGCCTGCTTTGTACCAAACAAATTTCTGAAATTTAAGTGGATTTATTAAACTAGACTTATACCTATATTTTTAGGCTCAAATTTCTTAATATTTTTCTAATTTAAAGTTTCTATTTAGCGAATTCATTTCTTTTTGCAATACCTGTGTTAACTGATCAAAAATTTTTGAGTTGGTTTTTTCAGAGACTTCTTGAGTACTTAATAGTAGGTTTGAACCCCCCGAAACAGTATACTGTTTCTTAAGTGTTATCAGAAGACATTTCCTACCTATATCCTTAGAATAAAAAGCCTCCTACTTTAATACCCTCTTATGCCATTTTATACACTATACAGAGTAAAATTCTTAAAAAAAGCTATTTATGAACATCTTAACAGTGTATGCTAGCCAGGGAAGATACTTATGTCCGTCCATTCTAAATCACGGATGCATCTTTACTGTGCTCCCTCTCATTGCAACTGTATTCAAACTTAACTCACGTTTGCACTCCATGCAAACGCCTGGCGGCACTGAGTGCTGCTGCTGCCGATATGATATTGCTTCGTCTGTTGTTCATACAAGCGGCAAACTTATGACTGAGTAATTGCTGATGATATTTATGCGAGGAAGCGTTCCAACAGTCGATCAGCTTGGCAATGATCGTGCTCGCATAACATCACATCGCGTTCGGCGGTGTATTTGCTGTCTCTCGGAATGTAAATCATCTGTTAAGTGCTCGATTTACAACGATCGCACTGTAAAAAGTAGACATACAGATTTACTCAGCGTGCGTATCTGTTGTTACAAAATCCAAAGACACAGTGCAACAGGTCTAAGCTTCGTTCGTTCATGAGTCTGATTCTGACAATGACGACAACGACGACTACGACCACAGCAATGAAGATGACGATGACGACGCGCAGTAATGCGCCGCACATAACTCATCGCACATAATGAGACTGCAATAATTCATTTACCGTGTTCTCCAACTTCATCAACTGCAACTACTTCCATCTTCATATTCAACTGCAACTGCAACAACCGCTACAACTGCCGGTGGGGCAGCTTTCGCTCGTTTTGTTTTGGCCACAACAATTGCAGTGCATCATTCATCCATCGTTGAATGGGCTGCCTACAGGGCGGTTGATAGAAATGCTGAATGCACTTGCGCATGCGTGGCTTGCTTGCAGTTACGTTGCGTCGCCGCACACATGCAGGCACATATCATGCCATACTTTGTTGTAATGCCATTCGTATGTTCATAATTAACCATAATGAGTTCTAATTGTGTACCGTCGAGTGAAATTAAAATGTATGATGCAGTGCGTGCAAAAATGCATTCGAAATTAATTAGCTTGCAGCGTGCGGACTGCCGCTGTCTAATTACCGCTACTGCCATCGATACTTTAATTGATCGACAACGTTATTGTTATTATAATCCTCATCATAATCATCATCGATCATTATTTATTAGAATCACTGCAGTAGTTGCTATTTTTTTTTTTTTTTTTTTTTTGAATACGTGAGGCCGATTTAGCAATGAATAGGTTTTCGCAGATGTTACGAAAATTAAGAAATTTAAATTTTAGAACATTTGGGCTGACCTTTCCAAAGGACTTTCAGATAATAACAAAGTCATGTAATTAAAACTAATAAACGCAATAATATAATCTAAATTAAAATCAAAACCTTTCTGATGAATAAATGTCTACCTGACAGTCTCCTAACTAAGTGTTAAACAATGTTAACCACCATCTTGAGTAAGAATAACACATTTCTGTGTTGTCTTAGTTTAAGAAATTTTCTCGCATGTATACGTATACATAAATAATATGTTTCTTGTACATAAACAAAAATATGCATTTAAACGAGCTAAAACCTCGCAGATAATCTCTGCTGTCTATCTCTTTGTTAACTTAACTGAACAATCCAGTGTTGTACAAAAGAGATTTCTTTTTTATTAGGTATTATTTTTAAGTTGATTCCTCTTCTTCACCAAACCAAAGTGTGCTGTCATGAGCTCATTGCAATGATCAATCAATCGATCGATCGATCGCTCGATCAGTGTGGATCGACATGCTTGCTGTTGCATTATCATACCTCTTTTGCTGTATTATTTATCTCTGTACCGCTGCAGCTTTTGATGCTGACAAAAAACGCCTTTAACCAAAATTCCTTCCAGACATGATTTATGTATAAAAATACATTAAATTATAACAACTTATGTACATATATACAAATATACGCGTATGTATGGATAATTGCTTGACTTGAGCCATATTTTGACTAGATCGTCGTGTGTATATGTGTGCAGCACATACAAGAAAATGTCGTTCAATGGTCTCAGTCAGTCAGTCAGTCAGTCTGTCATGGGATTTTAGTAATAGTCTTTGGTGGAGTTGTTGTTGGGTATTGAGTGTGTCTGAGCCTGTGCGTCATTGACACACACACACACACCATCACACATTGCGATGTATTTCACAGTTTTAGTCAGTCAATGAAGTCAACGAAATTCATTGAATTTATCACAAAATCGCGAGAAACTGAAGCCAATTTCTGGGGAAATTAATTTAACCGTTTATACGGTAAAATTTTCTCTGTGTCTTTCACTCTGGATTATTTATGCAGTCCCAATAGGAAATTTTTGAAATATGTTTTAGAGTGTTAATTTAAAAATAAAGTTGGTTTTTTTATGGTTTACCTTCTTTATTTCTTAGTATCATGTTAAAATAAATGTAAATAAAATTTCGCGTACCTAGGACCACGGAAACCTGTGCAGACATGCATCGATACATGTCAGTACTTGGCAATATGGGGAAAAGTGCTGACTTTTTCAAAAAACCGAAATTACTTTTGTATAAGTGTAAATTTTCAAAAAGCTCGTTCACAATTTGTTTCATATTTAATATTTGTTACGAAAACCTCAACAGTTAAATGAAATGAAATCAATTTAAATAAAATCTTATGGAGATATTTTCTTAAACTTAACCTAATGCATATGCAAAAAATTGTTGAATAACTTGGTCGTTATGAATATTTTTACTAGAAGTGTACTTATGCAAAAATCTCGATTTTGAATATTTTCAAAAATACAAAAATTTAAAACATAATAACACTAATATTTGTAAGCATAGTCTTGAGCTATATTCTGCAAATATATAAAAAACCGAAATTCGGAAAAGTCTTATAACTGTTGAAACTTTACTTTTTGCAGAAATACTTAAAGTGCCCGTTTCAAGCATTTCAATAAAAGAAAATTAAAAAGAAATCGAGAAACATATATTTCTCACTCGGCTTAACTTTAATAATTATACAAAAATACCACCGTGTTCAAAAAGAAAGGTTCATTCACACTCTGAACCGGACGTAGCTGCCCGATTCGAAATTTTTTTTTTTAGTAGGTTACCACATGTGTCTCTGACAAGGCTGCCAAATATCAGCGTCTCTTGTTGACAATTGGTAAAGTGACAGTGTTTTAATTCTTTGATTATTGTTTTGTTTACAACTACCCACTGAACCATAAGCGAAGGTTTTGAGTAAGGTGAAAGTTTTGCGAACGTTTTTGGTTAGAATTTTTTTTTTTTAATTTTTTCTTTTTTATTATGTCGCTTAAAAGTGCTTGTTATAAAAGATTCAATTCGTGAAAGCTTTTCCCATTAAGAAAAATATTGCATATTTTGCGAAATTCATTAAAAACTTATTTTGAGTCAAAAATTAATCATTTTTGTATCATTTCAGTAGGTAAGACTTCCTTGTAAATGAACCATTTTTTGTTCATAAATGAGTTCGGAAATGAATCATTTATGTTTCTTTTTTGCATTCTGAAATGAGTTCAAAAAAGAATAATTTTTTTAATCATATCAGTAGGAACCAATTTCTCATAAACGAACCATTTTTTGTTCATAAATGAGTTCACAAATGAATCATAAATGTTACTTTTTATATTCTAAAATCAGGTAACTAAAGGTACTTTAAATGAAAATGTTAACCTTCGTACAAACGTCATATGAACTTTTTTACCAGTGCGAGATGGATGTACTGCTACACGTATGAAAATTTTCAACATTTCTATCAAAAATTAAAATCAAGCCCAAATAGAATGAAAACCACGAAAACATTTCAAGCAAAAATGTAATCAAATAAATTCCCCAATTAATAACTTAACTATTTTGATATTTCATATATAATTTGGAAGTTTGTCAAATTGGAAAACAATCACGCCTTTTCCCCTTTGAAACATCAATATCATGAAAAACACAATGCGTGAATTCCAGCCAAGGTATATTAATCCTATTAACCCAATGACTAATATGATCTCTAATTTTAGTAATAATCATTTCTTCTTTAACATAATATCGATATGTAATTATCAATAGTATTATGCAATAATAAAATTTATAATTCTAAATGGTTATTTTTTTGAACAAAAAAAGGTTTGTTTTTGAGAGGCAATTCAGTCCAAAGATTGATACAAAAAGGGTTAAATTTCGTTTCGGTTTCGACTGCCGAAAAATAACTTTTGTGTGGTTCATTTTTGAACTCATTTCCGAAGAAAAAAAAAGTTTGTTTCTGAGAGGCCTTTTCGTCCGGCGATTGATTCAAAAAGGGTTAATTTCCGAGTGCCGAAAAATAACTTTTATGGTTCTTTTTTTAACTTATTTCCGAACAAAAAAATAGGATAATTTATGGTTCTTTTTTTAACTCATTTGCGAACAAAATAAGGTTCGTTTTTGAAAGGCATTTTAGTCCGACGAATGATATAAAAAGGGTTCTTTTATGAGTGCCGAAAATGAACGTTTCTACCCGAAAAGGTTCATAAATGAATTCAAAAACGGTAGTTTTGGTTCACTGGGTACTTTATCCGTGTCTTCGATTTTTACGATCGAAGAAAAAATTGAGCAACGAGTTTGTATCAAATTTTCTGTGAAAAATGGTTTCAACTACGCCGATACGCGTAAAATGTTAGTGAAATGTTACGGTGACTCTGCTCTATCACATCAGAAGGCAAACAAGTGGTTTAACCGATTTGTGAGGGGCTAAGACGAAGTAGAATACGACCCTCGTACTGTACGGCCATCGTGTTCGACTACCAAAGAAAACGTTCAAAAAATCAAAGAAATGTTGGTAAAAATCGTAAATTGACTATTAGAGAGATAGCAAACAAATCGTGCATTTTGCAACACGATAATGCACCAACGCACAGTGCTTGGTGCATTGCAAAAATGCAATGATTTTTTCCTGTTCGATAGAGTCAAAAAATCGCTTTGAGGAACGCGTTTCACCAGCAAAGAAGAGGTCATGGAAAAATCGGTGAACGCTCTGAAGGCGATACCAAAAACCGTGTTCCAGAAAGGTTTCCGTGACTGGATCAAGCGCTGGCATAAGTGCCTTGCAGCCGACGGGATCTACTTTGAAGGCGACAATATTGATTTGGATGAATAAACTTGTACTTTAACTTTTTTTCAATTTCTTTAATTTCCTTTTGAACAAGGTGGTATTTCTGATTTTCATTCGAAAAATTTTTGTGTTCCAGGGTTGCCAGCATACAGTTTTTCTGAGATTTGTATCTCATTTAATTTTTTTACAGTATGAGATTATTATTTTTTTTAAAATCAATCAAATTTTAATTGTGCTGCATACATTTTTGCTACATAAATTATTTATTTCAAGCTATGGTTATAATTTTGTTGTCATCTTAAGAAACAATTGATAAGAAAGAATTTGGTATGAGAATAAAAGTTGACTTTTTATGTAAAAGCTTAGAAAATAAAAGTTAAATTAAAACTTAAGAAGTATCATGAAAATTGTATCATAGTCAGGGCTAGTCACTTCTTTAGATTTATTAGATAATATCGTTTAAATAAGAAGGCACTTAATATAATTTTTTTTTTATGAACTCAAACATTATGCCCTGCGATATACAATCCCTCCAATACTTCAGCTGATGTCCAGTGAAGATCAACAAAAATCTACAAGACACATCCATGAAAATTTTAATATTCCTCATGTAAGATTGCTCAATCCTTATGAGGATGAGTTTCTATACTACAATGGAAGAGGTTTCTATAGCATTAATGCTATGATTGTAAGTATTTTATGGTGAATAACTTAATGGTGATAAAGAGTTTTAACAAATATTATCTTAGCCCTCTAGATATGGGATTGCAATTTGATCATTCAAGCTTTCGATGCATGTCACACAGGTTCTAGCCATGACGCTTTTTCTTGGAGCCTAAGTAGTACTCGAAGATATTTAATGTCAAAATATGAAGCAGGCGAACTTCAACACGGCCGTCTTTGTTGTTGTGGTCCCTTGCCATGTCTGGGTTCTCTTCCATGTGCAACACCATTGTAGAGTTTTGTTCGGCATTTTTGTGTTTTTCCATACTGCTAACGTAATAAACTTATTAGTTATTATTCATGAAATTATTTTTTTTATTTATTTTATTTACTTGCATTTCAAAACAATTAATTTTAACAAGACTAACAATAGCCAGCAACAATCGGAACTTAATAGTAACAAGATTGAAAAGAGATTGAAAATCACGGTCAAACACCTGATCGGATTGAACCGGTTGCAAATCTGATTTATCGGAATACAGAACAGTTCACTTCCGACATTTCTAGCAATACCGATTCTAAGTTAAATATCGGATTGGAGAACACCTACTATCGGAATTAATTCCGATTCCAATCAAAATCGAGTTTCAGAACAGGGCGGAATGATACTTTTTGATTTTTTGGTTTTGACTCGTTCAAATAAAAAATAAAGTAGAAAAATAAAATAAAATATCCATGCAACTTTTATTTCGAATTACATTCGGAGTTGAAGAAAAAGCGTAGGAACTTTGTTCTAGACCGGGAACCCCCGACCGCAATACCTTTTTTTTGCAAATCAGACTAGGGACGTGTTTGAGACTTTGCCCAATTTGCACATAATCGTTTAACTGAGCAGCTTATATGCATTATTCATGAATAGTATGCATCCAACACGAACTCACTCTGTGCGTACCAAAGAAGCCATCAAAGCTGATCGCGGACGATTTGAAGCCGTTCACAGCAACTTGGCTCTGTCCTTCCACTACGCGATAGATTTTAAGGAAAGATCATGACCCTGACACCTGCATAAGATATAAGAAGACACCCGTATGAACAATAAAATCTGAAAACGGGAGTCAACATTATCATCAATGGCGAGCTCTTGTGGACTTGTGGAAAAAAATAGAAGGGCTTCATGAAATTCCGGAAAGAATTTTAACTATAGAACTCTTTTATCTTGAAACGGCTTATCTTTGATCGGAAACGGCTCAGCTGAAGGCGTAAATTCTCTTGAATTTTCCAGAAATATTATTTTCTATAAGAATTGCTTATCAATTCTGAATTAATTAACTTTAAGCTCAGGTAGTTTGAAGAATAACTTTCTGTCAAAATTTTCCCTTTTTAGTTTTCCTTATCATAACTTGCAAGTGAAAATAATCACTTGGTTATAAAATAAACTTCTTATTTACTTTAATTATTTGACGAAAATTGTTAAAGCTTTTATATTGAAACTATGGTTCATATTTTATTGATGAAAAAGAATTAGCAAATCGGCGAAATTGCACATAATTTTAATGTGAAAAACTGATGATAGCTGTTAATAAATCCCTTAAACAATTGATCCCCCAAAAAAAAAAAAATTGTTCAAGCGTTACTTCTGATATGTCTGTCTCATCATATTCGTTCCATATTTGTCACCAACAACGTGATAACATAGTTCCATTTAACTTTTCTACTGGGTGTTTTTTTTGACTTGACTTAAAAATTTAAAAAGTGGCGCTTAAAACGTTGCAAATGCGTCGAACACATTAAATGCGAGTACCTTTTGGCCATTACCAATCCTACCATGTGCTGGTCTTTCGAACAACGCGTCAGTTCGTTCATTCATCTGTGTGTCCATCTCCATATGCCTCAATCTCCGTCTGCTGTATTTCTTTCTCACACATTAAATTATATTTTGTTGTAGCTACACTTTGTTGAACTTTTGTGTGTTGAGCTTGCTTTTGTTTTTTTTTTTTTTAAGTAATGTTTTATTCTTGTTTGTTGTATTTTTTTTTCATAACTTAGTACTTTATTGTTGTTGTTATTACTGTTTAGTTTTGTTAAATGCATGTTTTAAACATAAACTTTATCTCTTGTGTGTTGTTTTATTTCGCTTTGTTTTGTTTAAACATTTTTAACATGTACCCTTTTACCAGATTTCTTAAGCCACCAACTCTTTGACATGTTGTGGCTATCGTTGTTGTTTTTGTTGTCAACTCGTTGGTCAATGGTACCGGATGGGTGCATACATGTGCTGTGAAATATGCTCATTGCTGGTGGCTTCGTAGCGTCTTTTTCCATTATTGTAAGTATGTTTTATTTTATATACATATGTATATTTTACATATTTTTTATTTTTTTATTTATTTTTTTTTTTTTTTTTTTTTTTTTTGTTAATGACAAAGACTAATATTTTCTTCCTGTGACATTTCTTGTTTTATCTCTTGTTACCCTGGCTCACCCTTTGACCAACATGCTGTTGCCGCTCTATTTGGACTTTTTTGTTGGTATTGTTTGTTTGTTCGTGTGTAATTGTCGTCAGTGTTTTATGTTAATTTTTGTTGCAGTTCACTGTTAATGTGATAATACAACAGTAACATTTTAGCGTTAATGCGTTGGTAATGCTTTGAGACATCTTTCGGTATGTCAACAAGCCTGGGACCTGAAAAATTTTTCTACACATGATCATGTCTTGCTTCTTGTTAGTGTTAAGGTGGTTTGTCTAGAAGTTGATTATAAATTTAATATTATTTTTGTACTATTTGCTGATCCATTTTGAAGTGTTTTAGTTATGTAGTAGTTTGTTGATCGCCGCAGTGGGCGATTCTTGGTGGTCTCGAAAACTTGTCAAAGTTGACATGCATGTGCAAGAATTTCATTCAAAGCATTGCATATCTTCTCAGTTTAAAAGTTCTGGAATTACATTGGCTAGAAATGTATTTCAATAAATATTAAAATGTACGTATTATTAAACGTTTGTTATTAAAAATAGTTTCACTCAATAAAAGCTTTTGGATTCTTTTCATAAAGCTTACAGACAACATTAATGTTATTAAAATTACTGAATGGGTATTTATAGGTTTTTCATAAGAATAAATTTAATTAACTTGACGATGTATTCCACATATTCCAAAAACGCACAGTTTAATTATTCGAAAATTTTCTCAAAATCTCCTCCTCATCCTGTTTTTCATAAGAATATATTTAATTAACTTGACGATCTATTCCACATATTCCAAAAATGCACAGTTTAATTATTCGAAAATTTTCTCAAAATCTCCTCCTCATCCTGTAGGCATAAAACAACGAGGCATACAATTATACACAAAAAAATTATGGCTCCAAAAGGAAATCGAAAAAGCCCCACAACTTGGGGTGTAATTGCATTGTGAAAAAAGACCCAAATTTCATGAAATAAATCAAAAAATAAATTAACAATTACCTTAGCAAAATTAAATAATATCCCAAAATTGTTATTTTTTTTATTTATATTTAAGAATTTATTAATCAATTTTATGTTCTCGGTAATCAACACTTGCAGCATTTTTGCTAAAAAAAAAAAAAATAAATTAAGGCAGCACAACGTGAAAAAGCAATAGTTAAATCACCTAAGTCGGCTTGGGTAAAGAGAAGTGTATGGGAATTATAAACTAATGCAATTTACAAAACCCAAGCAATTTATTGTTTAGTACATTGCTTTGAAAGCACATACTTCGATACAATGCCAAACAAAATACTTGATTCACCTAAGCCCAAATTCAAAAACACAAAATTTAAAAAAAAAAACAAAATAATGGATCTGCGAAAAAAAAAACAGAGGTGCGTCATTGGGCACACGAGAGAAGCAAAACTTTTATCAGAGATTGATAATTTAATGGTTTTGGTTTTTTTTTTTTATAAAATAACTTTTACATTCAAAAATTTAAAATAACATTAAGTAAATTAAGAAACACAAGTTAATATACATACTGGTAAGCTTTATTACATTTCATTATTATTTTAAATATTTTGTTGCATGCTACATTCTCTGTTCTTTCAACGCACTTGTGAACAATTGTTAATTTTTCCTTCGCACTATGCAAAAACAAAACAAAAGCATGTACCGACAACAACACAAACGCCTTCACATCAAGAAAAGGAAAAAAAAAACAAAATATTTCTTACCGATACAAATAGCCTTGTTACGCACGGTCATTGATTTAATATTAGTTATAACTGTAGCTATGTTAACAGATGCAGTATTAACAGATGCAGTATAGCACAATAATCTGTTGATAGCCATACAACAAAAACCTATTAATAGATTAGCATAGCTTCAGTTGTAATTAATATTGAATCAATGAGTCTGCGTAACTAAGGAGTTTGGGTCGATGGGTAGTGTAGTGAACTCTTAAGCGGTGGGTGTGGGTTCAATTCCCATGGCGGGTGAAGGAATTATTTTTATATTTGATATTAAATGTTTTTGTTGTACTTAATGCATGCAACACAGAGGTCATAAATTTCTAAGAAAAACGGTTTTAAAAAAACGAACAGTATAGTGCCGATTGCATCCAAGCAAATCACAGAACACAGGCGTTAAAAGCTTCGCTTCAAAAAAAAAACAAAACAGAAACTCGGAAAAAGTTATCACTGTTGAAACTTTTTTTGGTAATGTTTAAATTAATGAAGAGCTTTGAAGGCTAAAAACTGCCAAAGCCAGCTTGAAAATTATACTAGGTTTTTTGGTAATTTAACATTTTTTTGTTAATTTAATATAAGCCTTTTTGTTAATTTGACATAAGCTTTTTTCTCGGTGTAGGGGGTACTAAGTGAAGTGAAATCTTAAGACTATGAAAAACTTAAAGCTATGATATAACAACGTTTTTTAGCTTTTTTATTAATTCTTGTACCAAATCAATTATTTTATTATGTTTAAAAAAAGATTTCAAAGAAGATTATGGTTATTGACGTAAGAAACAAAAATGTTTAATTGAAATTTCTGTAATCATAGTCAAACTTAATGATTCATAAAAGTTAATATTAAAGTAAAAGAAATAATTAAATCATAGAACTTTCGAAAAAAAAAATCTCTCCCAAATTTACCCCTAGAGGGGATCAAATATATAAGCTGAATCTATTATTATTTACCCTTCGACATTCTTCTGAACACACCTAACCACTATCTGTCATCCTTCTTGGGGTCCCAATACAAAAAAACACTAGCACGGTGCCAGAATAAGAAACGCACAATCTGTACAAATGCCACAACATTAGCCCGATTGCAAATTTTCTATTCCTGCACCGTGCAATAGCCATATAATAAACATAGGGAATACCAATTTTGTGATTTTTTTTAATTGGGATCCCCCTAAAATGTCTCTGTCTCTGTGCAATCGGTTGTAATATCAGCAAATTCTGAAAGAGATAAATAGACTCCTTTAAGTCGCGGTAATATCTTGAAAGGTAAAGGTGAACATATTTCCTCATCAGAGGGGGAAAGGGGATTTGGAGGTTGAAACACCCTAAGAGGGTTTCGAGCTATACTTTTGAAATTCAATTTCAAGGGAGTTTTCCCTGATTATGGAAAATTTCAGTGAAGCAAAGCTTAATTCATTATAATTTCTTATAGTTCATAACATGGGCGTAGCCAGGATTTTGTTCAGCTTTAATCAATATAATTAAATTCTTTGCTTTTTAATAATAAAAAAGAAATATTTAGAATTTCTTAATTTAATACTAAAATTCTTATCTTTGTAATGTTCAGACGGGCCAACTGCCCGCATCCTCTGCTCTACCCTCGCTACGCCCATGGCACATAATAATTCATCATCATGATTGAGGTTTTTAGCATGACAATTCTTTCGACGTATGGATGAATGAAGTGCAACTTTGGCAAAGGCAAATTTTTGATAAAATATCATCAAACCTATCGAAGCTCTTGACACCTGCAATGGAACTGATTTTTCTAATGTTCACCAAAAGTTAGTTGTAATGACTGCGTTACCAGTAATGACATCAACGAATGGACGCTCTCTCTTAACTGCTGAACAGATTGGCTGCACTTAATATTCATCAAGGTTGAAGTTAATATAGATTCAGTATTGAACGATTTTTTGTCTAAATAAATAAAATAAATAAATAAATAAATAAATAAATAAAAAAATAAAACATTATGTTTGTTAATTTTATAACAAAAAGTGACTCGTAACTCCTTTTGCTAAATTTGTATGTAAAAAAATGTGTTGCTTTGCAATGGTTAAGTGTTGCATTCTCGCTGTTTTCAACGGGTCGTCAGCTAGTCTAAATATAATTATAGCCATAACTTAAATGACCAAAAATATCTAATATCTCCATTTGAACCCTTTTTCTACTATCTACCTTCAAAGATCAGCAGCGAACGGAAGTCATAACTCAAATTTCATAATGTTCCAAAGCACAAAAGCAAAAAATAATTCATTTAATTAAGTAAAAATTGTATTTTATTAGTTTTCAGCAGTGAATAAACCACGTATTCAGCCAAATTTAAAAAAGAAAACCCATAAAACATGTTGATAAAAATCACAACAATTTCTGACTCAGAGCAAACAAGCCAAGAAAAGACATAAAAGATAGTCTTAAACAAGGCACACACTGAAGCGCCATCTGTGCATGAGGACAACTGTTGCATTCTATCACATCCTCGAAAGGGCGTCACGTGCAAGAGACAGTCACAATTTTAATAATACATATATAGAGTATAAAATAATACCAACCAGACCAAAGACAACACATTAAATGCAGCTCCAAATAAAGACAAAAAAAAAAAAGAAAAAAATCATAAAGAGACACAAACTCTTAATAAATAAAATAAAAATTGTGTACGTGCGGCACCTTATAACAGAAAATAAGGTCGCAGACGTAGCTACGAAATCCAGCTCAATTGTTCCCAGTCCCAGCCTCAGTTTCTGTTTTTTTTTTCTCTTTCCCCCATTATTTCATCTCTCAATGAATCAAGTGAACAACAACTACTACAAGAAGTTGAAGCTTAGAACACCATCGTTGATTTCTGTCTAAAACAAACGCATTCAAACAAAACATCTAACAATGATTTTTCTCAATGGTCAGCAGCGAGTGTTTGGAGCGAATACGATGCTACGATCAGCCAATGATAAGAATCTTTACTGCGCTTGCATCACTTGCATATTAAATTGTTTCTGTACTCGTACAGCTACTGCGATCACGTACAATTTTGGATATAATGTCGATTGGAGCCTGTGGATAAGAGCAAATATACATGCAAGCAACAACAACAATAACATTATGATAAACATTAAACAAATACTGGACACAACAAGACAACAAAAAAAGGATGCTCCTTTCAGACAAGTGCTGATCTTGTGCTAATGATAAAGTCTTTAATAAAGTACAGAATAAAAAAAATAAAAAAACAAAAGAGTGTCACATAGAAAGTGGTTATAAAATGTGGTTATAAGGCTCATAAAATATTTGAACAATTAAATAAGTTGGCCTAATCAAGGGTGTTGTTGCAATGTGGACGACGTGCAATGTTAATGAAGTTGAAAAATTATTGTTTACAATTGTTCATTATTTGAACAAACTGAACTCCATAAGGGAGTGGGACTTGTTTTTTTTTTCTTAATCTAAAGAACCTTTTTAATAATGAGTAAAGCAATTAAAGTAGGAAGAGATAAGTGAATGTCCCTGTTTTTTATGAACTCAGTATTTCTCATAAGTGGATGAGAAAATAACTAAATGCTATGAATTTGAAATTAAAACTAGCATTGCCCAAATACTGCTCTAACTAGGGTTAACCCAAAGCTGAAAATACCGAATGGAATATAATATATAAAATATTTATAACATAAAGTGGCGACCAAAAAAAAATTATATTCATAATTTACTTAGGAGAAGTTTTATAAGACAAAAGAAAAAAGCAAAAGAAAGCAAATAAACTGTATCTCTTAAAAAGTACTACTATGCTCATACGAGGGGTGCCTTTTATATTTCGGGATTAGAGAACAAAAACAAATATTAATCATCGAAAATCACTTTATTGTTTTTCAAAATATTCTCCATTAAGATCTATACACTTTTGCATGCGTTTGAACCAATTGTCGAAGCACTTTTGCCACTCTGATTGAGGTATCTCCAAAACATGCATTCTGAATGCCGCAACCGCTTCTTCGGGCGTCGAAAATCGTTGTCCACGCAGTTTATTCTTCACGGTTGGGAATAAAAAGAAGTCATTCGGTGCCAAGTCAGGACTATACGGCGGATGACCCATCAAATCGATGTTTTGGGTGCTCAAAAATGCAGTTGTTTGAGCCGATGTGTGAGAGCTCGCATTGTCGTGGTGAAGAGTGATCCGTCTTCGGCGGTTGGTTTTCCTGATTTCTTGGAAGACAACTGGCAAACAAATGGTTGTGTACCACTTAGAGTTGACTGTTCTGCGTTGTTCTAGTGGTACGGTTGCGACATGTCCATATTTTCCGAAAAAACAGGCGACCATTTGCTTGGAAGTGCTTCGTGCGCGAACAACTTTTGTTGGATTTGGCTCATCTTGAAACACCCATACAGTCGACTGCTGTTTACTTTCGGGCTCATACGCGTAAATCCACGATTCATCACCTGTCACGATGTCATAGACGTGTTTCGAAGCACCGCGATCGTATTTTTTGAGAATTTCCTTCGACCAATCGACACGAGCCTTTTTTTGAGCGATTGACAAATTGTGTGGGATCCAACGCGAACAAATTTTTTTGACAGTCAAATGTTTATGCAATATTGAATGTATGCTGGTCCCACTTATGCCTAAGGTTGCCTCAATCTCACGATAGGTAACATGACGATCTTGCAATATCAGTTCGCGCACAGCATCAATGGTTTTCGGAACAACAGCTGATTTCGGACGACCTTCACGAAATTCGTCTTGGAGTGAACTACGACCACGATTGAATTCACCATACCATCGATAAACACTGGTCCTTGATGGAGCTTCATCGCCAAAAATTGAATTAAGTTCATCCATGCACTGTTGCTGTGTTAATTCACGTTGAAAGTTGTAAAAAATAATCGCACGAAAATGTTCACGATTTAATTCCATTTTTAGACCGAGATGAATCTTTTAAGTTACTATAAACAACACAAATAGCGCTCGTATGTCAAAACGTTCTGAGTACGTATAAGCCAACAAATGTCAAACTTTGCGATAGAGCTTTCAGTTGACAGATTGCAACACCAGGGTTGCCAAATCCCGAAATATAAAAGGCACCCTACGTAGACTGTATGTATATAAACATACGAGTACAAAAATATATATAAAAATTTAAGCAAAAAAAAAAAAAAATTATGCTTATAGACTCAAAAATTTTCTAGAAAGTGAGTCGCTTCAAGGCGGCTCCTTTTCTGCAAGCCAGCAACTAAAGAAAAAGGCACACAAATTATTTTCAGTGCCTAAAACAAACTATCTGCTATTACTTTGTGAGGAGAATTTTCGTACTAAATTTCATCAAAATTACTCCAGTGGTTTAGCTAAAAACAAATTATTGCATAAAATGCGCTCTTACGGTATTATTGCAGCTTTTGTTGGCGATGTTGGTTTGTTTTTTTATGTGAAAAAATTTGATATGAAAAACGAAGCCATTCGAAGATGTACCGAAGACCAATGAACAAATCCGAAAACAAAACTGAGCGAAAATTAGATTCGCTGTAACTTTTTCCCTTAAGATGAAATTAATAAGTTCTTCACAAGAGTTAAAGTTCAAAATAAGTTTAAGTTTTGGGGTTACTGAAGAAATAAGACGAAAAATAGAAATATCTAGTCAAAGAAGGCATTGATGGTAAAAACTAGTAAGGATGTAAAATACCCCCCCGCGGCCATATTAAAGTATATTCGAAGTCTTTAGCGACGACATACACGATGACAATCAGTTTTATATATTAACGCAAGTTTTCCTATTTTGATGACGTCACTTTGTATGGGAGGTAGGCGTGGTTTTGATCCGATCTTGCCATATATCATTTAGATGGTTCATATTATATATCAAAGCTAATGTGCAAAATTTCAAGACATTTCATACATTTTTGTGGAATTTTAAGAGATTTTACGTTTAAATTAAAGCCACTTAGTATGGGAGGTAGACGTGGTTTTCAGCCGATATTTCCAAATTTCATAGCTAGGATTAAGAATGAATAGCAAAGGTCACCTGCCAAATTTATTAGGTATTTCTTTAATTTTTGTGGATTTTAAAGACATTTTACGTTTAATATAAAGTCACTTTATATGGGAGGTAGGCGTGGTTTTCATCTGATTTGGCTTATTTCCGAACTTGATCTTTCTTTTTTAAAAATAAACATATTGTTTTAAATTTCATCGCGATGGCAGACGGACAGACGAACAGACAGATGGACACACGGAAATCGACTCAGGAGATGATGCTGATCAAAAATATATGTATTTTTTTATACCTGCCACGCCTCCTTTTTGGCGTTACCAACGGAATAACAAAGTTAATATACCCCTTACGCGGTACGCGTAGGGGTATAAAAATTATGAGAACGAAGTGTTTGCCTCATTAAGACCTATCGGATGACATATTTTCAAGATCGGTTAAAAACTGATAAAGTTATAAAAAATATCATTTTGGCAGTCTTTGGGTCCGCATAAAAAAATGTTAATGGTATTTTAGTAAAACCCTCTCAACATGGCTTTCAAATGATTGGCGAACCCGGCAAATTTCTTTTTCATATTGGATGATCCACCGTACTGTACATCATATTTATTTTTATTGTTATGGGTAGTCATGCTGGTCGGAATTAATTTTCGTTAAAAGAACAGTAATACACAATATCCAAGATTATGAAGGAAAAATATATTTAATTAATTCTTTTTAAAACTTTAGATATACCATATTTATTTTATAATTCCTCATCGTGTGGTATCATTCAAGCTTTGGTCGCTGGAAGCAGACATACGACTGGAATGGTAAAAAACAAGTTTTGGTGGCTGAGAGCATAAAAATATTTTGTTCATTCGTTCGATCGTAGAGAAATAAAATAAATATTTTGTTCGTTCGTGAAAAATAGATGTTCGTTCGTAAAAACTAGATGTTCGTTCGATCGTAGAACATTGATATTCGTTTGTTCGATCGTACAAAATAGATGTTCGTTCGTTCGTTCGTAGAAAACTGATGTTCGTTTGTTCGTTCGTAGAAAATTGATGTTTGTTCGTTCGTTCGTAGGAAACAGATGTTCGTTCGTTTTTTTGTAGAAAATGCATGTTCGTTCGTTCGTTTGTAGAAAATAGATGTTTTTTATAAGGGGACCCAACGAAGGGTGGTAGATAGGAGTGAGTGTGTTCAGGAGCAATGCTGAGGGGCAAAAAATAATAGGACCAGATCATATATTTGACCCCTCTAGGAGTCCAGCTACGGCCGATATAAACTATTTTCGACAGTTTTTGTGTTTTTGTATGGAGACCCAAAGAAGGGTGGTTGATATCGGGTAGGTGTGTTCGGAAGAAATGTTGAAGGGCTAAAAATAATAAGACCAGCTTATATATTTGACCCCTCTAGGAGTCCAGCTACGGCCGATAAAAACTATTTTCGACAGGTTTTGTTTTTTTTTCTATGGGCATCCAAAGGAGGGTAGCAGATAGGGGTTGGATGTGTTCGGAAGAAATGCTGAAGGGCAAATAATAATAGGACCAGCTCATACATTTGACCCCTCTATGAGTTCACCTACGGCCGATATAAACTATTTTCGTCAGTTTTTGTATGCGGACCCAAATAAGGGTGGCAAATAGGGGGTAGGTGTGTTGGGAAAAAATATTGAAAGGCTAAAAATAATAGGACCAGCTCACACATTTGATTTCTCTAGAAATTCAGCTACGGCCGATATAAGCTATTTTCGACAGTTCTTGTGTTTTTTGAATGGGGACCCAAAGAAGGGTGGCATATAGGGGGTAGGTGTGTTCGGAAGAAATGTTAAGAGGCAAAAAATAATAGGATCAGCTCATATATTAAACCCTTTTAGGAGTCCAGCTACGGCCAATATTAACTATTATCGACAGTTTCTTCATTATGTTTGTTCGCTCGTTCGTAGAAAATTAATGTTCGTTCGATCGTTCGCAGAAAATTGATGTACGTTCGTTCTTTCGTAGAAAATTGATGTTCGTTCGTTCGTTCGAAGAAAATAGTTGTTCGTTCGTTCGTTCGTAGAAGATAGTTGTTCGTTTGATCGTTCGTAGAAAATCGAAATTAAAATTTTGTGCGTTCGTTCGTTCGCAGAATTTTTGGTTAATGGTTATACATGGTTAATACAAAATCTGCAAAAAAAAAAGAAGAAATTTATAAAAACTGTCAGTTTTCATCTAAAATTTCATAGAATATTGAAGAAATGCATGAACATTTAAAAACTTATAAAAGATGCGTAAAAACGTATGTTCATTCAAAATGAAAATGAGTCGAAACTTCATTGATGAACTATTAATTTGTATATATTTACCTCAGCAATTCGTTTAAAAACTGATAGAAAGTATTACAAACAAAATTACAATAATCTGGCAATGTACATCTTATTTCCAAAATATATTCTCAGTGTATGTGTAAAGAAAGAACATAATCAAAGAAATACAACTTTGATAGTTTTTTAATTTCATTTTTTCAACAACTTATCTGTTTTAACGTCTCTTGTTTTTCGTCATTATTGCCATCTTTGCTTTGGATTAGAATCATAAAAGAATTTAATATTTCATTAGTTACTAAGTACTTAATATATTGATAAACTTAAAAATTTAAAAATAAATAATATTTCTTTGACTCAGATGGAGTTCTTTGAAGTTTAGTGTTCCACAGTAAAAACAAAAAAAAAAATGAGAAGTTATTTGTGTACATTTTAGAAAAGGCAAGCAGCATATACGATGTTGATCAGGAATTTAAAAGATGGTATAACTAGACGTTGGCAGTCAGGTGGTAAGCATAAAGACTGGTATGTGTTTAGTGTTGATTTTAACTTTGACAGTATTTTGAATTTCTACTACAGTAGATTCTTACAAATTCATAAATTTGCATTTGAGCTGCCACCTCTACTTGTTCGATCGTGCCCAAATTCCTTACTCTATTCAAAAATTTCAGATTGACGTCTATGTACTTTTCATGGTAGCTTTTCTCTTTTCTAAGATTATCGTAGATTTTCTAATTCGTACCATGGTATGCCACACCCACTTATCCAAAACTTCTGAAGTACTTTTTTTTTACTCAAAATATTTTTCTCCGTCTAGCTTGTATGAATTTTTTATTTCTCTTTTCGGCCGTCACCTCTCTGCAGACAATGACAAACCTCAGAGACTAAAAAATTCTTGAGAACATAAACCGTTCGGAGTCGTCATAAAGTTCTCTATCAATATGTGATCAAACACGCACAACACAATCGATCATAAGAAGCTCGACCAATTTTGTTTTCAATTTCTTACTCCGGAAGTCGACTTGACACACTTAATTATTTATGTATTTACTTTAAAGGCTATCAGTAAAATACCCGATCTGCTATAAGCATGTTTTATATCATAAAATTTTTATTAATATATTCTTTATGATATCGATGGCAAAAAATTAGATTAATTTAAATTTTTGTTATATTTGTACTGTATTTTTTAACTTTTTCACAAATGTAGTATACAATATATAGAGAACTTAAATGAAAGGCGTTAATGTCCAATTTTCCATGGCAAAAATCTTCCAACCAATTTTTGATCTTCCAATCAAAGATAATTTTTTGCCATATCGGGTGATAATGCTTTAAGCTTTTTTAAAAACTATTTCTAAACCGATGTCACAAAATATTACCATAATGCTAATGATTGAAGTTGCTTCACTTTCCACCAGTCCCAGAACTAGAGACAACCTCTTCCGGTTGCCTTCTAAAGTTAAAACTTTTCTACCAATCATTGAACACACACATGCTACAAGAAATGTTAGCAACCTGATCGCCGGTAATATTATACTAAACACACGAACTCTCTGAAGTGTAACTGATGGATCAACATCAAAAGCACTTTTGGATTAAAGTCGACCGTATGGTTAATTCTAAGGCCAAGAATTTTAGCCAATAATATCGAGTTACCGCAAAGGCACTCGATGTATAATATTGGTCGATGTAAACAGCTGCCAGCTGCGATTGATAGAACTACCACACGAAAAAAAAAAATGTTTTACAGACATTGCTTATGCTCAGCGCCATTTTCTACTAAAATGGTTGTACTATTTATTATTTTTTTCTTTTTAGAAGAAGTACCAGCTGCTTCTAAAGTTTAACTTTAAAAGTGAATAAATGGAGAAAATGTATTAAAACTGAGTGAATGTCAAAATTTTAACAGCAACAAAGCCTAACCATGTTAGTCTAATTGTCTCAAAGAAAGTCTCCGAAAAATGCTTAAATTCTTAACACGGTTTCACACGTGTCTGTCAAAAATTTGGTCAAACAATTTTTGTTTTATTTTTTTTTTTTAAATAAAATCAAAATTAATGACGGCGTTGCCAAAGTATTCGTTGTGTCCAAAAGTGCGTCACAACTATAACTCTTTGTAACCTTTCAGAGCTAAATATCTCTCAATGGAGAGGATCACTTAAAAATTTAACGTGTTTGTTGATGCTCACAAATATTTGCCCAACCCTAGGCTCGTTTCACTTGTTGCTGCGATCAATGTCATTGTTGGGATTTAAGTTGTTGTGTTTTTTTTTTTTTATTTTGTCAATATTTGATCGTTGATCAAGTGATTGCTTGAGTTTTGTGTATTTTATTTGTTGAGCATTGTTTATAATTTGAAAGGATAAAGAATGGTTTGCAACTAGAGTGTAAAAGTTCCAAGATCGTCAAAAGGCACAGAAAACAAAAGGTAAAAGACACAAAAAAAAACAAAAGAGTTGAGTGAATATTGGTTATGCAATATTGAACAAGCGCTTGTAGACTTCCGGTTCAGAAGTATTACTGTAACTTCTTTGTTAGAAAATAGTGTAAATATTGTTAAGAGAGGCGGCTAAAAAAAATGTAGTTTTGTGCTTGAAGATAAACTCAGGCAAACAATTCGTTTGATTTTAAGCACATTTTGATAGCACTAAATTATTATTTTAGTAACTTTACTTAAAAATATTTAAAATAGTTCCTTGCATCAAATTTTTTTGTTTAAGATTTTAAAATCTACATCTAAAGTATACAGCTGCTATCTATAGCTGCATGCCGCAGCAAACTATTGCCCAGCTGACCACATTGGCGCCAGTCTGGCCTATTGTACGTTTTTCGCCTCTTTATGAATTGCTTTTATTTTTTGAGTGGTGCAAATAAGTGTGACCTTTACAGATCCTTACAAGGCCTACTTGTCACCCATTATTTATTGTCAATTAGATTGGTATAGAGACAATAGAATTGCATCAATGCACTCTATTATGTACACAGCTGCTGCTCCTCCTTTCCTTTTTTCCTATCAATTTTAGGTTTCGGTCAACGTTAAGGATGCCTTTTCCACGCCTTTGATATCGTTCCGCACTGAATTGACAGTCAAAGACAACTGTTGATGACAATAGATTGCTTTGCTATGGTTGGTCAGCTGCAAAATAGCTATTGCGAAAATATTAGTTATTGTATTAGGCTTGATATAAGCCCAGTATAATAATTAGTATAAAAAAGCATTTTTTTTTTGTTTTGTTTTTTGTTTGCTACGTGTAATTTAAATTGCATTATATGTTCTTACATTAAAAAATCATTCTTTGGTTGGGTAATTGGTAATTGGCTCGGTAATCGGTTGGTAATCGCTTCGATAATTTGTTGGTAATCGCTCATGGGTTGGTAATCGCTTCGGTAATCGGTTGGTAATGGCTTCAGTAGTTGGTAATCTGTTGGTAATAGCTTCGGTAGTTGGTAATCTGTTGGTAATCGCTTCGATAATCGTTAATTGGTCGGTTATCGCTTTGTTGTTGGTCGGTTATCGCTTTTTAATCGGTTGGTTATCGCTTCGGTAATTGGTCATCTGTTGGTTATCGCTTCGGTAATCGGTAATTGGTTAGGTAAACGGTTGGTATTCGCTCTGTAATCGGTAATTGGTTCAGTAATCGGTTGGTAATCGCCTCGGTAATAACAAAAAAAAGCTCACGAAACATGTTTGCCTAGCATAAGCACGGCATAAGTAATGCTGTACAATACAACAGAATGAACAGCTAAAAGCGTGATGAATTCGCTAACAGCGTGATGATATCGTTAACAGCGCGATGATACCGCTAACAGCGTGGTGATATCGTTAACAGAGTGGTGATATCGCAATTTTATAGTTTTACTCTCTACCATAATGTGCCAAAAGATTTCATTTCAAAAATCCTAAACACGCTCAAGGTGGTAGTCAATCACCTTGCGTTTAAAAATTAAAAAATTTTGATCGCTCTACAATGTTTCACTCTCACTATTTTTGATTGAAAGCAACTACAAAAAATTTTTAACGTCGTTTAAATGACCACCGTGTGACCTCAACCTTTAAGGGAGGTTTTAGGCAACTATTTTTTGAAAATCAAACCTTTTTTTAAATGATTTTTGTTGTACAACTATTCGAAAGTATGCAAAAAAAAAAAAATTCAAATCAATCCCGCTTAAAATACAGATGCCACAGCGCTTAAAGCCCGGTGCGCCAGAGTATCAATCCAACAAATGGAAAAAGCAGTTAAAACGCGCTATGTTCGCTTTATGTGTGTATGTAAAAGTGAATGTGTGTATGGAATGTTTCTATGTATATACCTATACTATATAAACCATACCATGTAAGAAAAAAAAAATCTTTAATATGTTTTGATTTGGAATTTGACCGCCTTGATGCTTTTAAAGTTACAAGCTTAAAATGCGTTTTTCTCGAAACATACTTTTTCAAAACAGCTCACACTACCCGATTTTACTTTTTTTTCTTATCTTCACATCTTTTACAAAAATGAGCGCCTTTAAAAAATTTGTCTAGATTTTACACGCAATAATATGGTCAAATATTACATAAATTTTCCGACAATTTTTTTCTACGATTCATAATTTTCCATATTTTCATTCCATATTGCTAAAAGATGTGCATTAGGGGTCTATTTTCGAACGCATTTTTGTTTTTTTTTTTAAACAATCTTTAGTTGCGCTATTATGTGGGCCGATTTTCACCTTATTTGAAGGACACCAACTTCAGCGCCATCTTTATATATAAAAAATATATAATAACAAGCAAAAAAAAATTTTTTACTTAAACTAATAATGTAAAATTAACATGCTAATGGAAGTTTTTTTTTATATACGAAAACTTTTTAGAAAACATCTTCTAAAGTTTGCTTTAATTTTAACTGCTTTTGCCTAAAACCTCTCTTAAGGCAATACATGGTTGAGTTCCTAAATGCACTTATGCAAGGCATCAGTGACTTTTTCTCTACAAAACTTCACAACTAAAACGTACTTAAAAATAATAATCTAGTTGCGCAGTTTTAGTAAATCACCTAAGCACCAATTCCAAGAAAAAGTCACTGATGCTTTGTATAAATGCGCTAAGGAACCCAGCCTATGTCAAACGAAATAAAAAATATTTCTTTCTTTTGTTTTGTTTAGTCTTTAAGCTCAGCACTGCTTTTATATGTATCTCAGTTTTCGCCTTGCCCGAGGCTAGCTGAGCAGAAAATGAGAGGAGTAGAGAGCAACATGGAGTTTATTGAAACTCTCGCAGCACAAACACGTGAAAGAAAACGATCAAGCAATTCATGGCAGCGGGGATAATTTTTTCAAAATCTTAACACTTTAATTAAACATACTTATTACTAAAATATTGAAATAAAAATAGCCGTATACTGTATCGTAGCAAAAATATGATATTTTAAGAATTGTACCATAAAAATCGATCCAGTACTCTTGGAGTTTACCTGGAAACAAAATTGTTCACTTCAAATTTTTAATAATAGAATCGAAGATATGTAAATAATTCATTGTAAACGTCAACTGTTTTCTTTAACTTTCATAAATCTTTATAGTGGTTTAAATCAAAATGTTAAGATGCTTAAGATTTTTATCATAACAAATCCTTATTATAACAACCCAAACATATTCAAACCCTCAAAATTTATACTTTGGGCAGCATTTTATTTCTTCAACTGTTTACTTCTTTAGGCAAATTCAATAAAATTGCGATAAAACTCACATCAACTGAAACTGCACTATTATATGTTCCGCAATAGTTCAACTTAAATCTGTTGAGAGCTCCATCAGTTTTTTTTTTTTCTATTCTTTTAAAGCTGTTGTGAAAGCAAAAATTTAATGGGAACCCAGCCAGAATATACATCATTAACAGTGTTTCGTAATAACAATAGCAAATGATCTTGAGTAATTGTTATAATTTTTGCTTTAAAGTTTGGTGCTATAAGCTGTTTACTAAGATATCAAATATTTATGTCTTTTCAGCACTTTGTCTTGAGTTGAGGTGCTGAAATACTGGCAAAATTAAACTTGACAGATGTCAATGAATTGTCAGCAAAAATGCTTTCATCTCCACAATATTTTTATATGAATGTTTATAAGAGTTGAATTGTTCAATTGAATGATCACTATATTGCTACTCTTCTTATGCAATTGTTTTTTTTAAGTTGTTTATACAATGATATATTTCAATTACTTCTTTAATTGAGAAAAAAAAAACACGTTTTCCAATTTCTTTTTTTTTAATTTTAAAGTTTATAATTTCCAAGTATGTAAACATTTCTTTAACGGATTGTTATTGTCTGCTATCATAAACTATTATCAAATAGAAGTGAGATAAATTTTTCACAAACAGTAGTGATTGTTGTTAATTTTTATTTGTTTATGCATTTTCTTATGCAGCACTCCTGTTCAAGTCTCCAATGAACCTCAAATATTGTGTTAAGTTAAAAATGCTAATTAAGAATTGCACTCATATGTGAACACCCACGCGCTAAAGTCGCGGTGGTCCCACTGATAAGTCTTTTCTTTCAATCCCCACCTGGTAGTAAGGCGCCTTCAATTTTTACAAATTAGCATAAGCTACTTCTTGCCTTTCAAAGCTTGTGTTAAATAGCTACTAGTTAGTAATAAATATCTACATATCATATTAACATATTGAATATTAACATATCATGAGTTGCACAGACAATTTTGAAGTTTTACATAAATTACATAAAATTGTATTCCCCATATAAAAAACAAATTTTTTTTTTGTCAGTAAAAACCAAAACCTTGGAAATTTTTAGTGAAAAATAAAGTATAAACAATAAAATCTAATGAATAAAGTACAAAAAATGAGAAATAATGATTAAAGTATAAAGTACAAAGTACAAAGTACAAAGTATAAAGTATAAAGTATAAAGTATTAAGTATAAAGTATAAAGTATAAAGTATAAAGTATATAGTATAAAGTATAAAGTATAAAGTATAAAGTATAAAGTATAAAGTATAAAGTATAAAGTATAAAGTATAAAGTATAAAGTATAAAGTATAAAGTATAAAGTATAAAGTATAAAGTATAAAGTATAAAGTATAAAGTATAAAGTATAAAGTATAAAGTATAAAGTATAAAGTATAAAGTATAAAGTATAAAGTATAAAGTATAAAGTATAAAGTATAAAGTATAAAGTATAAAGTATAAAGTATAAAGTATAAAGTATAAAGTATAAAGTATAAAGTATAAAGTATAAAGTATAAAGTATAAAGTATAAAGTATAAAGTATAAAGTATAAAGTATAAAGTATAAAGTATAAAGTATAAAGTATAAAGTATAAAGTATAAAGTATAAAGTATAAAGTATAAAGTATAAAGTATAAAGTATAAAGTATAAAGTATAAAGTATAAAGTATAAAGTATAAAGTATAAAGTATAAAGTATAAAGTATAAAGTATAAAGTATAAAGTATAAAGTATAAAGTATAAAGTATAAAGTATAAAGTATAAAGTATAAAGTATAAAGTATAAAGTATAAAGTATAAAGTATAAAGTATAAAGTATAAAGTATAAAGTATAAAGTATAAAGTATAAAGTATAAAGTATAAAGTATAAAGTATAAAGTATAAAGTATAAAGTATAAAGTATAAAGTATAAAGTATAAAGTATAAAGTATAAAGTATAAAGTATAAAGTATAAAGTATAAAGTATAAAGTATAAAGTATAAAGTATAAAGTATAAAGTATAAAGTATAAAGTATAAAGTATAAAGTATAAAGTATAAAGTATAAAGTATAAAGTATAAAGTATAAAGTATAAAGTATAAAGTATAAAGTATAAAGTATAAAGTATAAAGTATAAAGTATAAAGTATAAAGTATAAAGTATAAAGTATAAAGTATAAAGTATAAAGTATAAAGTATAAAGTATAAAGTATAAAGTATAAAGTATAAAGTATAAAGTATAAAGTATAAAGTATAAAGTATAAAGTATAAAGTATAAAGTATAAAGTATAAAGTATAAAGTATAAAGTATAAAGTATAAAGTATAAAGTATAAAGTATAAAGTATAAAGTATAAAGTATAAAGTATAAAGTATAAAGTATAAAGTATAAAGTATAAAGTATAAAGTATAAAGTATAAAGTATAAAGTATAAAGTATAAAGTATAAAGTATAAAGTATAAAGTATAAAGTATAAAGTATAAAGTATAAAGTATAAAGTATAAAGTATAAAGTATAAAGTATAAAGTATAAAGTATAAAGTATAAAGTATAAAGTATAAAGTATAAAGTATAAAGTATAAAGTATAAAGTATAAAGTATAAAGTATAAAGTATAAAGTATAAAGTATAAAGTATAAAGTATAAAGTATAAAGTATAAAGTATAAAGTATAAAGTATAAAGTATAAAGTATAAAGTATAAAGTATAAAGTATAAAGTATAAAGTATAAAGTATAAAGTATAAAGTATAAAGTATAAAGTATAAAGTATAAAGTATAAAGTATAAAGTATAAAGTATAAAGTATAAAGTATAAAGTATAAAGTATAAAGTATAAAGTATAAAGTATAAAGTATAAAGTATAAAGTATAAAAGTATAAAGTATAAAGTATAAAGTATAAAGTATAAAGTATAAAGTATAAAGTATAAAGTATAAAGTATAAAGTATAAAGTATAAAGTATAAAGTATAAAGTATAAAGTATAAAGTATAAAGTATAAAGTATAAAGTATAAAGTATAAAGTATAAAGTATAAAGTATAAAGTATAAAGTATAAAGTATAAAGTATAAAGTATAAAGTATAAAGTATAAAGTATAAAGTATAAAGTATAAAGTATAAAGTATAAAGTATAAAGTATAAAGTATAAAGTATAAAGTATAAAGTATAAAGTATAAAGTATAAAGTATAAAGTATAAAGTATAAAGTATAAAGTATAAAGTATAAAGTATAAAGTATAAAGTATAAAGTATAAAGTATAAAGTATAAAGTATAAAGTATAAAGTATAAAGTATAAAGTATAAAGTATAAAGTATAAAGTATAAAGTATAAAGTATAAAGTATAAAGTATAAAGTATAAAGTATAAAGTATAAAGTATAAAGTATAAAGTATAAAGTATAAAGTATAAAGTATAAAGTATAAAGTATAAAGTATAAAGTATAAAGTATAAAGTATAAAGTATAAAGTATAAAGTATAAAGTATAAAGTATAAAGTATAAAGTATAAAGTATAAAGTATAAAGTATAAAGTATAAAGTATAAAGTATAAAGTATAAAGTATAAAGTATAAAGTATAAAGTATAAAGTATAAAGTATAAAGTATAAAGTATAAAGTATAAAGTATAAAGTATAAAGTATAAAGTATAAAGTATAAAGTATAAAGTATAAAGTATAAAGTATAAAGTATAAAGTATAAAGTATAAAGTATAAAGTATAAAGTATAAAGTATAAAGTATAAAGTATAAAGTATAAAGTATAAAGTATAAAGTATAAAGTATAAAGTATAAAGTATAAAGTATAAAGTATAAAGTATAAAGTATAAAGTATAAAGTATAAAGTATAAAGTATAAAGTATAAAGTATAAAGTATAAAGTATAAAGTATAAAGTATAAAGTATAAAGTATAAAGTATAAAGTATAAAGTATAAAGTATAAAGTATAAAGTATAAAGTATAAAGTATAAAGTATAAAGTATAAAGTATAAAGTATAAAGTATAAAGTATAAAGTATAAAGTATAAAGTATAAAGTATAAAGTATAAAGTATAAAGTATAAAGTATAAAGTATAAAGTATAAAGTATAAAGTATAAAGTATAAAGTATAAAGTATAAAGTATAAAGTATAAAGTATAAAGTATAAAGTATAAAGTATAAAGTATAAAGTATAAAGTATAAAGTATAAAGTATAAAGTATAAAGTATAAAGTATAAAGTATAAAGTATAAAGTATAAAGTATAAAGTATAAAGTATAAAGTATAAAGTATAAAGTATAAAGTATAAAGTATAAAGTATAAAGTATAAAGTATAAAGTATAAAGTATAAAGTATAAAGTATAAAGTATAAAGTATAAAGTATAAAGTATAAAGTATAAAGTATAAAGTATAAAGTATAAAGTATAAAGTATAAAGTATAAAGTATAAAGTATAAAGTATAAAGTATAAAGTATAAAGTATAAAGTATAAAGTATAAAGTATAAAGTATAAAGTATAAAGTATAAAGTATAAAGTATAAAGTATAAAGTATAAAGTATAAAGTATAAAGTATAAAGTATAAAGTATAAAGTATAAAGTATAAAGTATAAAGTATAAAGTATAAAGTATAAAGTATAAAGTATAAAGTATAAAGTATAAAGTATAAAGTATAAAGTATAAAGTATAAAGTATAAAGTATAAAGTATAAAGTATAAAGTATAAAGTATAAAGTATAAAGTATAAAGTATAAAGTATAAAGTATAAAGTATAAAGTATAAAGTATAAAGTATAAAGTATAAAGTATAAAGTATAAAGTATAAAGTATAAAGTATAAAGTATAAAGTATAAAGTATAAAGTATAAAGTATAAAGTATAAAGTATAAAGTATAAAGTATAAAGTATAAAGTATAAAGTATAAAGTATAAAGTATAAAGTATAAAGTATAAAGTATAAAGTATAAAGTATAAAGTATAAAGTATAAAGTATAAAGTATAAAGTATAAAGTATAAAGTATAAAGTATAAAGTATAAAGTATAAAGTATAAAGTATAAAGTATAAAGTATAAAGTATAAAGTATAAAGTATAAAGTATAAAGTATAAAGTATAAAGTATAAAGTATAAAGTATAAAGTATAAAGTATAAAGTATAAAGTATAAAGTATAAAGTATAAAGTATAAAGTATAAAGTATAAAGTATAAAGTATAAAGTATAAAGTATAAAGTATAAAGTATAAAGTATAAAGTATAAAGTATAAAGTATAAAGTATAAAGTATAAAGTATAAAGTATAAAGTATAAAGTATAAAGTATAAAGTATAAAGTATAAAGTATAAAGTATAAAGTATAAAGTATAAAGTATAAAGTATAAAGTATAAAGTATAAAGTATAAAGTATAAAGTATAAAGTATAAAGTATAAAGTATAAAGTATAAAGTATAAAGTATAAAGTATAAAGTATAAAGTATAAAGTATAAAGTATAAAGTATAAAGTATAAAGTATAAAGTATAAAGTATAAAGTATAAAGTATAAAGTATAAAGTATAAAGTATAAAGTATAAAGTATAAAGTATAAAGTATAAAGTATAAAGTATAAAGTATAAAGTATAAAGTATAAAGTATAAAGTATAAAGTATAAAGTATAAAGTATAAAGTATAAAGTATAAAGTATAAAGTATAAAGTATAAAGTATAAAGTATAAAGTATAAAGTATAAAGTATAAAGTATAAAGTATAAAGTATAAAGTATAAAGTATAAAGTATAAAGTATAAAGTATAAAGTATAAAGTATAAAGTATAAAGTATAAAGTATAAAGTATAAAGTATAAAGTATAAAGTATAAAGTATAAAGTATAAAGTATAAAGTATAAAGTATAAAGTATAAAGTATAAAGTATAAAGTATAAAGTATAAAGTATAAAGTATAAAGTATAAAGTATAAAGTATAAAGTATAAAGTATAAAGTATAAAGTATAAAGTATAAAGTATAAAGTATAAAGTATAAAGTATAAAGTATAAAGTATAAAGTATAAAGTATAAAGTATAAAGTATAAAGTATAAAGTATAAAGTATAAAGTATAAAGTATAAAGTATAAAGTATAAAGTATAAAGTATAAAGTATAAAGTATAAAGTATAAAGTATAAAGTATAAAGTATAAAGTATAAAGTATAAAGTATAAAGTATAAAGTATAAAGTATAAAGTATAAAGTATAAAGTATAAAGTATAAAGTATAAAGTATAAAGTATAAAGTATAAAGTATAAAGTATAAAGTATAAAGTATAAAGTATAAAGTATAAAGTATAAAGTATAAAGTATAAAGTATAAAGTATAAAGTATAAAGTATAAAGTATAAAGTATAAAGTATAAAGTATAAAGTATAAAGTATAAAGTATAAAGTATAAAGTATAAAGTATAAAGTATAAAGTATAAAGTATAAAGTATAAAGTATAAAGTATAAAGTATAAAGTATAAAGTATAAAGTATAAAGTATAAAGTATAAAGTATAAAGTATAAAGTATAAAGTATAAAGTATAAAGTATAAAGTATAAAGTATAAAGTATAAAGTATAAAGTATAAAGTATAAAGTATAAAGTATAAAGTATAAAGTATAAAGTATAAAGTATAAAGTATAAAGTATAAAGTATAAAGTATAAAGTATAAAGTATAAAGTATAAAGTATAAAGTATAAAGTATAAAGTATAAAGTATAAAGTATAAAGTATAAAGTATAAAGTATAAAGTATAAAGTATAAAGTATAAAGTATAAAGTATAAAGTATAAAGTATAAAGTATAAAGTATAAAGTATAAAGTATAAAGTATAAAGTATAAAGTATAAAGTATAAAGTATAAAGTATAAAGTATAAAGTATAAAGTATAAAGTATAAAGTATAAAGTATAAAGTATAAAGTATAAAGTATAAAGTATAAAGTATAAAGTATAAAGTATAAAGTATAAAGTATAAAGTATAAAGTATAAAGTATAAAGTATAAAGTATAAAGTATAAAGTATAAAGTATAAAGTATAAAGTATAAAGTATAAAGTATAAAGTATAAAGTATAAAGTATAAAGTATAAAGTATAAAGTATAAAGTATAAAGTATAAAGTATAAAGTATAAAGTATAAAGTATAAAGTATAAAGTATAAAGTATAAAGTATAAAGTATAAAGTATAAAGTATAAAGTATAAAGTATAAAGTATAAAGTATAAAGTATAAAGTATAAAGTATAAAGTATAAAGTATAAAGTATAAAGTATAAAGTATAAAGTATAAAGTATAAAGTATAAAGTATAAAGTATAAAGTATAAAGTATAAAGTATAAAGTATAAAGTATAAAGTATAATGTATAAAGTATAAAGTATAAGTACAATGTATAAGTATACAGTATAATGTATAAAGTATAATGTATATAGTATAAAGTTTAAAGAGAACACTTTCAGTTAAGGCCGGCAATACATTTAGAGGAAAGTAAGAAAGAGTGATATGGAGGTGATGGTTTTTATTAGAAGAAATCAGTTGAGAGCTTTAAAAATTTCGCTTTTGGTAAAATATTTACTAATGTTTAACAAATAATGTTATTTTTTTATAAAAACAAAGATGGCGCTGGCTACAACGATTGCTGTAAGGGACCTCTTTTCGCACTGCGGGCACTCTGCTGACTCCTAGGTTAACCCGAAAAAAAATTTACAATTTATGAAAATATTTCCTATCTGAATGAGACAGAATTTTAAAAAAGTCTTTTTTAATAATTTACACGTACTTGGAAAAAAAATTGCATTTTATACTAATTTTTTGTTTTCAATTTTGAATAAAACGATTTTTAAAAGCTATTTTAAAGATTAGTTTTATTCAGATTGGTGAAAATGTTATTAAAAAATGTCCATCCAAATATTGTGAGGATCGGTAGCAGTTTTTGAGCTAGGTTGCCCGCAGTTGTGAAAAACGTAGTTTTGAGAAAACGACTTGAAAGTTGTACGAAAAAAATTATACGAAGGCATTAGTGTTCAAACCTTAATTAAATAGCTATATAAACACACAAAATAATTATTGCTATCATTCTATGGAATGTTCCCCTTCTTAAATATACCGGTTTGTGCATATAAAATAAATGCTTTAATAAAATAGCAGCTGCAGTAACTTGATTTTTTATATTATATCGAACTCACGCTCGGGTCTCTTTTCAAGCCTATAACTTTCTTAATATTCAAGATTATATTTAAAGTCACTTGAATGAAATCGGTTCTGGGATACCTCTAAATGTATCGCCGCCCTTAAGGTGAAGGAAAAAGTTCGTAACAAATGATGTTTTTGGTAAGAAATCAAAAATAGTCCATCATTTATATGAAAAATAGTGTTCACATTTATATATATAATGTTCCAAGCCCCCAGAATTACCTATAAAATCTGAAAAATTAAAAATGTTCCGATTTCCAGACCTGTGTATTTAGTAAAATATAAATATTCCATGTTTCAATAGCAATGTTTTATTTTTATTTATAATTGTATCTTTATTTATAAATTGAGGAATATACAAACGTTGTCTTAAATTATTTATAAATACTTAAAATTATATCACAGCGCATTAAATTTCATGCGAATTTCTTATATAACTAAATACTACTATGAATATTGATAAATGTTTAATTAAAAAATACTACAATATAGAGAGATTTTTAATACTTCAGTTTTTGTTTTTTAAGTACAAAATAAAAGATTCTTTAAGATTTGCTCCTTTATAGAGAAGGATTTCGAAATGGAATGTTTTGTTTAAAATACTGAAATTGACCTAAGATCACTTTTAAGGAGCAGCTTATGCTGCTGGTTGTTGTTGTTGTTGTCTTAGTTTTCTACTACCTTTCCGGCTGCTTAAATTATTGCTTGCATTACGAATTACATTGGCCGAATTTCCGCGATTATTACGTTTATTATGGTTTTTGCGTTGACGCACAGACTGATTCAATGTAATTTCTAAGCTATTTGTGGACACTGGTCTGCTTTCATCTAGCGAATTAGTTAAAAGACTATCATCTTGTTTGGAAGCTGATGCAGCGGAACTTGCACTTCTACTATCAAGAGTCACTTCGCCAGTGCGCCTAGTGTGCGTACGCAGGATCTTCAGTATAGCGCGTAGAAAGTTAAAGTAGCGAAATTTGGCGAATTTCAGATCAATCGGATTGACTTCCTGCAGTTCTGCAGACTGATGTTGCTGCTGATGACGCTGATGGTGTGAAGCTTGAACTGCGTAGAGATGTCTTAGATTCGTTTGAAACTTGAGACGCTTCTCCACCGCATCGCGAGACAAAAAATTAAGACGCAGTCGACGCTTTTGTACACCAGAAGTGTTACTATTCTGTGCTGAAGTATTATTAATGGCTGTCTCAATTTCACATAGAATACTGCGTGCGCTTTGCTTAAGTTTCAGCAGCTCCTTGGATGTTTCGCTCTCGCGTTGTAGCTTCACGTGATCCCATTTCATTTGAGCACGTCGTAGATAGGCGAATGAGGCCACATAAAGCTGCATCTGGCGATGCCAACGTCGCAGAGCCACCTGTGCAATAAATAAGAGAGAGGGAGAGAAATTGTTGTTAGAGAAATGCATTTAAATGGCAAAACTAAGGTTATCTTTGACATTTCGCCAATATTATAGCCTAAAAAAAACAAAATAATTATAAAAAGTAAGGCTTAACAAGGTTAACGCTAAAATAATCCGATTTATAATTTTGCCAATTAATTAACTGAACTTTAAAAGATTAACCGCAATACTATTCTTACAACAATAAAAATATTATCAATAACAACGCCCGGCAGCGAATGTCAACAGCCAGTTTTAATCGCCATCCGCTTAAATGCATTCGTATAAATTTTCAATTAGCACCGTCAAAATGTCAATTATTTAATTGTTGTTGTTGATAAACAAAACATTTTTTCTTCTCACCCTCCATTTCACCCAACAGCCGTTAATAAATATATATTGTAAATAATAACAAAAATAATTAGTATTAAACACTATTATTCTGAATGAAAGTGAAATTGGTACTTAAAAGCTTTTGCATTATTTGTTTTCAATTATTATTTATTTTGTTTTGTTTTGTTTTGTTTTTAGAATACTTGTTGTTATTTTGACAAGCGACTTGTTTGACATTCTGCTGTCAATGCGCTGTCATTGTGCGAGTATTCGTTTCGCTCTTATCTTGCTTGCAGCTCGCTTCACTCGTCGTCGTTAGGCACTCGCACGTAATTGTTTTAATTATTATTTCAACATTCTGTTAACCATTTCACTGAAAGCGTCGCGTCGGGGGAATCCACCGTCACTTCGACATTATCTTAAATAACTATATGATTCATAAATAAAAAAGCATTGTTTATACAATTTGATAGCTTCCAATATAGTCGGATGGGGAGATAGTGGAGTGAGGAAAAGAACAGAGCAGCGATTCTTAACAGTTGAGAGACTTGTAAAAATTAACTTTTTCTGAATTTATAGAGAGAAATTTGAGTCAAAAACGGGGTTTAACACATTTCTGAACTGAGAGAAATATAAGAATAACACAAAATATTTTGGAAAAACTATAACAGTCAATGTAAATGGTAATTTCTAAATTTCGACTACGGGATATTTAAATAAAAAACATTATTCAGTTGTTATTGGAGATCCTCAAGGCAGTTAAAAATGAGCTTAATTTGAAAAGATTTCTTTTAGGTATATTATTTTCGAGAAATTAAGCTATTTTTGAAAACAAAATCTGTTTACAATTTTACAGCTGTCAAAAGTTTGTCAACCCCTGACACAAAGCAATTAAGACGACTGTTTGTTGTGGACTGACTTTGCTTTTAAACTCACAAATAAACAAATATTTAACTTTATCAGCTTTAATTTTATGATCGACAGCTTTTTCAAGTCATTGTTGTGAAAAGTGTCTTTTTATAGAAATGAGTTCTATTCTTAAATATTTTTGTTCAACTACTGATGATAAATGTTTACATATGGCATTTAGTTTTAACATTGTTGTATTACAATTGGTTCACTATTTAAGTTGAACCTTTCTTAATAAGTTGAAATGTTCCTTTACAATTGGAGTCAATAACTAAGCATGTATATTTTATCCATAAAGTTTTAATAAATTTACTACTGATTTGAAATCTTAGACCCAATTTTTGCCAAAAATTAAATATGTATTCAAATATTCAACCTTGTGGTTGTAATTTTTAACTATATGGTTGAAATTTCAAACCTTTATAGTTAAATTGAAATCACTTAGTAGAAAAATAGTTAAATTGAAGTCATTTCATATAAGGAATAAAAAAAAAAAAAAAAAAAAAAAAAGTGAATAGCTCGGTCATGTTACAAAGGATTGCATTTCTTTCTTTTTCTTTTTTAAATTTTAAATAATTTTCTGTCCAATCCTGTTTCGATCTTTTCAATTTTCATTTCCCTTCTAATTTTTATAATTTTCCAAAAAAACCTTAACGAATTCATTTTTTCACAAAAAAAGTTTGGTAAAAATATTTGCTGTTGGAAAAATCTTGAAAAAACAAAAATGGCTTCTTTAATATTCTTTCATATGGTATGCATAAATGTAGGGTTTGTTTAAAGTTTCTATCGTAAAAATTTAAAAAGTTTTATAAATCGAAAAATCAAGCCTAACTGTCATTAAAATTTAAGTTTTTTTCATGTTTATTATTATTCATTTTGTATTTTTGTAATTTTGTTTACATAAAAAAAATTGGTGTAGGGAAAGTATCATGAGCATTTTTCAATTCGTTTGTGAGTTATACCCCTTTAAATACTGCCACAGCAACAACAGCGGCAACTATCGGGTCAAACTTTAGACCTAAGCCATCTACAGATCCAGCTGCACACACACACACACCTAATTTGATCAAAGTCGGTCTAGCTTTTTAGTAGAAGTTCAGTGATAAAGCCATGTACAGAAGAATTTTATATATAACGATATCAAGTTTTCGGTTAAAAGTAAGAAATCTTTTGTGGGCATTTTTTTAAAAATTCATTAAAAATCTTGCTTGAGCCTTCAAAATTGATGTATTATAACGATACTATGTTTAAAAGGTGAAAAATGTACTGCAAACATTACAAAAAACGTAACAAATAACTTCAATCTAAAAAAATTTAAAAAAATTTTATTAAAAGAGTCTGAAAAAGAAAACCATAAGAAAAACCCACTCAAAGTCTCTACACTATATGCAAGTTTTTTTCTGTACGACTTACGGTTCCGACGTTGCAGCTGTTTGAATACATGCACTAATTGTATTTTTTAAGATATTTTAAAAATTTTAACCGTGTATATCTTTTAAAAAGAAATAAAAACAAAAAAAAAAGTATGCAGATATAATACGTTTCAGAAGAACTATCAACCCAGCGAGTTTACAAATTTTCAAAAATTGGTATGTTAGAAACTTGGGCGTTTTGAAATGGAATCACCGATGTTTAATGTACGAATTTTTTCCGTTACAGTTTTATTATGTGTAGATAAATGAGGTCAGATTTTTGACATTTACCGAGAGGAAAAACCATAATAAGAACTTTCAAGTCGGCTTTTGTAAGAGAAGAAAATGTACTGAGTGGCAAAATTGTGGCTAAGTGGCTAAACATGGTTTAGAAATTAAAACTTCGATAGCACTGTACAGCGCGAAAAAAAAACCCGTGGGGTTTATGACTTTTTTTTATGTTTTCGAGGTCGCTGAAACCGAATAAGCCTCTACAATTAATGAAATCAATATTTCCCCTTTTGGGAAAGGCAGGAGAGGTTTCAAATGTATGACTGACCACCATTATTTTTCCAAGAGAAAACTTTTTTTCGTAAAACCTATCCTCTTTGACCCCTCCTGAGGGGGGCTCCCATACAATGAACCCTAACTCTCTACAGTAAATGAAATCGATATTTACCTCTTTGGGGAGGGTAGAAGAGGGTTAATATGTATGACCGACCTCCAGTACTTTTTCAAGTGAAACATTTTTGCCTTTGGGACCTATCCCTCCGACCCCTCCTTAGGAGGGCTCCCATATAATGCACCTTACTGTTAATAAAATCAATATTTCCCCTATTGGGAAGGGTAGGAGAGGGTTAATAAGTGCGACCAACCTCCAGTACTTTTTCAAGTGTAAGATTTTCCCCTTGAGACATGTCCCCTCCGACCCCTCCTTAGGGGGCTCCCATACAGTGCACCCTACTGTTAATAAAATCAATATTTCCCCTATTGGGAAGGGTAGGAGAGGGTTAATAAGTACGACCAACCTCCAGTACTTTTTCAAGTGTAAGATTTTTTTCCTTAGGCTCTATCCCCTCCGACCCCTCCTTAGGAGGGCTCCCATACAAAGTACCCTACTGTTAATGAAATAACATTGTATGGGAGCCCACACCCCTAAGGAGGGTTCGGAGGGGATGGATCCCAAGGGAAAAATGTTACACTTGAAAAAGTACTGGGGATTAGTCGCATATATTAACCCTCTCCAACCCTTCCCAAGAGGGGAAATATTGATTTCATTTCAACACTAGGCTGCATTTTAACCCTCTCCTGCCCTTCCCAAAAGGGGAAACATTGATTTCATTAATTGTAGAGGCTAAGGGTTAACCCTGGACCCGCCTCCAGGGAGAACCTTACGTGGCCCGAAAAAAACTGAATTAATATTCGGTTTCAGCTACCTCAAAAACATAAAAAAAATCATGAAACGCCACGGGTTTTTTTTTTTTTTTGGAAAATTGTTGTGCAGTGTAATTTTTACAAATAGAAATTGTTTCAATTGTTAAAGTTAAGTTTGTAAAATTGAAAAAATTCTTGTTTAAGTACAAATAAGCTTTGTACTTATGGATTTAATCATAAACATACGTAATGATGTACTTATGTAAAATTATATAAAAAGACTTGGCTAGAAGGGTTATATGTTAAATTGCACAAAATATCGGCAATTCGTCATTTAAACAAAATTCGGTAGCTAAACAAGTAAAACTTGGTTGTTTGATCCAAGAACTTGCAAGGCACCAAATTGCCGAAGTCATTGAATAAATTAACATAAGTTTATTGCTTATTTGTCTTAAGTTTTTTTTTTCGGTGTAAACTCATAGTATGATGTAAATGAAATACGATCGTCAAAATCAAAAGAAATATATAATAATTTGGGACAAAAAATCTAAGTACTTTTTTAAGAATAATGTTTATTATATGAAAAGAAAGTAGTACCCTGCACATCTGTTTCTTATAAAATTAAAAGAAACAAGTTTTAAATGATTTTTCAAAAAAGTGCCAGTTCCAAATTATTTTATTGATATCTTGATTTTGTTCATTTTGTATTGTGTTTGGAAAATAATCAAATTTAAAAATTAATAAATATGTATACAATGCCAAACAGCGGCTCCCAACTAAGCAGATATATGTCAGTAGCTGTAAATTTTTTCCTTGGTTTTTTTTTGGAGTTCATGTGTCGCGATCTGTTTAAGCCTTGACAGATTTGAACCGAAACTAAAGTACTTAAATCAAACAAAACAAAAAAAAAAAAAAAAACACACATAAATGTTTATAAAAAAGATAAATAAACAACTCAACCACTCAATCAACGCCCTCAGGGCAACGCGCCGACAATTATTTTACTTGTGTGTGAGTGTGTGTGCTTGTGTTCAACACAAGAGCATGAAAAAAAGGTAGCAACATTTTGTACTTAAAAAACTTTAAAGAAGAGATGAAGTAGACCAAGAAAGTCGGGCTGCACAGGGCTATTTGGGCCACTCAACAGTGTGGCATGGTTTACGAAAGGAAAAGGGCGAAATCGAGTATTAAGAGTAAATTAAGGAGCGTCTTGTATAAAGTCTGAATGTTCCAGTAAAGTAGCAGATGATTTAAAAAAAAAAAATATATGGTAATATTTTAAAAAAACCGTAATAACTGCAAAATATGTAACACTTGCCAGCCTTACTTGTTGCATCTACTCCAACTTGTTCTCGAACTACTTTACAAGCTCCAGTTTAAGCAAATTATTAAAAACTTGTCCCTACTACCAGCACATCAAGCATGTGAAAAATCGTACCTTTGGCGGCTACAACAAACACACGCCAGAGGAGTCAACAAGCTCGAGAAAAAAAAGCCTCACATGACCAAAGTAGTCTTGAGCGTTAAGCACTTTATCGTCTGTCCATGGCAGTCTGTCTGTTCAGCCGTGTGACGTTCGGACTGTAATAATTTCGTGTCTTATTTAATTTCTGTCTTAATTCGAGAACGCATGGCAGTTTCCAAACAGGCAAAAACAACGAACCAACGAACGTATGAACTGTAAGGAACAACAAGTTAAGAAATAGCCTCGTAAAAATCCCACCGTGATCGCACGCTTTTGTTGTTGAAATGATTGTGGGAACGAAATGTGGAAAAAAGCGGGTAACTAAAAAATAAAATTAAAACAAAAGCAGTGAAGAGCATTAAAAGTTTTCAAAACGCACAATAACAAATGAACAGAAATTACGAAATGTTAAAAAAAAGAATTTAAAAATATTTAACTATTATTGCTGTATGTTGGACATACATAAAATTAATTGACTCGATTGGGGTGCGAATTGAGTCAAATGCAGCCCAATAAGTTAAAACAATACTTAAAAAACATTCTAAATTTCTCTGACAAAAATAGGAACGCAGTCATAGCTATCAGGTGTTAAAATTCAGTTAATGGATTAGCGTTAATATGTTATTTTAATTTTTTTTATGTAACTATTTTTCTCCAAATTGTACGGAAAAGTTTTTGAATACTATATTAATTATTTAACAAAAATTAACTTACATTTGAGTTTAATTTTAACACTGGCAGAAATCTATAAGCTTCCTTGTGCAGTGACCACATTCGCATATCGCTGATATTTATTGCGGACGTTATGGCTTTGATGGTTTTCTGCTCTTTGCCGGTACTATTTTGCAGCATGCGTAAAATCTGAAAATAGAAAAACATAAAACAATCATGAAATTATAATGCTTATAAAAGCTTTTTATGTTAGTTAAACGTTTTTTTTTTTAACAAAACTTGAACTTGGGATACCCTGCCAATGTTGAAGATACACTTTATTTTAAGAAAGTAAAATATTTTATAATGAAACTGGATTATAGCAAAGTTTAATTTTTGTGTATAATAAAATAATATTGGCATAATAAAAATTAAAAAAAAAAATACAAAATAAATCAGCCAGACATCTGGGTACTGCTTAGAACCAAGATCAACAACAAGTTTATGACTCAGTTGAGTTATACATACTGGTTACATATACATAAGAGTGAGTAAAAAAATCTTTAAAAAGTTCACCCCTTTTTGAAGGCTTAAGAGCTTTTAAGCACCATTAACTTTTTTTTTTTTTTGACAACCAAAAACAGACCATATTGTCTTTTCATGATAAGTTATTTATATACGCCGAGTGAAAAAACCACAGTAAAAACATACAAGTTGGCTTTTATGAAAGAAAAATGTTCTGATAAGGAAAGGTCCCCAGGTGACACTCACCGATTTGAATAATTTTTGGATATGTGATAGAGGACAAAAATCTAAGGTCGACGTATTTTTTTATACGTTTACGGTTTCAAAATGACGTTTTAAAATCAGCGAAAATTTCGTTTTTTTGCCACAATTTCACTATTTTCCATAAAAATATATACAAATTTGGTATCAAACGAAAGGTATTTTAAGGCCACACATGATGTCATCCGTTTTGGAGAAATAAATTTCATTGTAATTTTTTCAGTATTTAGTCGATATCATAAGGAGCGCATTTTCGAAATTGTTTCATTTTCGTTTATATTTGATTTAAAAGAATTCTAAAAGTTACCTTTTTTTTTTTTTTTAAATTTTGAAGTTTTTTTATTAAAATTCTACTTATTAAAATATACATTTACTTTCTTAAAAAAATTTCTTTTAGAGATGAAGGCCACAATATGGGTATCAAAAATTTTGTTTTTTCTCTAAATTTCCGTATGTGGAAATATTTGATCGGAAAAGTTTATGTTTAACAGGGCAACTTTGTGCTTTTAACTTGTTTGCACGAAGGAATGAGAAAAAATCATCGGAAATTTAAAAATATGACTTTCTATGTAAATATCTCCGTTGGTTTTCAGCATATATCACAAAATTTTTTTGTGTTATAAAGTTTAATAAAAGTACTTGCCAAAAAATAGTTTAACAATACCAATTACTGTACTGTACATTTGTATTTTCAATATTTTTTCCAAAAAAAGCCCAAAATAATCAATGTTTCCTCAAAAAATTACGTAAAATTTGTTTTTGTTGTAAAAATAATTTAAATTAAAAATTGCATTTTAAACTCCCTTTCACATGGCATGACATTTATTAGCAAAAATTGATTCAGTTTTAAACAAAAATTTATTTACTATTTCTATCATAAAAAAACACTTTCGATTTTTTTGATGAAACTAATTTTTTTAAAAATGTTCTTTCAATAATTTTTAAAAAAGAGTATAGATAGCTTCAAAAATTATTTATTTGAAAAAAATATCCTTATATTCTTTTCCAATCAAAAGTTATTACTAAAAACATATTTTCATACCATGTGGATCTGTATTAACAAAACTCCTTTTCAGTTAATTATTAAGTTTCTATATCCTTCCCATTCTCATTTTAACAATAATCATGCTCATTTTGAAAATTTTAAAAGAAACAAATATGTTTTATACTTTTCAGTTATTAACTCTCACTCTCAGAACTCACGACTCTCACTCTCAGAACTCAGAACTATTAACTCTCTCAGAACTCACGTTAAAATCTACTATATCAGGATTTCGAAATATCCTAAACGAAATGTGTGAAAAACACGAATTTTCGTTATTTCATATTCTTCAAATATGAATTTACATTTGTTCGTATTTTATTATATAACAACACAGTGAAATTTGAAGCTTAAATTCGCTTAAGCAACATTTTCATACTTGATTCAGTTGAAACTCCGAAATTGTACTTATCCGAAATGCATAACACACTTAAGTAATGCCTCACTGATATTTTTTTCCATTTCACTCCTATATAATTCAAAAACTTCACTGGATATAATTATTTCACTGTTACACCTTATAATTAATGAAAAAACTGCTGTGTTATACAAATGTGTTATACATTTTTATCAGCTCGCTTTCTTGTCTGTCTGTTTGTCCACCTGTTTGAAACTTTTCGATGAGTTACTTTACGTAGCTCAGAACTGGATAACAATGCGATATTAAGGGGAGAAACCCCCTTAAAGTTTTTAATAATCTTTTTCTCTTATATCAAAGAGTAACATACTTTAAGAGTATACTGGAAAGAGGAAAAATCTTAATATTAAATATTTATGAAGTGTATCGCACAAAAATCGATTTTTTTTTTCTAATAATTCGAAAGCAAAATATATTGAGTGCATGCTAGAAAGTATAGTATATATCTTTATATTAAATATTTATGTAGTTACTCCACATATAAAGGGGAGAAACCCTTTAAAATTTGAAAAAAAAATCTATTCTTTTCTTCTAATTCCTTCGTATAATTTATCGAGAGTATTCTGGATAGAGAATAAATCTAAATATTAAATACTTACAGAGTTATTTTACACATTAAGAGGAGATAATCCTATACAATTTTGAAAAACTAAAAGTTTTTTTCTTACTTGGAAATAATAAACCGTTTTTTTTTACTCAAACTTCCACAGTATAAAATTTATATTGAGAGTGGAAAGAGGATAAATCAAAACACCAAACATTTAAGAAGTTATCACGCAAAGTCCTGAAAGCTGGCGCCCACATACCGTAAACTATTGAGTCATGTAGCCGGAGCACTTGGGGCAAAGCAATTTTTTCTAATGTAATGATTGTATACATTAATTTTATACAGTAATAATATATTAAGTATTTATGCATTCATTATTCAAAAATCTTTTTTTATTAACCAGAATCACTAACAATTTTATTACCTTACACATGATTTCTCCACCAAAGTACTCTACACTCCTTACTATTGTCTTTAGCATGCTAGCCACGTCTTTCGTTTTAAATCTAGAGTGTAGAATATCTGTATAGTTATATACTTGTATATATAGGCTGCGAGAAATTATTTTGAAACTTTTGTTGTATATTAATAAAAAAAAAATTTGTATTTACTTTAATTAATTGAAACTGATTTGAGAGATTTAAAAAAAAAAGTTTTATAATACAAATTCCATGTTAAAGAAAAAATACTTTAAAAATGTGACAAGAATTTTTTATCTTAAAAAAAGCTTTGAATTTCAAGCTTTATTTTCCAGCATAAAACTATTTTAAAAAGTACTTGAAAAAATTTTGAATATTCTTTAAAATCTCTTAAATAAAAATATAGTTTTGTTTTATGAAATCAATATAATTAATACTTGTTACAAATCTGTTTGAACAATTTAAAACAATCCCAAACAAATTTTGAAATATTAGACCTCATACCGCTTTAGTGTATGAAGTACATTCACCTTTAATCAAATTATATCACTCACCTTTTTCACTGGTGTTCGATGTGGCTGCACTGGCAGTTCTGTAAGATTTTGATGCCATTCACCACCGCAAGGATTCGCCCATTCGATTTCTTGTGAGTTCATTTCGCGTGCGTATTGTTCATGCCAATTACTGTGACGCTTGCGCAAACGTTGCATAGTTATATCGTTGCCTATCGTAACGCGGTCCATTGGCAATGCTTGCACTGATGCTGCAACTGCAAATGTTGTTGATTGCTGCATAGGGCTGGCTGTGATTTGTTGTTGTTGTAGTAATACTGCTAATGTCATTGTTACCAGAAGCAATGTTAAATTGATATGTGTGGAAATTTTGTGCTCTTTCCTTAATATTATCGTTGCTAAGCCCCAAACGCTGTTTTTGTTGTTGTAAATATTGTTAATAGTATACTTGTAGTTGTTGCTATAGTGTTTGTTGCGTATACATTTGTTGTTTCTATAACGTTGGTAACAACAGGCTGTGTTTACGTTTGGGGAATTTTTTTGAGCGTTATTGTTGGTGGCGGCCGTTTTGCTAAATTCTTGGGTTGCGCTTTGTATGCAACCACCTGTAAGAGAGAGAGAACGAGAAAAAATGAGTATATTATTCGACTCTGAGAAGAAAATTTTTCTAAAAATAGCATGTGGATGTTGTTGAGATAAAAAAAAGTACCCACCAGACGGAATTTCCAAAAACCAAAAATGCTTTAACGTCTTACGTACGTGTTATAACGGGTAGAACAATAACAATTACAAAGTATTTACAAAATTAACTAGCTATAATCTTAATTTTCAGCACGTATAAAAAAATCACAGCCCTATATAAAGTAATTTTATTAGAAGAGTAGCCAATTATTTGCATATAAGTAAGTGATGAGCCGCTAATAAGCAACGATTAAAGCAAAGTAAGTATAATTAACAGTACAATAACAAAGTTAATAAAATCACAATAAAAAAGCTGTTTAAGATCGTATGAAGCGTCATAATTTGTTTACTTTGACAGCTAATGTAGTCACAATGACTCGACAAATTTTGCGTCTTTGGTATTAATAAATGGGGAGAGTTGGAAAGGGTTATAATATATTTATTTGTATTTGATTGATGGTGAGGAAATAAAAAAGTGTGTCAAAAGAGTAGTATGAAGGTGTCAGCGGCGGCAATCTTAAAATAAACTAATAAAAGTTAATTTAACAAACGGTTCCAACAGAAACCAAAAATAACCTTAGACCACCAACGACAACTTGTTTATATAATTTTGTGAAAAAATATAGCATCGACGTTTCAGATTACTGTAGTCAGTGGCTTAACCTTGCACTGGTTTTGGTGTTTCTGTTTTTTTTTTTGTTTTTTTATTTTTTCAAAGTCAACAAATATCCGTTGATCATTTTTGACTAGCTAACTAAGTAATTTTTTATATATTAAATGCTTTTGGATAGTTATGTTGCTAAGTAGAATTCAAGAAAAGAAAATTATTTTTTCAGCTAATTCAATTCTGTAGTATTATTTTCTAAAAAAAAAATAGAGATTTAGAAGAGTCAGGTAATTCTATTATTGTTCGCTCAAGTCAAACGGAATTCCGCTACTGACAAATTTTTATGTCAGCATGAGTATTTTCAAATAAAATACCCTTTTCCACACAGTTGGGTACTTGAATTGCCAGAACAAATAAAAGATTTAAGCCAACTAAATTCAATATCATCCTGCTTTAGTATGTATCGCTCTGCTTACTCCAGGTTGAATGGCAAAATTTTATGACTTGAAAACATCTACCATTACTATAAATAAGTATTCGTATTTTACTTCAATCGTCTATTTGATATAAATTCACATTGAGTTTGAAATGATGTCTCAGTTTGCCACAGTTAGGAAGAAGGTTAATACTGATGAATAAGATTTTGTTCACATAAGTTTATGTTTAGTAACATTTTGTTTGTTTATTATTTCTGATATTTTACGACTTTAGGGCTAAAGACGTAGTTTAAAAGCAGCTAGGCTTAAAAATCGCACACTACATAAATTGAGGGTAAAAAAATTAGAGATAAAAATATATGGTCCAGTTAAGAAAACACAAAAATCAAAGATATTTTATCTAAGATACACAGTCAGCGACTAAAGTCTTTACACACCCCCAAAATATCAAGAAACTGTTGAAAGAAAAATATCACAAAAGGAATGATTTTATTACATTCTTATTAGCAGAGCTCGGATTTTGTTGACATGTCAACTTTTTTCTGCTCTAACATAAACATTTTCTGATGATGCAAAACATCGTTCATAATCCCCAGGTACAGGGACCAAAAAGTTTTAAGGCGTTTTTTTGTCATTTTTAGCCATTTCTGTTTCTTAAGTCTATGGAAAAAAGTTTTAGGTAATTTTCTCAAGTCATTTTTATGAATTTTTACATAAGTTTTTATTATTTTCAGAGATTTTAGTGATACAGAGAGACAGTAAAATATTTCGAAGATACTTTTGAAAGCCTTCAAGCCAAAGCAGTTACAGAGACTGAAACATTGTTTGGCAACAATTAAATACAGGGTATAATTTTAAAAATTTTCGGAAAAAAAAACAAAAATTGGTAATTTTCAATATACAATTATATGACGAGCCATAGAAATGTTGGCAATGGTTTAACAAGTATTGAATAAAAATTCCCGGGTATGAAGGCGAAATATTCATAAAAAACTATTAGGGCATGGAGCCTCGGCAGAGTACCGAAGCTAAAATACTCCCTGCGGCCGTATTGAATGATATTCAAAGCTTTTAACCACGACAGACTCAGTTTTATATATTTACGAAATTGTTCCTATTTTGGTGACGTCAGGTAGGCGTGGTTTTCATTCGATTTCGCTTATATTCAAACTTGAAATTTTTTAAACTAATAATGCGCAGCATAGCGTTTCTAGATGCATAATTTTAATTTTTCATTTTGAAAAGTAGAAACACATGAAATTATCCATTTAAGGGTCAGTATCTGGCGAAAGGTACATATCCAACCCCCTTCTAGAACAATTTTTTGCTTGCTTTGATCACATATGTCCAAAAAAGTTCTAAAATAATTTTGTCCAGCCTGTTTTGCTCTAATCGAAGCACTATGCGTTGGTTCAAATTTTAGTTCAAAATATATTAATTTCAAATTATTAAAAATATTTCATTAATTTTAATTTTAAGGGCATTTCTGATGCTATGTTAGGACATTAAATCATTTGTTTTAGGTCATTTTTAAAATGTTTTTAAGGGCATCAAAATCCGAGGCCTGCTTAGTTTAAAAAAATCTAACAAGGATGGAGCTTCGGCAGGGTACCGAAGCTAAAATACTCCCCCCCCCCCCGCCGCTGCCCTATTGGAGTATATTCGAAGTCTTAAGCCACGACATACACGATGACATTCAGTTTTATATATTAACGAAAGTTTTCCTATTTTGATGACGTCACTTTGTATGGGAGGTATGCGTGGTTTAGATCCGATTTTGTCAAATATCATAGAGATGGTTCATATTATATATCAAAACTTATGTGCAAAATTTCAAGACATTTCCTTACTTTTTGTGGATTTTTAAGAGATTTTATGTTTAAAATAAAGCCACTTTATATGGGAGGTAGGCGTGTTTTTCATCCGATTTCATAGCCAGAATTAAGATTCAAGAGCAAAGCTTATGTGCCAAATTTCAAGGCATTTCTTTAATTTTTGTGGATTTTAAAGACATTTACGGTTAATATAAAGTCACTTTGTATAGGAGGTAGGGGTGGTTTTCATCCGATTTCGCCCATTTTCGAACTTGATCTTCCTTTTTTAAAAATAAAATCCTATTTTGAATTTCATCGCGATAGCTTTTAGATTCCGGCTGTAATCGTGTCGACAGACGGACATACGGACGGACAGACGGACACACGAAAATCAACTCAGGAGGTGATGCTGATAAAAAATATATGCATCTTTCTATACCTGCCACGCCTCCTTCTTGCCGTTACAAACGGAATGACAAAGTTAATATACCCGCTACGCAGTACGCGTTGGGGTATAAAAATCATTGTTTTTTTATTCAAAAAAAGTGAAAAGTTAATTTGAACATTTTTATATTTAAGCCGCTCAACTACGATATTTATTGGTGATTATATTTTGGTTATAAGAGACCTCTGATAATAAAAAAAAATCATTTTAATGATGAAAAATATCAAAAAAGTAGCAGATAAGCAGGTTTTGCTAGTGAAAATAATTTTAAAATATTCCGGGTACTTACCTGATGATAAGTTTGCCCTAGTTTTAAGTATTTGCAATCAGTTTTGTATAAGTTTAAGATTTATAAAACCAAAATATATCAAGACGTAGTCATAGTTAAAAATTAACTCGACTTTAGGCTCAAAAACTATATTTATTGGAAAAATTTACTTTATGCTAGTCATAGACGAAAAACTCGACCTTTCTCTTACTTAAGAGAAAGTTTCAAAAAATTAAAAAAAAAGCTATTGCTCAGTACAATTTTTTTATAGCTTTAGGAAAAAAGAGGAAAACTTGAATGTTTTCCGATTTAACGCTTTACTCAAAATATCTGTTAACAATCAATTCTTTTTCAAAATTTGAATTGTGTAAAACATATTTTTTAAAAATAATAACTAAAAATATAGTCTTGCTGGAATAAAAAAAAGAATGAATTTGAACCTTGTTATAAAATAACTTTCACATCTATATAAATATCATCACTTGAGAACGGCTCGACCGATTTAGCTGATTTTTTTTTAAATCTTGTAATTTTGTATGAAATTTTGTTTTTGTATTTTTATGTATTTTTGTATAAAAATCTCAAAAAAAAACTAATGTGTCAGAAATCATTATAATTCCTGAGTTTTGATAGTGAAACTTGGTATGTACATAGGTGCTAAGGGTTCAAGTGGCGATAGCAAAAATATTGCAACACACACTGTTACCACCCGTCTATATACATAAAGAAAGGGGCGTAGCACCTCTCATACAGCACAAATTTACGATATGGTATAGCATTGGTATTATAAGTCAAACAGCCTTGAAATTCGGTATTCTACTTCAATTTATACGTGCCGTTTCACTGGTATTATTATTTAAAGGGTGTTAGGCGGGGGGCGTGGCACATTTTCAGCAACTCAAATTTTCGGTATAACTTTCGAACTAAAGTCACACATCAAAGATACTCGTTACGAATTTACTATTTAGTCGTACCCTTCGACTGATAAAATTGAGCGAGCATTGGGCAAGAGGGCGTGGCACCACCCATACAATTTAATTTTTTTGATATCGAATAGCCTTGGAACTAATCGTTGCATAACAAAGAGACTCGGACCATGTTGAATATTTAAATTATTATTGCTTCTGAAAAACTAGTGATGAAAAGCGATTTGAATTATATGTTTAGAACTTTGAAAAACACTTATTCAATGTTTTCACTTCAACAAGATTTCTTAGATCTTAGATTTTGCATGATTTTACAAAGCCGGAAAAGATTACTCTAAGTCTATGTAAGATTGGCAAACTGTACAACGACAATACGTATAGCATATAAAGAATTTAATTTAATTATATAAAAAAATAGTATATATAAAATAAAATAAAAATTTTAATTTATAAAAGACGTATCTTCATTCTGATTTCTTAGTAATTTTTTACAGAACAGAGCATTACTTGTAAAAAAAGTTGATATTAAAAGTAATAACTTAAGAATTTATTTTGAGTTTGTCAAAACATCAGTTACTCTAATATTTTCGTCTAAGTGTGCAAATTAGCAGACATGAAATTTATACTTGCAGTCAATGAATTTATTTATATGTTTTGCTTTCTATCTAGCTATTTCCGGTATTTTCGATGTGACACATCTTTTGTGTATACCGTAAGCTTTAACAGCCATGACTAAAACTGAAATTTATGTCAATTTTATTTATATTATATCTAAATAGTTTGGGTAAGAAAGGCAAACCATAAAGTTTGATTTGATTAATTTTTTTTTATATATCATAATAAACTAGTTCGTAACTCTTAAGAAGCCGTTTAAGCTCATTTAAAAGCAATAACAACAAATTTGGTGTTAACCAACTTGATGGTGGTTAAAAAAAAAAAAAAAAACAAAAAACAAAAACAAACAAATCAGCAAGCTAGCGTATAAGCGCGCGCTCACTTTCCCGTGATTAAATTCAATGTGATGATCATGATAATGATGATGGCGATTGTGATAATGATGATATGCTTCTTTGTTGTTGTTGTTGCTCAACAAATTATTTAATACAAATTGTCGTTTTTGTTATTTTTTTATTTTTTTTTTTTTTTGTGTATAACGCTGATGAATCATAAGGTTCGCAAAGCTTCGTTGACGCTTTTTATTTTGCTTCAAGAGCAACACTCCGGCTGGTACCAATATAATGACGATTGTTCCGGATACCTTTGGACTTGGGCTGGAAATAAATAAAAAACAAACAAACTGAAACATAAAAGCAACACAAGCATCACGTAGCAGAGAAGTTTATATAAGGATTTGTTGAGCTCAAAAAAAGACAAAGGACTGACAGAATTATGAGTTTACTTAATATAAAGAGTATATTCGTGAATATACTATATTAATATACAAACAAAGAGAGGCTGCTAAATTTAAGCCAAACTGCTGAATTAATTTGGCAGCAAAAAATAAATCTCACAAGCTCTGGTGAAATTCATATTAAATACTGACTGCTGCGAGTGGTATTTAAGAAATGGGCGCGTTTTTGCTACCTAATTTTTCCACCTTTTATACAAAAATTTTTGTTTAATTTCCATAAAAATCTGTTAAGTTTTTACACTGTTTAACGAAACAAGAGATAATATTTGATAACTTGCTGATTTATGTAAACATTTAGTTAAAATTGAAAATCGTGTCTCTTGAAGATATGACTGTTAACGCGGTAAATGTTTACATCATTAAATCTTATCAGTTTTGGGTTAAGTATTGCTAAAAGCTAAAAAAAATTATTTTCGATTACAACAAAATGTCGTTGAAAACAATGTTGTCATTCAACCTTTTTAAAATTGTGACTATGACTTCAAAAAACTATATATTTGTTGATTATATTTGTAGATATTTATTTATAATTTTGACAAAATAAAGCCTTTAAAATATAAACGTCTCTTAAGCTGTCAAATCAATATTGAGCTATTTTGTTGTTGTAAATATAAAGTTAATATTTGCGCGCGTTTGTGACGTTGTTGCTCTTTTGTGACTAAAGTTGTGAATTAGGTTCACATGTTAAAAAAAAAATTGAATTTTAACAGTTCAAGCGTACCAGCTGGACATGAACTAAATAAGAGTTAATAGCGCGTTGCTGTCGTAAGTTAAGCAAAGTGTTAAAAAATAAAAAGATTAGGAAAAAAAAAGTTAGGAAATCAATATAAAAAAGCAAAAAAACTGGTTGGAAACAGTGTTAGGGATTGAAATTTTGGAAGGTAAATAAAAACTAGAGATGGTTATAATAATTGCAATTACAACAACAAATGCGGTATGTTTGAGCTACATTAAAATTTATATTAAAAAAATTAAAACAAGATATTTAAATTAAAACAAAAAAAAATAATCTAAAAACTGAGTAAGAAATGGTTAAATGATAAAAAGTAGCCTAGAAAGTATTTAAATAGCATTTAGATGTGTTCATGAAGTGCGGTATTTGTTATATTTTAGGAAAACATTAATCATAATTATCAGATTGAGTGCTTTTTTAGGCATAAAGTTTATTCCCTAGCTAAGTGATTTTTTTACGGACAAAAATTATTTTTTTTTTTTTTTTTTTTTTTTTTTACATGCAATAACAATAGAGTTTAGCTACTACAGCTATATTGCTTTGAAAAAATCGAATATTTTTCAAATATTAAAACTTTTATAAGAAAAACAGAAACATTTTTTTGACCCTAGATAACCAACCATATTTCTAATAAGTACGTTAAAACCAATGCTAGTCGATTCGATTTTTATGTTTCGACCTTTTTAATGGTTAAAGATTTATAACTCTAATTTGTGTACAAAAGATACCTCTTTGAGGCCCACATTTTTTCTAAATTTAAAAACAATATTAGTATTTTAAATTAATAAACATCTATTATACAATATAAATCAAAACGTCACCTTTCTTGTATGTACCCGAACTTCATACGCCATTTTCCCCGACCTCAAGCAAATTTTGCACATAATTTTTTTGTATAATGAGCAGTACATAGTAGTCTAAAGGAGTGGGTAAAATTGGACTCAGTAAATATCGCTACTTTAATATAGAAAGGCCCTAACTCAATTTTTTTAACATTATTGGGGGAAAAAAAACTTGTTTAAAAACGAAGTTCTGCAAGTTCTGCAGTAAAACGAATTGTAACATCGCTACATCACTTATAGTTTTTAATAAAAAAATTTGTTTGTAAAAAATTCGAAACTACAGAACTTTATTTTTTATAAAGTTTTTTCCTTCTCCTTTTGAGTTAGGGCCTTTCTATATTAAGGTAGCGATATTTACACATGATATTTGATATTTGGCATAGGAGTGGGTAGGGATTTTTCTAACCTGTAGAAAGTGGGCGGGACTAGACAAGAGGCATGGGCTTTTTTTTTAAATTATAAGTCACGATTAAAATTTGTAGTCAAGGACAGTATTTGAAACAAGCAAGCATTATTTAGAAGAATCATGTTTTTCCAATGACTAACTTTGTTGCTTGCTTAAGATTGATTGACCGCAAATTCTAAATAGTTTTTGCGCCTACACCTGCAGAATTTTAGGCTTGAAGTTAACGGGCTAGCATTTATATACGTAGATACAGAATTACGCCAGTTATGAGTTTAGAAAAAAAAAATTATTTCTTATTGGTTGATTATACAAAATGTAGAAATTTTTGATTATAAATAAAAATAAAACTTTGTAGATTTATGTAGATTTGTAGATTTTTTTTCTTTTTAAGTCACTGAGGGGCTGTTCATAAATTGTGTAACATGTTTTTGGCCAATTTTAGATCCTCTTCTCCTATGTCACACGTCGTCACAAAGTCTTCAATCCCCCACTCCACCCTCCAACGTAACGCCACACTTTTATTTTTTTAAGTTTTTTAGGTTTTTTTTTTTATAATTTGGCAGTTTGTTACGGAAAAAGCTTAGAACACGTTATATCTCTATATAGAAAATTGTTGATGCAAGTTGGTGTCCGTTGAGATGTCAAGAACGGTTACACCTAAGGGCATCAAATGACAACATCTATTATCAAGGATCATATCTCAAATAATAAATAAAAAAATAAAAATTAATCTCAAATAATATATAAAAAAAATTGCCACACCCCCTATTACCTCCCACTAATCAATAAAAATGCTATATTTCAGACGAATGTGGTTGTATTGGAATAAAATTTTGTTATTTAGTTCGTATGGTTACTCTCGGCAACTGCACTAAAAATGGGCGTGGTCACTATAACTATGCCCACTTTTCAGAAATCATTATTATTCCTGAGTTGTACATGCTTTGATATTTATGCTTGGTGAGTAGCTGCTATGTGACCAAGTTACGGTTAATACATATATAAATGATGCCACACCTACTTTTCCCGCCCATCTGAATATAATCATGTCTGTACAGCTACTCCCCAGTTTGTCCGACATCAACCAAATTTTGTACACATATTCTTTGGTATAATGAGCAGTTTTTAGAATAGAAAAGTGCACAGAATTAGGCAAGGGGACATGTCAATTTAATTCGAATCAAACTCCTCCTACACCATTTGTTCGACTTCAACCAAATTTTGCACATGTATTCTTTGTTATAGTCAGCAGTTAAGGTCTAGAGAAATGGGCGGTATTAGACAGGGGGCGGGTCACTACTTTTCCGTACATTATATACACCCTAAATGCTACACCAACCCGGGTTTCGCCGGGTATTCCATCTAGTTTATTATAAGTTTTAATATTATGGGAATTTCAAGTTGCTCTTTTGTGACTGACCAACAATTTGGTGAAAAATTCGACCATGTGAATAGAGCTAAGCACAAATTAAAGCTTTTCAGACGCTTACAAGAACATCAGCATCAACGTTATAATTTCAAAGTTCAACAAATTATAAAAATTGTTGTTTGTTTTAGTATTTCTATAACACTTTGATGTTCGCTTAGAAGCTGAAGTTATAGGCAGCTGTTTTCGATGATTACTTTAGAGTAACAATTCTCACTTCAGTTCAGCAAAAAAAAAACGTTATTTTAGCTCCCTTTACTGCTCTTACTTGATGTTTTGATAGGTTAATAAAGAATATTTAATAATATAATCGACTATATTTATTCGATTTATTTGAATTTTTAATATATACGTTACTTAACAGCTGCTAGATGCTTACTTTCTGAATTCTCGAGTCAATCTTAAAAATTTCTTTGATTTTTTCTTAGATTTTTTTTCCTATAAATTTATTTTAATTTAACTTATCAATAATATTGTAATTTCGTTATATTTTTTTTAGTTTTTATCAGTTATGTAGAATATTTGAATATTTACAATTAAAAGATTTTAAAACCACTAAAATTTAATTGCGGCTGATTATGTTGTACTAAGAGTACAGTAGCAGATCAATATTTTTAACGACTATTTTTATATAAAAAATTTTTAATCGAAATCACAAAAAACTCCAAAACTTATTTTGTCATCATCGATTGAATATAATCAATTTTTATTAAGCACAAAATTCATTAGTACTAAAAATTAAATCAGAAAAATTATACATAAAAACAATTTTTATGATTAATCAAATATAATGGAGTTATTTTATACTTAATGTTAGGCAACACAACTAAGCTTGAATCTGATGAATTTTTTTGCTTAAATTTCTCTTCAACAATAGTTAAAAATCAGAAGCATGAAATGGAACGCTATATTTTGAACTCAAACACATATCTTAAAAATTTCCACGTATTTTGTTTTTTTCCAAACCAATTTTCTTAACAATTTTGTTTTAAAAAAAAAAGAAATAAAAATTAAAGCTAAATAAATCGATAACTTATCACAAAATATAGGTATAAATAAACAAAAATAATACACACACCACATGATAAAAGAAGAAAATTCAGTAAACGCTGCCAGGCGCTGTTACGGTCCAACACAACTGCTAAATTCGTTTCAAATAGTGTTATCGATAATTTTCAACAATTATCGATTTATTTGAGTGTACAAGGAAGTTGTACTAATTATTATTTTTCGCTTTAAAACTTTTTCGAACTGAAACTAACGCGCTTATTTAGAGTTACTTCAATCTTGTTTTTTTTTCTTTATATCTGTTAAATGTTTAACACTTTATTTAAATTAATTTTTTATTTTATGTATAACAAGCTAGCTGCGTACGCGTGCTAACACTTCAATAAGTTTTGGCGAACTAATAAAAGTGCAAATTCAACAGTAGATGTTAACATTTTCAACATCAGTGTGTGAGTAATTCGCACGTTCGACTTTTCGCTCTCCAAAATAGTGGCATTCACACTTTCATACGCTCACTCGCCGTTGCTCATCTCATTGATATTGAACATTGCTGCCGTTTTGAGCTCAACCTCACTCGATTCATTCAAACGTTATGGGGGACGGGGGGAGGGGGGCCCAAAGAGGGAAGCAACCTACCTTAAGTTTACCGTTTCTTTATTTTTCATTTCGATTTTATATATTGAGCCGTTATATCTCTCCGATTGCTCTGTATGCTTAGGTGTGTGTGAGTGTGTGTGTGTGTGTTGTTCAACCCCCTCGCAGCTAACGTCCTTCGGCCTTGATGACGACATTTTTTGCCACTCAGCTCGTCATGATGTATATCTGCCATGCTTTGTTGCGATCAGCTGTTTATTTATCAGTTTAAGTTCAACTTTATAGTCAAGCATGCCTCTTTTATTTGTTGTGGTTGTTTTTTTTTTTTATTTTACTCAGAATAATTTATTAACCGATTGCTTACCTGTCAGCTTATCTCTGTGTGAATATTAAATAATTATTTGTTGTTGTTCAGCGCAACGTTCTCTGGGCTCTCACCTCCTCCCAGCGTTGATTTTGGGTTGTGTGGGCGTGAATTGTTATGAAATGGTGAGAGTTCTTTAATTGGTTTTTTATGCCAATTTTTTTAAAATTTTCTTTTTTTGTATGATATAATCCGGGAGCGTGGCGCAGCTTAACCCCATTGTGATCAAGTAAAGTTCAAGCTTAAGCGTGCGTTAAGGATCTAATACTAGTGTTTCGATTGCAGGAGAAAGTATGTGTGCGCAGTGGGAAAGCAAAAGAAGAATAACGAAATTAAGCGTTGTCTTCTGAGGTTTTCTATTTCATAAAAAAAAGTTTGTATTCCCAATAAACCACAAAACGAACTCGGGTTAGTTTTGAATAAGTAACGAAACCGAAAACTCTGGTCAGATATCTCTTATTCGATTCGAATTCGAGATGAATTCGGGAATTTTTAAAACAGCGAATACAGTTTAATATAAAATTCTAGTATTTTAAACTTGAAAATTACCCTTCCTTAAAGACACCAATATGAATTGGGTCACAATTTTTTTTTATATGCTTTGCTCTAATTGCCTATTATAAATTTGTGATCAAAATTGTATATTTTTTTTTTTTTTTTTTTTGACTTACGCTTAATATCATGTAAGAAATTTTCGTATATAAATGCTCTGAATTTATTTAATAATCCAATTTTTCGAGTATCGTCTGCCAAATGTTGCAAGCAATGCATATTGTAGGTCAAAAACTTATAATAATCGATTTGGGTAAGAAATGAAAATGGAAAAAAATGTCGTTTCGCAAACGAATTGCTAAAATTATTCGATAACGATTTGCTAATTTTTAAATTCTCGTTTCGTAAGTGACTCGATTATATTGAAAATTTCGTTTCGAGAATTAAGTGTGTTTTTCTCCCGCTTTCGGATCCAATAGCAAATCAAGAACGAACTTCGTTTTCCAAATAAATATCCGAGATCTCGGTTTCAACTCGAATTCGAAACGAATTATTGGGTTCAGCCATATACGGCTTACTGGGTTCAGATAATTTTTTGGGATAATTTTTTGGGACTTATCTTATCTGGAAAAAGTGATGAAAAACAATATAATATATAAACCAATTTCTTTTTTTTTTGAAATTTTTATTCAAAGTAATGATATTGCAGCTTCTTTTTCCATTTAAAGTATTTGACGAAGTTTATACTTATCAATAACAACTAAATATATTTCCACTAAAAAAGACAGATTTTCACGGACAGAAGAAGAGAACACGGAAGAAAGATATGGGCAGTATTGTATTTTGATAGCGTATGGGTATCAATTTTTGCTGTCATTCTTATAAGTCTACTTGGGTTCTTATACCATGGTAAAAGGATGACCTGGTGGTGTTAGGTTGTTTATTTCACTTAAACACTTCTTGTGTAGAGTCCTTAGGCATCCAAAATTGCATCAACGCCCAAAAAGTTTAGTTGAGTTTATCAAATACACTTTTAATTAATCTTCAAAAGTAGCTGAGTTCCTCCACTTTTCCATAGATATAAAGAAAAAAATCTTCAACATTTTTTGAATCATTTCAATATATACACATTTTTCAATCATAACAAATCATTTTTTTCAAAGAGTATTATTATATGTTACTATCATTTTTTTTTTTTTTGAAGCGAAGCTTTTTACTCCTCGTTCTGTGATTTGCTTAGAGTGAAATCTGAAAAATTTTCGACAGATTTTTTCTTAGAATTTTATAAGGTTTCTTTGTTTCTGCGTTTTTTACAACAAGACAATTTAATATATCAAATATAAAAATACATTTCTCCACCTGCCGTGGGGATTCGAACCCGCCAACCTACGATTGGAGCTCTATACTCCATCCATTGAGCCAGACGCCTTCTTTACGGAGAAGCATTGATTCAGTATTAAGTGCAATTAAAGCTATGTTGCAGCACATCCAATAATATATTAAAGTATTTGTGTGGTTTGGGTAGCTACTTGCCATTTGCTACAAGAGTTGATTAAATGATTTTTATGGTTTGGGTAGCTGCTAAACCACTTGCTACAAGAATCATCAGTATTGACAGTTTTCCACAATTGTGGTAAATCTAGCACTATTTTGGTTTCTACCACTATTTGAATTTTTTTAAAATCTATCAGTTTTTAAAATTTTAGAAATTTTATTACATATAATATTTTATTTATTATTGCATTTAATATTTTATATTAGTGCCGTTTTAAGAACATTATATGAGAATTATTTGCAATAAAACTAATTCAGCGTGAAAAAAACTTGCTTTATGGTATACTTCTTATAATTTGTTTTGCTGTAGGATTTCAGTCGAGTTTTTCTTTGAGAAGAAAACTATATTCCAACGTTTTTTAAAATTCACCACTCATTTTAGACTAAACCTACCACTATATAAAATTTGCAAGTGACAACACTGGTCATCATCTCCAATTTGGTAACGCCATCTGTTATCAACTGTTAACATAGCTGCAGTTATATATTTAGTATTAAATCAACGTGAAAATTTAACAGAGTTGTTTGGCTCGGTGTAAAGAGTTTAGGCTTAAAATCAATGGGTCCATGAGATCGATCCTCACGGTGGGCGAACAATGACTGTAACATGTAATAAAATAAATAAAATAATAATGATATGTAATAAAATTTACTAGTGTGAATATTAACGTGTGTTTTTTTAAGTTTTTAATGTTGCTTTAAATTTTGGAATTTAAGTTATTAAAAACAAAACCATTAAATCATCAAATCTACACACAGAAAAATACCTACGACGTTTTGCCTAAAACGACTAGGGTAACTATTTTTGTATGAAGCCTAAGAAATTTGTGCAAATTCATACTTATTAAATTTCTTGTCAATTTGGTCATGCCGACATTGTATAAAATTCCAAAGATACTTGGGCAAAAGCAAATTGAGGTTCTTACAATCTTTTCTCCCATTGCTACTCTTTCTGTCATACGCGGTCATTATTTGCTTTCCTTTTCTTATCATTTGTACTAACGTGCATGTATTTCGCAGCAATTTATTCGTTACACTAACGAAACAAGTAGAACATAGAGCTGCTTAGTGTACCACAGCGGGAACCACGCAAGACTACTGATGAGTTGATATTAAATAAAAATTAAGTTGATTAAAAACTGAAAAATAAAAAACTGAAAAAGGTGTTAAACAAAGCTGAAGAGATGAAAAAAACAAACAAATCCTAAGAGAACAACGCAAGCGCTTGTTGCAAATGCCTTAGGAAATCTTCACTAGTATAAGTATAACTACCTAAGGTTATGATACCCAAGTTCCTTTTTTAATATTGCCTTAAATCTACAGCAACCCATTTTAGCAGAAGGCCTTCAACAGAACACACAAGTTCTAGCATAAATTGCCTAATGGCAAAATAATGCGATTGCCTAAATTCCCTTTATTGTATTAAAAAAATACTTAGATAACCCATTCTGGCCGAAGGTCTTAGGCAAATTATACCCGAAAATTTTATAATTTTAAATGTTTCCTCTGTGTGTATGGAACTGTGAAATAGCTTCGCTTCTCTCGTGTGTCCAACGACGCACCTGTGTTTTTTTTTTTTTGGAAATGATTCTTAATTTTCTTAGATGATATCAAGAACTTTTACTTTTTGCTAATGAAATTGCAGCAATCTGTCATCGTATTGCAATTTGTTTAAATTTTCTATCGAGACAACCATTCCCACATATTTCCCATCAGATTTAGATATGGTATGTAAAGTCACCACTACAAAAAATGGTCACCACTACAGTCGCCACTACATGCCATTAGAAAGGAGAGGATTTAAGCAATTTTTCTTAGTTTTTTTAAAGAATTTTTTTTACAGCGACTTCTGCTGTTCCAAATATAGCAAAACAGAACAGCATTAAAAGTCTCAGCGTGCTCAAAAAATTGTATACCACCATGTTCAAAAAGAAAGGTTTTTTAAAGTTTTTTTAAAGAATTTTTTTTACAGCGACTTCTGCTGTTCGAAATATAGCAAAACAGAACAGCATTAAAAGTCTCATTGGGCTTGAGACGTGTCGCTGCGAAGTTGGTACCGAAAGAACTCAATTTCATGCAAAAAAGAGACCGAGATGTTATCGCGAAAGACATGCTGGAAATGGTCGAAAACAACGAATCATTCATCGAATCCATCATTACTGGTGATGAGACATGGGTATACGAGTATGACACGCAAACCAGGCATCAGGCGAGTGAATCAGGCTCAATTTTTTCTTCCATCGTAAAAATCGTAGACACGAAAAATGTTGTTGCAAACAAAACACTGTCACTTTACCAAATGTCAACGAGAGACGCTGATATTTGGCAGCCTTGCCATAGACACGTGTGGCAACCTACTAAAAAAAAATTTCGAATCGGACAGTTAAGTCCGGTTTTGAACAATTTTGAACAGTTAGTTCTTGAGTTTTCTTTTTTTACGTAGATATAGAACTTTTTTTTAAACCACAATATAACACTTATTCTTAAGATTTTATTATTTCGCTTGAAAATGCAACTAACTTTTCAAGTTTAATCTTTTTATTTCGAAAAAAAGAATTATATTTGAGTTCTATTCTCTTAAATCAGAAGTAAAACTTATTTTTAATGTTTTAGCTTTTTACTCACAAAATAAAACTTATTGTTGATGTTTATTATTTCGTTGTTTTATTCACAAAATGACACTTATTTATGAATTTTAGTTTTTCGCTCACAAATAACTGCTATTTTTTACTGAAAACTTGCACAATTTGTTGACAAAAAATGAAAAAAAGCATCTTTGATTTTTAGAAAAATAACTTTAAATCTCATCTTGTTCAACTTTATTGTTTGATTAAGCGACATTTTGTAAGTTAAAAAATAAATAAAACTTTAAAAATAAGTCTTATTTCTGAGCGAAATTAAACATAAAACTAAACAGTTTAAACATAAAACTCAAAAAATAAGTTTTATTCTGAACGCAAAAATAAAACTAAAAAATAACCATTGTTTGTGAGTAAAATATTGATGCTCGAAAAATAACTGTCAACATTATACAGTTTACCATTTTTAGACACTTAAGTTTGTGTGAGTTTTGGTGAATTCAAGTCTGCCCAGCCTATGTATCGTAATTTCATATTACGTTGACATCGTTGTTCCACTCAATAAGCTTGCGTTAAATTCGCTTCCAAGAAACTAGCAATTACATTGAACTTTACAAAAAAAAAACTCAGCAGCAAAGCTTGAGCAAAAAGCATTCTTCAAAAAATATGAAAACAATTCATAACTTGATATTATATATATAAAATATTTTCAACATGTAATACATGCAAGTTTGCCGGCTCATCGTCACTTCCGATTGAGCCACAAGCTATGCGTGTGTCGACCTACGTGGTGGTGGCCGGTCGACTTCCCTGCTATTGAAAATACTTCAGCATGAATGTCTGAAATTTCCGATGAATTTCACCAGAAATTTTAATTACTCATACGCGCTGTTGTACACTGACGTCGGTCTGCCGGCTGGTGCTATTCATGACTCTGCAGCTGCTGTTGGTGCTGATGTAGACCAAAAAAATCAATGCTTCCATCGAAGACATACGGCAGCATGAAGGCAAACAGCCAGACAACAATTTAGGCAGACAGTCAATAATCCAAGCAGTCAAGTGGAGCTACGCACTCTTTTTTTTTAACACACTCTCGCGTACACGTTATCTGGGTGTCTCTCACTCGGGCGCGCTCTCGCAGGTGCTCTACAAATTGTGGGTCTGAGAGTGTTTGCTTGTAATTGCATTAAACAATTCTCTGTCTCTTTGGCAGCGTTACTTGCTTTACTTAAAACTTTTAAGTTTTTTATTTTTGTTGTAGCTTTTGGAATGTCGTTCCAATTATTAAGAGATCGCCATATAATATAGGGTGCTAAGCTATGATGAGTACGAAAGCGTCACCATAAATACGAACGGAGTGATCGTAGAGCAAATCGTGTGCTGTAGAGTCATTGATTGAGAATTTTTATAGAGCATTTGTATGGATTGAGATCTGCTTAAGTTCAATAGCTTTTTTATCGAACTAAATTATTTCCAACTAAGGCAAGGTCATCACTGTTGGTTATGAGATTTCTTACAACATACAAATTCTCTTTAGCTTGCAAAGACGCTTTTTGTTTTTGTACTGCTTAATTTTGAAGTTTTGATTGAGTGAGTTAGCAAAGATTATATTTATGCGATAATTTCTTTTCTTTTTATATCTTTTTTTCTTTCTTATTTATATCTTTTATATTATTATTATTTTTTTAAGTTTCGCATATTGTGAAATTACAATAGTGTTAAAAAGAGAAACTCAAACTAAAAGTTTTTAAGGAAAATATTTGTTTTTATACTAAGATTGTGGATTTGATTTATTTTTTTTTTTTTTTTTTAATCTCCGTAGAAAATGTTTAAAAATTTTACTGCTAAAAAACTTACCCTTGCCTCGTTGCTTTTCTCTCAAAAACTTCATCTAGATATTTTATATAAAAAACTAATATGAAGGAATAATTTCTAATAAATGCTGGAACACTTTTGCTAATAGAATTTAGAAATATTACGTTACACCACTACTTTTGCTAATTTTTTAGAAACTGAACGATATCTCATTACAAGCTGAGGTATTTATAGAAGCAAATTCTTGCCAAACATTAAACTAAACGTCATACATAAAAATTATAATACATACAAACTTACCTCCTGTATATTAAATTGTATATCGAGAACATGAATGGATCAGCGGAAGTGTTGGTAACCTGAGTTTATCAATTTCCGATAAGAAAGCGCTGGCAAGCACAAAAAAAGAAAACAAAACACCTTCAGGCGCCTTCATGGATATCATAAAAACACCTCCGCTTTATATGACAGGGACAGTTAAACTATACGTCATCACCTGGTTTGACCCAGGTAAAATATTGCCCATAAGTTTTATGAAAAAACAATACTCAATAAAAAAAAAATTTTGTGCCACACTTCGCACGTCACGTTAATTTGTGTATAAAACACCCACAACAACTACAACGAAATAATCAAATCAATAAAGTATTAATTTTTGTCCATAAAAAGAAATATGATGTAACTATGAAGCTTCATAGCGTTGAAACTTTTTTTCCCCACAATTCCAATAAAATCAACTGCAATCGGGTGACAAAATATTGTTAAACTTTATATGCATATGTTGAATGTTTTTGCGGTTTTTAAAATCAAGTCTGCACACACGTTTTATGAATCATTGCAGGGTTGCGTTGGGACGTTCGTAGATATCGACATTGTTGACATAGAAATTTTATGTGAAATAACATTAAAAAAGAAAATATTTTTCTCTTCCTAGCACTTTTCCGAATCAAGAATATCAGGAATGCTAGAAAAATAACTACTTTTTTCGTTTGTGGTACTCTAAAAAAAAATTTAAATTTTGATTTTTATGGCTAAAAGTCTATCTTATAAAATTAACTTTCAGGATAAGAATGCACGAAGTTTCAGCCCAATTGGGCTTACAGTTTTTTTCTCCATCTTTGCCACTGTTTGTTTTTCCAACATACTCGGCAGGCTCAAAAAAAAAATCTAAGATACTCTTACAAGTAATTATTGGTATTTTTATGTCCAAAAAGTTTTATTTAATTATAATAAATAAAAAAAAAAAAATTAAATGGCTAATTTCAGCCTTTGAAAAGACTTTGACCGAGCTTCTTATGATCAATTGTGTTGTGCGTGTTGTGATATGTTTGAACCCAAATGATCGAGAACTGGGCCTACCAGCTTTATGCCGACTCCGAACGGCTTATGTACTCAAGAAGCTTTTCATGGCAGTTTTTACTTTCTGTGTAAGGTGGGATTCGAACCAGGGTTCTCTGGCGTCTGGGCCACACACTCTACCCACTACGTTAGGTGGGCTCGAACCAGGGTTCTCTGGCGTATGGGCCACACACTCTACCCACTACGCCACAGCCACCACAATTATAATAAATAGTTTGTCAAAAAAAACAAAAGTAGGCAGTGCAGGGACAGCCGACCGAAGTGAAAACTTAGAGCTTTGAAATAACATAGCTGTTATGAATTTTCGAAGTAGCTAGAGTCGGCAAATTAGAAGTGATCTACTTTTTAAATGTTTATATATAATATATTTGTAACACAATAACTTTGATTGAGTAATCGGTAATTGGCTCGTTAATCGGTTGGTAATCGCTTTTGTAATCGGTTGGTAGTCGCTTCGATAATTGTCAATCGGTTGGTAATAGCTTCGGTAAACGGTAATGGATTGGTAATCGCTTCGGTAATCGGTTAGTAATCGCTTCGTTAATTTATTTGGTTCAGTAATCGGTTGGTAATCGCTTCGGTAATTGGTAATTGGTTGGTAATCGCTTCGGTAATTGGTAATCCCTTCGGTAATGATTTGGTAATAGCTTCGGCAATCGGTTATCGGTTGGTAATTGCTTAGGTAATCGGTTGGTTATCGCTTCGGTAATTGGTTGGTAATTTGCTAATCGGTTGGTATTCGCTTTATTAATCGGCCTGGTAATCGGCTCGGTAATCACTGCGGCTTTCGGCATAGTCGATGCTAGGTAATCCCTAAAAAGGAATGCTGTACAGCAATAATTTCTGTTATTCTAACAGCGTGATGATATCGCTAACAGCGTGATGATATCGTGAATCGGTAGTTTCGCTCTCTACCAAAATGTGCTCAAAGAAAGCCCCTAAAGAAGTTTTCACTTCAAAAAAATTTTTATTTATATATTTATTTAATTCATCTACTGGGTCATTGCCCTCACAGATATAGTTCTTAATCTAACTTAATTTCATATCGTAAACATAAGGTAACAATTCAAGTAATTAATTCTTAAATATATCTCTATTTGAACAGAAATCCACCTGACTAGCAACAGAATTACAAAGATGTAGACATTTGGAAATAACTTCATTCTTGCTAAAATTGGTTTTATGGGGAAAAATATAAAATAGCGGTCTTTCCCTAAGGCCTCTTGCATACAAAGGGATAAGCTCCAACAGCTCGGGACTTTGGATCTTACCATCCAAAATGTCCTTAATAAATAATATAGACAAGCTTTTTCTTCTTTGCTCCAACGAATGGAGTCCAAGCAATTTACAACAAATATCATAAGTAGGCATGTCTTGATAAGTATAAATATTACGCAAAGCGAATCTTGAAAACCTTTTTTGAACTCTTTCGACTCTGTGAACATCTACAGCATAAGATGGGTTCCAAATAACGCAGGAATATTCCAGGATGGATCTGACCAGGCTCGAAAAAATAGATTTTACTGTGTACGGGTGAGAGAATTCCTTGGAGTTTCTTTTTACAAAACCCAGTTGCGAGTTTGCTCTTGAGATGACATAATCTCTATGAGTTTTGAATGAAAGATTGGGATCAAAGTAAATGCCAAGATCCTTAACAGCGGTTGACCTCTGAAAAAAACTGTTGGTATCATATGCATAATCGTGCATGATGAAAACATTTTTGCGATAAAAAGTTAATATATAACATTTCGAGAAATTCAACTTTAGACCATTAACCTTACACCACGATAAAAAGACGTTAATATCTGATTGAAATTTCAAGCAATCAGAGGTATTTTTAACCGACTTCAAAAAGGAGGAGGTTCTCAAGTTCGTCGGTTTCTCTGTATTTTTTTTTTTTTTTTTTTTTTTTTTTAATAATAGAAAACATTTTCAGGTCATCAGCATACATCAAACTTTTGCAGAATTTAAAACTTTTAGGTATATCGTTTATATAAAGGATGAACAGAAGTGGCCCAAGATAACTTCCCTGTGGAATTCCTGAAGTAGCTTGGACCATGCTAGAGTAACAATTATCAATTTTTACAATTAATTTTCTATTTACAAGGTAAGAGTTCATCCATTGTAAAAAGTTGGAGTGAAATCCTAGCTTGCTTAATTTGTGAATCAGTAATTTGTGGTCCAAGCTATTTGAAAAGAAACTATCATATCTTGCTGCACAAAAAAGACAAATTAAAAAGACATTTAAAACCGATGGCAGTTAAAACATCTCTTTTCCCATGTCAAAGAAAGTTCAATAAATTCTTAAGAAAAAAATCAAACACAAATTTGGCTTGAAACATGCAAGCTTAGGAAGTTATAAAAAGCATTGATGTGGGGTTTAATGAAAAGATCGCTGTACCATAAGTTGTATAATAATGTACCATAAGATTTTTAATTTTTCTTTATTCAAAACACAACTTTTTATATAAGCAACAGTATTAATTTCAAAGACTTATACAAGTCAAAACTTGAACAGAATATTAATTTAAAAAAAAAAACTCTTCAAATATTAAAGCAATATATCGTTATTTAGGTAAAAAATCCCCTACCTTAAATTGTAAACAAAACATGTTATAAAAATGCAAAACATCAGTCAAGTAAAACTATTAAAGTAGCAACAAATCAACAGCGGTACGCTACAAGCTACCATGACGACATATAAATACAGATATTCGTATGTGTTGAAGAAATTAAAAAGAGAGTACAGATCCAAACGAAACCAGGTTATAATTTAGAGAATTTTAATAAGAATTTAATTTTTATAGATTTTATATAAAATATTACTTATTTCTGATAAATACTTTTATTTACTGAACGCTTTATATGTAGGGTATTAAACATGTATATCCCCGAAGGGTCGATTTTAATTCAAGCAAGTGAAGTGCTAAATTAATTCTAACTGACTTTGTATATGAATAAAAAATGTTCGTATAAATGACACTGCTAATTATTACGTAATTAAAAGTATTCATAGTAAATATTTCTAAATGCAAATTCTTTTATTGGCGTTCTTTACTAAGCAGTCTTGGCACGTGACAAGATGGGATTTAAAGTATCAGTCTGTAAAGAATAATCGTTTTTAATGACTTGTTTTTTTTTTATGTCTTGATTATTAAATCATTTTTTCTCACTTTTTTATATTAATAGTTTTGCAGTTTATTCACTTTTACTTTCTTACAAATTTAATAGGATTAAAAACTAAATATGAAATTTAAAATTATTAATTGATAAATGTTAATATATGAGAATTTGTTCTTAGTAAAAAATATTAAAAGTGACTTCAATGCAATTAATCTTGAAAATAATAATAACAAAATAAGAAATTAAAAGATAAATGACATATCTTTATGATGTGTCTTTAATAGATTTTTTATGTAAAATTTACTTTATTTGTTAAATTATCAAAAGTTTGAAGCAATAATTCAATAATTTTGTATTAACGATATTCTTTTGTCACGCTACAACCAGCAAATGTTTATTTCAGAGCAAAGCAAATATCTAAATATCTAAAGAAAGGAAGTCCATTTTTCTGCACTCCAGTAATATTTTACTAATACCGTATGTGTGTATGTGTAAGAGGCGGACAGAAAGTAGTGCACGCGCAACGACGATATATTAAAAATTTATCATACAACATACAGTAAATTCAACCTAAATCTAAACAAAATCTTATTGTGTGTCTTATATTAATTAATTATACATTGATGTGCATAAATTTATATTGCTCAAAAGTTGCTAGTTTCAACAAAAACACCGACATAATTAAATTAGCAAAATCATAAATCCAGAAACAACAACAAGAACAACAACTAACCGGGCTAACAAGCATTTCTGCCGCCAACCACGATTTATATAGCATTTAATGATCATGATCAAAAAATATTTGCAAACCTTAACAAACAGACGGACAGAAATATTGTCGGAAAAAACAAGAATGCATAATTTATAGCTACAAGCTGTGAATGCAAGGTATAATATAAAATATTTTTCAAAAAATTTGTAACGATTAGCTTCACAAATTAATGGCTTGATAATTTGTACGACTTATGAATGAAAGATTAGATCGTCAAGCAAGAAGAGATGCTCCGAGATTCGGCGGGTATATCATCAACCGCCGTGTTTAATTGCAGAGTTCATGCTGTGAAGATAAGCGACGGGTTCAAACAAATTAATATTTGAATAAAAGTATCAATAGCAATTTATTTGAGCTGCTGTTAGCAACAAGTTTTTTATATGAACATTTTTTTATTGTATCTCTTTTATTTATTTATCTACTAATTTTTGACATTTATATGACGACAGCGCAAGCGTTCAAAGTAAACCGCAGGGTATGAAAAATGAGTGGGATCTTGAGGTTTCTACTGAGCTGGCTATGATTCAGATGTAAACAATTTTAATGTCTTTTTTAATTTTTTTTTTTTTTAATTTAGTTAAATGAGAATTGTTTTAGAAATGCTAGTGATGAGTTGATTTAATTTTGATTAAAATACTGCCTATTGCAAAAATGGCTCCTTATTGCGGAACGGAAGTTCCAATTGCAATAACCTGAGGCTCCTAGTAACTGTATCTGGCACCAAAATTTCTACGCCACTTTCGGATTTTCTGAAAATCGAATTCAAGTTCAAAAATTTTCTCAACAGAAATCTGTTTAAAGTGTCGAAACAGAAGGTGGTACACCTGTTTCACCCTAAGCGAAGATTGTTGTTGTAAATACATAAAAAAATTCTTTAATATTTCAACGCCCTGCCCACAAACCCTTTCGCAGTCTTACTTTTATACATTTTTTATAATATATTGAAGTGTGTTTCAAAAGATTAAAAATAGCAAAAATTAGTGGAGCTATTTGTTATGTGGACTTATTTGCTTTAAAAAGTTTCATTAGTTTACTGCTAGACTGCTATAAGTCAAAGGTGCCGATATACTTAATTCCATTTCCATGTATTGCACCGAAGATTTTAGCTCATATCTGTTATATTCACACACTTTGCAAAATAAATATTTTTCTTTAACATAAATAAAAAAAAAATTGGTTTAATATATATATTAAATATGTGTGTTTTATAATAAGTTTTAAAAAAAAATTATATTACGTCTAAACGAATGTGCTTTAGTATGCCAATAGATCTAGCAGAGCCCAATAATCTGAGTTGAAAAATGGTGGTCGATTGTTTCTTTTCACGAAAAAATTCGACTGAAGTCCTACACCAAGACAAAAAAAATAAAGTAATTTTTTCACGCTTAAGGGCAGGTTCTCATCTAAAGCTCGAAAAACAATGTGATGTTCCTGATTTTTTTTTTTTTTCTCAAAGAATAAAGTAAATGAACACCTTGAGTTTTTTTGGCAGTAATTTATTGATTCTTAAACTATATGAAAATATTTGCTTGATGAATAAAAAATGTAATGTGAAGTGCCAACACTCCGTGAAACATCACGTTGTAAAAAAAGGTACCCAAACGGTCTCCATCGCACAGCACTATCATGTCATCAATAATAAAATTTTTATTCATCAGGGTCAATATACTGCTGAGCAATTCAAAATTAACCCATTCAACCATGTTTTACTTTAAAAAATTATATTATTGGGTGAGTGTAGATTATAAGTTTAAACATATATATGCTGTCTGTCATCAGAAGTCATCACTTGGTGGCCATGAAGTTCAAGGCGCCCTCATTTTGATATTTGACACTTTTAATGGCGCAACCAACGAGAGAAACACCAGCAAGGAAATAATAACAACAACAAAAATAGCACAGACAACGTTACCTGCACCATCAGCAGCTTCACCATCATCACCTTCCACACAGCTAACTAGTTCAATGTCTATGGCGCATGTATGTAAACGATATCTGTGGGAAACTAGCGGCAACGAGGAGCAGCCAAGACCAGACCGTCTTCAACAAAGACTGACTACACAGTAAAAAAAAAAGAGGAATGCATCAAATAAATATTTTAGCAACTGTTAAGTCAAGGAAGTATATTTCTTTTAAATTAAACACACAACTAATTTTTAACTTCTATTAGAAACAGACGGCTAGTTTGGCCAGTACTATATCGAATTTCGTCATATATAATTATTTAATTTAAATTTGGGATATCAAAATATTGCATATTGACCTTAAGATATTGTAAGATTTCTAAACACATGGAACTAAAATAAGAACCGTGATTACACAATTGTAACAGGGTGCTTTTCTAACTCAAAAAAAGTGCCTGAAAGGGTGCCTTTTTCCAAAGGCCCCTATTATGTAACCAACTCAACGTAAGTTGACTAGATTTTTTTCGTATAACCTATTACATACATTAGAATTGAACCATATAGTTTGTCTTAATCTTTTAAGCATTTTCAAACTACATGGTTCAATTGATATGTATGTAATACGTTATACGAAAAACATCTAGTTGAATCAAGTCATCTTAAATTGAGTTTTTATACAAAATAGGTGTCTTAATATATCACTGATTAAAATAATAAAACGTATTAAATTGCTGAAAATGATTATCTAATATATAAAGATTATATAATCAAATATATAAAAATCTCGTGTCACAATGCTTGTGGCTGAACTCCTCCGAAACGGCTAGACCGATTTCAATAATTTTTTTTTTTATATATTTGGTAGGTATGAGAAAAGGTTGTAAAGTACTTTTCACCCTCCTATGCAAAACGAGCAAGCCTTGGCCCATACAAGTTACATTTTCGATACAGAATAGCTATAGCAGTAAGTCACAGAACATTGAAATTCAGAATGGAGTTACCACTTGGTTACCCTGGACAGACATTGGACAAGGAGATGTGGCTCCCCCCATACCAGCCAAATTTATAATATCGAAGAGATTGGGAAGTAAAAATCACAGAACATTGAAACTCAGAATGAAGTTGCCACTTGGTGATGTCTTTCTAATAGAAAACCTGGACAGACATTGGACAAGGGGGTATGGCTCCGCTCTTATAAACCAAATTTTTGAAGCGAAGCTTTTTACTGCTCGTTCTGTGAAATCTGAAAAATTTTCGACAGATTTTTTCTTGGAAATTTGATGGTTTCTCTGTTGCTAGCGCTTATTTCAACAAGAAAATTTAATTCTTTAATATTAAATATTAAAAATATTTGTGGCCCACCGTGGGATCGAACCCGTGTCCCCTGAATAAGAGTCGAGTAGGCTATCCTCTAGGCTACAAAGACTTATTGCTACTTGTTGTTAATTCAATGTTAATTATAACAGAAGCCATGCTGCAGTAGATCATCACCACCTAACAATAGATAAAGGATTGTGTATTTGCTATGCTACAACTGACAAAAATATGCTTTTATTTGCCGCAAGGTGTCTCCAGCATCGGTGTGTTTGTATTGTGAATGCGTTTGTGGTGTTCGTGCGTTTTTAAGTGTCTACAACATAGATGATATCAATTAACATGGAATTAACTAATGCATGCATGACATCGGCAAGGAATTTAAAAGGTTTGTTAAATTTTATTTCGTGTTTGTTCTTTTATATATATATATATATTTAAACAGCGAAGAAGCTTCGCTTTTCTCGTGTGTCCAACGACGCACCTGTGTTTTTTTATATTAAATAGCTTTGGAAGTAAAAATCACAGAACATTGAAACTCAGAATGGAGTTTGAACAATGGATTGAACAATGAGCGTGGTGTGGTATAAAGGGTCGAATAAAAGTTGTTTGTCTTAGGCGTAGCAACACGACCTGGATTTATTAATAATAATAAATAAAAAAAAAAAATAAAAAAAAATATATAAAAAAACTTTTATATACATATCTGATGATTTTGATCGTATAAGAATAAAATTTGTTAATTTTGTTTAAATGAAAAATTCACAAAAAATGAGAGTGGTTGTGCTATAGTTACGCCCACTTTTTTAGAAATCATTAAAATTGTACATGCTGTTATAGTAAAATACCACGCTTGGTATGTAGGGTCTATTGATCCAAGTGGCAGTCACGTAAATACAAATGTGGACACTTAATAAATTACCATCAAGCAAATAGGCACATAACAATAGTTAAAAAAAATTAGATAAGCACGTGTCTTCACCAAAAGCCCACTTTTCAGGGGACTAGTGCGGAACGCATCGTAGCGCGCCGGGTATAAGCTAGTATTTGAATAAATGTTGAAACCTAATCACCAAAACACATATGGGAGGGGCTGAGCAACGAAATAAATACCTAATTAATTACCAGAAATACCATCGGCCCATACCACAACCATACAACATCAACAGATAAAATGTAATGCAAGATCCAGGTGGCGCCGGGTTTATTTAAGCTGATATTAAATACTCTAAAATAGCAAAATTATTAAATGCGATATTGAATGCTGCTCCAGGACTCATCTTATTTATTAAGGGGGTCTTCTCATTGAGCAAGTTTTTTTTCAACTTTTTTATTTATAGCTTGGGTAGTTGTGAATATGCCCCTAAAAGGATTTTTAGAAATTCGAAATACTTTAGAAGATACAGCCTTTTTTGTGAAGCAAGGTCTGATGGACAAGAAGGTGATGGAGGTAATAAAACCAGCTTACGAAGCGCTGTCGGCAGATAATTTGCTTAAAAGATGCCTTGGATCTGAAACTCAGAATTCCAATGAGTCCTACAATTCTGTTCTTTGGTCACTTTCGCCCAAACACATCAACTCAGGCGCACGCACCATCGAAGTGGCCAATTTCATTGCAACGTGCCTCTTCAACGACGGTTTTATACCCATACTTAAAATTATGGGTTTGATGGGTATTGCGATTGGCTAAAACGCATACGAATACGCACTATCTCGCAATGAAGACAGATTGAACCGATCAGAGACTCGAGCTGCGGCATCATCAAAAGCTGGCAGAACGGCTCGCAGAGCAGAGAGGGCAGCAGAAAGCAGTTTCTACGAAAAAGAGGAAGGTGGCCTGTATGGAGCTGGCATCGCCGACTAATATTTGTAAGTAAAAATTGTCAGCTCTTTAAAACTGCATTTAAACATTTTTGATTTTTTTTTTTTTTTCCCAAAAAAATTACTTCAAACTTTAAACGCGTTTATCTCGAACCCACGTTTTTCGAACTGGCGGCCATGATATCTCCAGTTCAACTGAACCGATTTTCATGAAACAAAGTGGAATCGACGCAGAATTGTCACCATTCTCGGGTGAACCTCGACCATAATTTTAAAAAATTTTTTACTATTTTTTACACTAAACTACAAAAAAAAAACCCGAAATTGAAATTTTTTTTTTGAATGGCCGCCATTTTGTCAAAAAAAATCAGAAAATTAAGCTTGAGGCTCACCCCAGAATTACATCTATACTGATTATAACCCCGTTTTTTTTTTCATTTCAGACGCTCCGGAGACCCGGAATCGTGGCCGCCGTGACGACACCTTTTTTTTCACCACCAACTTTGAAATCTCATTACTTTTTGAACAGCCCACGTATCGAGGCAAAAAAAAGTTTTTTATTTATTTTGAACCTTTTGTAATACAATAAATAAAAAAACTTTTCAATTATTCTTTGCGTTTTCAAATAAGAATTTTTTTAAAAAGGGTCCAAAAAACGGGTTTTGAATGAGAAGACCGCCTTAACAGGGAGCTCTTTCTTCCTAAATAATACGAGTATATAATTTTTTTCCAACAGCTACTCACCAGTTTTAAATAAAGACGCATTTACTCCCATTCATTTAAGAGGAGAGTTCAATTTAGTAGGAGGGTGTCCTGATACAACTTCGTGGTCTTATTCTAGCAAATATGTTAAGGATGTTATGTCTGTACCTATTTTTTTTTCCTTTATTAAAGATATACAGGGTCCTTCAATTTTGAGTTTTTACATATAATACGCACTTTGAATGGAAATTCATCATCTGTTTATTGATATATGTCTAAAATTTAGTAATGATAAATAAAATCTTCCATGATGCTCCCTCATCCTCTGAACAAAAATATCAGATGCATATTAGATGCATATTTAATAAAAATGAAAACCAAAAAATTAAAAAAGCTTCGATTATTATAACTGATATTTCATCAAAATATATTCCATATGTGTTTTGGTTTTGGCAACACATTATTCAAAATGGCTTAAGTCGTAAATAACTACGAAATGTTACTCTAAATTAGTAGAAAATGGATGTGTATATGGACTGAATAAAAAGAAAATTATGTTGTTTTGAGTCTGTGAGATCAAATCTCTGAAAAAGGAATTAAATATCCACTCTAAAAGAAAATAAAGTCTAAAATACAATAAATATATATACAATCTTTCCAAAAGTTGTTTTTTAATTTGTGAGTATTGAATAATAAAGGCATTAAATCCCTTTTTTAAGGAGAGAGTCTTAAATCTTTATGCCCTTGCGAAAGATATCAAGTAGGATTTTTTCGAAACAAGTATTTTATCCATTAGTTTTTGAAGATTGCAACTTTTCTATGTCGAGCTGTATGTGCGAGAACTAGATATGATGTGGAAAATTAACTTCAGATAAGTAATCAGCGCCTAAAAATCATCCTCAAACTATTAAAAACTTAAAATTTTTAAAATATTATTGCACTGTGATATCAATACAGATTTTATTGTATTTATATAACTAATTTTCTGTTATAAATTCCAAAACGGGTTTTTTCTTCTTGTGTAGCTGTGTCTATCTTTTTTCTGTCGTGCTCTCTTTCTTTCTTAGCCTTATTGCAACTTTATTGGTTATAAATAAGTTAATAATATGGCGGAAGATGCGAATCCTTTGTGCATCTTCTTCTAGCCTACAAAAATCTTAACAAGGAACTGTCAGTACAAGCTGCTTATTTGTATGTTTTGAGTGTGTGTGGAGGTGCGTTGAAGCGGAAGCCTTACAAGCAACAGCACAAGCAGCAGCCTAAGTATGTAGGCAGAACATCAGCTAGTGCGGCACGGAGAGCCGCAAGCCATATCATCAAACCACCTACTTTATGGATGGCTAACAATGGCCATTCATGCCAACTGATCAGCCGTATAGCCAGCCAGACTGCAGCAAAAGCAGTGGCAGCGGCAGCGGGAGCATGCGGTGGCGGAGGTTGTAACAGAGGGCGCTGTAATTTTATTTTCGCCTCATTGTGTTTTGATGTTAACCGAACTTGGAGCATAGGGAGTGATCGTTGCGTTGATGAATGCAGCAATAGTCACAGCCATAGTCGCAGCAGCGGCAGCAACAGCAGCAATGCAGAAGCGATGCCACGGTAACAAGTTAACGAGTTGATTTCGTTGTTGCGATTGCCGGGTGCTTGATTAGCCGTGTTTATTGCTGCTGTTATTGTTGTTGCTGGTATTATAGCAGTGGTTGGTCATTTTTTTACGCCACTAGCTGCGGCGGCGGTGTTACTTGTCTGTAGTTATTTTTGTTGTTGCAAGTGATATCATTAAATTTTTCGCAAGTTCAGCCCGGCGCACACATCTTATATTCTGTTGTTGGCGCTTCGTTGGAGGCGTTGCCAGATGATCATCACACGTTTTCCCTCTACATGGTTTTTGGCCAGCGATCGGCGGCAGTGGTGGCGGTTTTCGACGATCAAGTGAAATTATCGATTCGTAATGATCAAATATTTTCGCATGTGCTAACAAATTTACACTTCGTTGTTTTTTTTTTTTTGTTTTTTGGCGCTTTTGCTTTCTTGCCTCTTATGTGTGCTTTATTTATGCTCTTTTATTATACCTTTGATATATTGTTTTTTTTTTCATACTCCTCTGAGTTGCTCTGCTGTAATTTGGCCTTTCATTGGGTTGGTGAAACCCCTCATTAGTTGCGTTAGGCAGGCATGGGAAAATCTTGCTGAGTGAACACAGATCAGAATCATGCGATTCAGTTAATACAAATCAAGTTATCACGATGCAACATTAAAGTAGGTAAAACTATTACCGAATACTGAAATTGGTTCTTTCAGAAACGTGTGAAAAAAATTGTTGTAAGCGTTATAATAAGCTGCTACTGGCTTAAAAATCTAGCACAGTGACAACAGTAGTGTATTGAGAGTGAGTTAAATGGTGTGTGTGGCGGCCGTGGTATACAGGCTGAGATGCGTGTCTTTGCGATAGATCCCAGGTTCAAATCCCATCTGACACAGAATGGATTAATTTTCCGGTTCGGCCGTCACCTCTCCGCGGACAATGCAAGCCTCAGAGAGTAAAAACTGCCATGAAAAGCTTCTTGAGAACATAAGCCTATCGGAGTCGGCATATAGCTTGTAGGTCCAGTTCTCGATCATTTGTGTTCAAACATTTCGAAACACGCAGAACCCAATTGATAATAAGAAGCTCGGTCAGGGTCCTTTCAAGGTCTGAAATAGCCATTTCTTTTTTTTTTAAGAGAAATTTTTATATAGCATGCAAACAAAGCTTTTTTAAATTTTTTTTTTAATTTGATTTGATTTGATTTAATTTGATAATTTGAAGTGATTTGCTTGACTGAAATCTTAAAAACGGCAGTTTTTCGGCACCGTTTTCTTAGAAATTGATGTTTCTTTGGTGTTTGTGTTAATTATAACAAGAACATTTAATATAAAATATTAAAAATGTTCCCGCCGTGATGGGATTGAACTCGTAACCCACTGATTGAGAGCTCTATACACTACTCACCAATCCATAAAGCTTTGTTATTAATTGATTCAATATTAAGTATAACTGAAGCTTTGTTAAATTTAAAAAATTTAAAACAACATAAAGTAAATTAAAAACCACACGTTAATATTCACACCAGTAAATGTTGTAACGTTTCGTTATACCGACGCTATTTTCTTAGAATTGATGTTTCTTTTTTGCTTGCGTCCATAACGACAAGAAAAATCAATTTATTAAAAAACATTTCTTCATCCACCGTGGGCATCGAACTCATACCTACGGATTAAAAGTTCAGTACACTATCCACTAATCTAAAAACCTTTGTTAAGCAGATATTTCGATAATATATTTTGTTTTGCTAAAATTTAAAGTTTTAATTAAAGTAAGTTCTTTAAGGGAGAAAAAATAACTAATTCATATTTTTCCGAAATATAACATAACATAATATGACATAACATAACATAACATAACATAACATAACATAACATAGCATAACATAACATAACATAACATAACATAACATAACATAACATAACATAACATAACATAACATAACATAACATAACATAACATAACATAACATAACATAACATAACAAAACATAACATAACATAACATAACATAACATCATATAACATAACATAACATAACATAACATAACATAACATTAGATAACAAAACATAACATAACATAACATAACATAACATAACATAACATAACATAACATAACATAACATAACATAACATAACATATCATAACATAACATAACATAACATATCATATCATAACATAATATAACATAACATAACATAACATAACATAACATAACATAACATAACGTAACATAATATAACATAGCACAACATAACCTAACATTGAATTACATATATTTTTAACCAACATAAAAATGAACAAGAAACACAACACTTTCGTACAAACACTTTGCACTTGCAATACTATTGAAACTATAGGTTTTTCTTAGTTTGCGCTCTGCCATACTAAAAGTGTAACAAAAATATAAATTTGCTTACATTACATCGAAAATATTACTCAAATGAAATAAAACTTCACTTTTGACTCAGTGAAACTTGTAAACATGCAAAGGTAAACACACAAGGTTATACAAACAAAATGCGAAAAGTGAGATGGCAAATTCCAATTTTATAGGTTATGACTGTTAGGATGTCAAAATACAGCAGTGGTGGCAACCTGCAAACAGTGGAAACCTGCAAGCCTAGTAAAAACAATTGATTGGACAGGTCAAGTGAAACATGTTTGAAGAATGAAACTAAGAAGAATTTTTTATTTAAATTAATTAAAATTTATAAAGACAGACTTATACGACAACTGAAAACGAAGCCATTCGAATAAATAATTCAATCTTGTATATAAAAGATATAAAAATCTAAAGGTGACCGTATGTTACTCAAACACTTCTGAACCGTTCCAATGGTACTACTCAAATTTTTAGGGTGTGTTTGGCCGGTCATGGCACGGGTTTCAAAAGTTATTTGTTAATTTAATTAAGTGTGTATCTAATTTTAATTCTAGAAATAAAATAATTCAATTGAAATTATAGCAAGCGTTGCTTCTGCGCCTTAATCATATAAAAAAAATTTCCACAAAAAAATTGTATTATAAAGCTTTGTTTACCGAAATAGTAACTCTGAATCATAATCGTATTCATGTGAATTCATATGAAAAGTCGAAATTTATTGAATTATAACACAGCATGTCTTAAAATATAATACAGCGTGGCTTAACAATTAAATATATTCACCAAATTATCAAATTGATTTCAAAAGTTTTAAAAAAAAATTGTTATATTTTAACTGTATTAAAGTAAGGTAAAAAATATGCTTAAAAATTTTGTTATCTATGAAAAAGTATTAAATTTTATTCAAATTAAAAAAAACATATTTGCAATTCTTCACTTGTATTTACATTTATTCCAGCATTTCCAACCGTGCGTAACACGTGCTATTTTTAATTGAAAGCAGCGAAAAATAATCTCTTCCCTTATCAGTACACATGAAAAATTGATATTTTTTTTTATTTTTTTTTTTTGTTTTTTTTTAAATATTTTTAGAAATCAATAAAATTTTCAGTGACATCAAGTAACGAGCATATAAAACGATTGTGTCGCCACAAAAAAGAGCAGCTGTTTGGTTCCACACCCAAAAGCAACACTCTACTTGACAACGTCTTCAAAATTGATCTTCATTCTATCTACAACAGGATATCAAACAGATAAATTTCAACAATAGAAATTTTCGAAACAATAAAAAGAAATTCACTCACGTTCAAATATTGACAGATCCTTAACAAAATTGAAAAACCTAACAAATCGGTAATGTTCAAAGTAATTGAAAATGAATGAGTTCATTAGAATGGCATCAAGATGTTTCTGGCTACGAACTGGTTGATGGAACTCTTGAAAGAAACTCTCAAAGAAATTAAAAAAAGCAGCAGCAAGGATGTCAAGCCTATTGTTAGCTGTTTTGGAGATTAGTAGACAATGGTTGAAGAAAGTGAAGAAATCAAAGCAAACGATCACAATATTACACGTTCCCAATTTTATTCGAGGGTGTGTGTCTGTCCTTTTGTGTTATCCTTCTAACTGTACCAGTTGATTTGTTATAGAATGCTTGGCTATTTGTTAAACTGTGTGTGAGAAAATTGATAATAAGTATGGGTTTAGAGTGATTATTATAGATATTGTTGTTGTTTACATTGTTTTCTTTGCTGTCAGGACACTTCCTGTCCATAATAATTTTATCCTTGTGATGTAGGAACATTCAAATAGATGTGATTGTAGCAAATTCTGCAAAACAACAACTTTTAACTGTTGTTCAAAAGCTACATGAGCTTTTTTTCATGAAAATTTTTTGCAATAAATGTCAAAAACATTTTTCTTCATTTTAATGGCATATAACGAGCTCCGCTCTCAATAAAAAACTTTCACTATTACAAATTGAAGTTAATGTTTATCGCTTCAATTTATTACAAGTAATCAAAGACAAGTTCGCAGAAATATTCTTCCCATCAACGCATTCTATCTTCTTATCGTTCTATCAATAATTTGTAAAACATGGGTTTTTCCAACATACACATAACACTCACACACAGTTCAACAATTTCCCATGTGAAATCAAACCAAATATTTTTCAATGACACAAAATCAATCCACTTATAAGCCGAAAAATTCCGTGGAATTAAGATTTTTTTTTCTCCAATTCTACTTCTACCACCCTGATCGACATTCTTGCTTTAACTTGTTTCACTGAAACATTGTCACTACGGGTTGGTTTCCTTTCCCACCGCATTGAGCTGTGCTATGAGAGAAGCTAAAGAGTGACTGCATCAAGGATGAACAGAGTATAAGAAAAAGAAAATTCACTTTCATCTTGTGAAAGCATACCGCCAACAAATATATAAAATAGTGTCCTGCTTAACTGTCTGTCTGTCTGTCTAGGAATTGCTGCCGTTTTCTTTCACTTATGTATGCTGCATGCAGAAGACACACACACATATCTCAACCCAAAGGCGAACCACATACTCCGCATGTCTCGCCGGGAAGATCATAATTCACGCCATTGTGATGATTCTATTTTGTTTTCTTACGTTTGTCAAAATGGTTATGGTTTGCATGGTCATCGTTGGGTTGTGTCTTTGGTATTACTCATTGTTCTCTCTCGTCTATACTTATAACTGTGAGTTGTTGTTATGTGGGACCGAGTGGGTTCGGTCTGAAATAATTGTAATATGCGTATCTTGTAAATATTTTCCCAGCATTTTTATAGTTTTGTTTTAAACAGCCACCACAAAGTGATGTCTTAGTGATATTTTGACAGTTTTTATTGGATCAAGTTGTTGGTATGAGCAAGTGTTGTTTAGAAATTTTGCTGGTTTTGGTACTATCGACCAGTAAAATACTGAAGATGTCATAAAATATTCTCTGCAAAGAACTGTGCACTTCCTTAGGTACAATAATTATTTTATGTTCTTTTTCTAAATAAAGTGCGTTTCTTTTGGTACAATTATTATTTTATGTCCTTTTGGCGCCAGCAAAATCAGTTGGTTCATAAAAAAAAAATCAATGCATTTTCCATTTGCAAATCTTTTGGAAAAAAGTGATGGATTCTCTAGGTGCTGGATTAACTATTTAACTATTTTTGTTTTCTGAGTTTTTACTGCTCTTGTACCTATATTAGAAAAGCAGTAAATTTCGTCAGGTCTTTTTTTTTATTCTTCCGTAATAACCATTTTGCACAAAATTGTAAGGATGTGAACTTTTTCTACATCAAAAAAATATAAATGTGGTATTTTAAAGACATATGATGCATGGCAAAGTTGAAGGTAATGATAATAAAACAGAAAACGTAATGGCATTAATTTTTTTTTAACTGAACCAACGCTTAGGGGATGCCCCCTTTAAATGCGAAAGCATTGCGTTAATTCGGAAGAAGGGTGATAGTTAGTTGGAGGGTGGAAAGATGGAGTAGTGACGGTGAAGATTTGCTTTAAACTAACACAGATCAAAACTGCCGGGGAACACGCTCACAGGGAGATTATTCCACAATCTTACTGTGCGGCTAAAAACGAATTATCTCGGTAATGCGTGGTTCTATTGGGCACCGATGCTATGGTAAAGGGATGAGTTTGAAAAGCTGCCCGAGTAGACCTAGGAAATACACGAACTGGTGGCGTCAGGCCATGTACCTCCCTTGAACACTTCCCATGGTAGAACCTATACAAAAGCTTTAGACAACCAACATTGCGCCGATACCCAAGAGAACTGAGAGGAGATAAAATGTTTTCATATCCTATCATATATATCGCACGTCTTTGAATTCGGTCCATAGGCTCCAAATGAGATCTCGAAGCTTCTGCCTAAATGTGCGAATAAGCCATTAACTATTATTAGCTTTTACAAATACATAAGTATTAGCTTTTGCAAATACATGTTGCAAAATTATAACACCATTATATAACACAAAAACGCAATAATTCCACTTTTTAAGTTTTTCTTTTTTTTTATAAATCCAATTCTAAATTTTAAAATTTTTATAAAATAAACCAAGGTTCAATAATTTAACTGTAACTCATTCCAAATTAAGTTCATTCTAAATTCAGTTATATCCAAAGAGAAACATTTCCATATCTATACAATAAACAATCTCAAGATATTAGTGCTGTTCCCATTTTAGCCTGTATCAGAGAAAGAGCAGTTCATTTTAAAGAAAATACTGACAACATTAGCAACAACTTTGCAGTAGCACTGGACAACTAGATAATTAAGATCTTTTTGTGTTAGTGTTTAACATTTAATGTTTTAATTTAAAAATGTTTGTACTTATATTATGTTACTTAGTACATATATAAAGTAAGTTATTTTTAAATGCAATTCAAGCAATTAATGTTTGTTAGATTTAAAATTAGTATGTTTGTTAGAAAAAAAATTAAAATTCCCCTAAGGATGTCAACAAAGCATTGACGAAGCGTTTGGAGAAAAAAAAAATGAATTTTTGTTTTATATAAAAATTACAATTTAAAAACCATTGGCCAAAAATCACTTTAAACGGTAAAAGATGGCTCACTTTTCAACAATCGTTTTTTGAATTAAAATCTTCTTTAGGCGCGTTGAGCACCTTTTGGTAGAGAGCAAAACTATAGATTCACGATATCATCACGCTGTTAGCGATATCATCACGCTGTTAGCGTAACAGAAACTATTGCTGTACAGCATGCCTTCTAGGGATTACCTAGCATCGACTTAGCCGAAGACCGAAGCGATTACCGAATATCAGGTCGATTACCGAAGTGATTACCAACCGATTACCAAACCAATTACTGAACATCGATGCGACTACCAACTGATTACAGAACCAATTACCAATTACCGAAGCAATAACCAACCGCTTACTGAAGGGACTACCAACCAATTACCAATTACCGAAACAATTACCACTCGATTACCGATTACGAAAGCGAATACAAACCCATTACCGATCACCGAAGTAATTACCCACCGATTACCAATGACCGAAGCGATAACCAGCCAACTATCGAAGCTATTCCCAACCGATTACTGAGGTGATAACCAACCGATTACCAAAGCAATCACCAACCAATTACCGAAGCAATTGCCAACCGATTACCAATTACCGAAACGATTACCAACCGATAACCGATTACCGAAGCGAATGCCAACCCATTACCGATAACCGAAGCAATTACCAAGCGACTAACAATGACCGAAGCGATTACTAACCGATTACGGAGGTGATAACCGACCGATTACCAAAGCAATTACCAAACCCATTACCGAAGCGATTACCAACCGATTCTCAATTACCGAAACGAATACCAACGCACTGCCGAAGCGATTACCAACCAATTACTGAAGCAATTACCAACCGAATACCAATGGCCGAAGCGATTACTAACCGATTACCGAAGCATTTACCAACCAATTACTGAACCAGCTACCGAAGCGATTTCCAACCCATTACCGAACCAATTACCGATTACCGAATCAATTACCGATTACCGAATCAGTTAACGATTACCGAAGCGATTACCAACCCATTACCGATTGCCGAAGCGATTACCAACCCAGACCCGAAGCAATTACCAACCGATTACCAAAGCGATTACCAACCGATTACCGAACCGTTATTGCATTCAGTAATGCATAAATTATTAAAAAGAGTGTAAAAAGTAGAATGCATCTGATTTGCCGACTCTAGCTTCTTGGGAAATTCATAACAGCTATGTTATTTCATAGCTTTAAGTTTTCACTTTGGTCGGCAGTCCCCCCACTGCCTACTTATTTTTTTTTTTTTTTTTGTAAATTCTTAAACCAGGTGCTGACACAGACTATGATTGACGACAAACGATCCAAAAAGAAATTTGTACGCAAATGCGGCAAAACATACATACACACTGTTACTGCTATAGCGATTCTTTCTATCAATTTCCTTAATAAACTTTTTTTATTACAAACTTAAAATTGTGTACTTGTTTATTCTCTCAATTAATATCATATTTAATTTTACATCTTATGCTAAAAAGCTAACGTTTCAATCGACTGCACACCGGTTTTTTTAAAATTAAAAATAGGCATCGCAGTCTAAGCCTTGCTTTTAGTTGCCCTCGCAGTAAAACCCTTTGCATTCTATTTAGAACCTACGACGTTAAATGCTCGAAGCATCACTCTGAACTCGAATTACGACGAATACCGATTACCCACAATACTGGGTACTGTTGATACGAAACACCTTAACCATGATTACCGTATAACTGTTGTGTTCGTAACTGTTTGAACTAACACCAAAACCAATATCAACAGAGGTCAGCAAGAGCCTTTGTTTTACGAAGAACCGGCATTGTGAAATGCTCTGAGCAGCAATCCTAGCCCGACTCATGTCACATAAAAAATAATGATAACCAACACTGTTGGATTTTGTTGTCATCGTAGACTCCAATTTGCACTATCAAATACCATTTATTTCCATAGCTGTTAGAATCAATAACAGAAGAGGTCAACAAGAACCTTTATTATACTAAGAACCTTCGCCGTCAACAGCGCTGAGCATCAATTCGAACTCAAATTACGCTAAATACCGATTATTCATATTATTGGGTCCTGTTGTCACCGAAGACTTCAGCCAACACTATCGAATGCCTGTTATTTTTATAATCATCAGTACCAATGCTTTAACCGAGATAGAACCGAATAATCTTTATACCGAATACTTCTAAAACCAAATCAACTTCTTATTCGGTATTAAAATGTTTTCGACTGACTGACTATTAATTATTTTGTGACATCTGTGACCAATTCCTTTTTACGATATTTACAAAAAAAAAACAATATGAGTTGTGGTCAAAGGGTTAATGTGGACAAATGTGAAAATTGATTTTGTAGAGGATTTTCCTCTAAATCGAAGCAGTTTATTAGAAGGAGTTTAAACATTTATGAAATTCGAATAGATTTTTTATATATGTAGATAGATAGATAGATAGATGTGATTCTATAACTCGGGTTAAAAAAATTCCCCCACAACCATTTCTTTAACAAAGTTCAAGCAGGTAAGTTTTTATCCGATATTGTGAAATGCAGCAGCACGTGTTTCTCAATATTTGTGAAATTGCAATTTGGTACTATTTTTACTCGCTTATATTTGTAATCGCATTTGTATGGAATTCCCAGGTATGTGCAAATTAACCACATCACACTATGAAGTTAAACAATTTATATGACAATATTGCATCTACATTAATTGAAAGTATTTCGCGAACATTCTCAACAATGAACCTCAATGAGACCTCGATATTGGTATTAGTCATCAATGGAAAATTTTAAGCTGCTCTACAGAACAATGCATGGTAATTTGAATACCAACATTTAAGAGAAGAAAAAAAATTAATACAAACAACATTTGCTGAACTTGACACCAAATCAAAGTCCTGTCTTTTGTAATCCAATGAAAACCAAACAAGCCGTACTTTCGAGGTAGGTAAGACAGCAAAGATCGGTCGTCGGTCGTCGGTCGGTCATCTTCACACGTCGCTACAACGCGTCATTGTACAAACGAGGTAACTGCAAAAGCAAAGCAGGCGCATCCTCAGCATGATCATCAACGATCGTTGAGCCTTGAATTATAGCCATGAGCCACTGTCGGCGACTGACAATCAACGGAATAAGCAGTCAGCCAACAACGAAAACCACACTAACAACAACAACTACAACAGCCAGCAACGATTATTCAAGCCACCCGAATCATGGTGTATGGATCATGGCGCTATCTTATTTGATCTCATTTTTGTGAGCAGCACCAGAAACCCCCGAAAATGAAGGAAGATAAAAATAAACGCAGAGAAAAAGTAAAAGAAAACTGAAATAAAATTTATACAAACGAGTTGAAAAAGAAGAAGAAGAAGAAGAAGTTTCAACCAAAACTTGTGACGATGTGTTGAGCAACGTGAGATTATAACGTGAACGTGTTGCTCTGATCCTTCCTTAGGGCCAAACAGACAGTTGCAGACAGAAAAAGAAGTGAACCTACCTAGTGAAGATTTAGAAGTTTGGAATTCAGTTCGTTTCCGGCGCAAGCAGGGCTAAAGATGAAGAGGATGACGATGATCTGCTTCGATGTTGATCGTTGGTGATCAACGTCTTGTAATTGTTGTTGTAGTAAATGTTGTTGTTGTTGGGGTTGCCAGTGCTGGTTCTCACCGCTTGTATGTGTCATAATGAGCCGCTGTAGGTGGAACTCTTGGCACAGGCAAATTAAGTACGATTGTCGATCGCACCGAATGTGATGCTCATTTGTGGTTGGCAACGCGGCATTTTGCGAAGCGTGTTATAGCGCATGTGATGTATGTTGTTGTATTGTGTGGCTGTGCTGTGTTTTTTTTTTTCTTTGTGCGAGCCTTGTTGAAACGCGCTAACTAGCATGCCTAAACAAGATCGACCAGCGATTGTGAACCCTTGTCTTTAAGTGTCTACAAAGATTTGACAATGCTTGTTGTTGTCATTTATATGCAACGCTCTGCTGCTGTTGTTTGTATTTTTTTTTTTAAATTTGCCAAAAATTCCGAGCAACTTTTTTGCCATTCAACTCCATTGAGAAGCATGTTATACGTAAAACGATCGATCTTACGCACGATCAGCAGACGTTCAAAATTTAATGTTTTTTTCTGCTCTTTTTTATATTATTCAGGAATCCGTTTGGCAGGATCCTTTAGATTTTTTGTTCAGTTTTTTTCTACTTCATTTCTGTTGTCCTGATTTTGCATAATGAAATTTTTGGCCAAATGCCGCCAGACGCGATCCTCGCACAAAGTGACATAAAAGCGCGCGTGTTTTGCACAAATTTCATTAAGCACTAAAACAAAAAAAAAAACACAAAAATAAAATACACATAAAGGGTCAACGAAAACATGAATGAATCCTTAAAACACACACAAAGACACATTGCACACTAGCCGATTCACACATTCCGCGCCAGCAACTTTTGTATTGTTCGTGAATTAGTTGTTGCGGTTAGTAAAACATGGTGTAAGAACACACAGCAACAACAATACGAAGGAGATGGAAAGGGTTCTTTATTGCAGTTTTGGTACAACACTGTTTTGTGTGTCTCATGTTTGTCTTTCGACCTATCTGTCTGTTTGTCTTTCTGTCTGTTTATGTGGACAGACACCTTGGTTTATTCTTCACCTTTTTTTTCTGTGGTCTCGAAATTATCTGCTTATCTTGTCTTGTGTTCTTTTGATCACTGCTTATATTTGTCGTCTGTCTATTCAATGTTGTTATAGTTTTGGTTGTTGCTGTTCGTCTTGTTCTTTTGTAAAGGGTTATTTAAATTTATATGCCGTACGTGACACTTGTTAACTTGGTCTTTTGTAAAGCTTACCAACCATCATCATTTTTTTTTTTTTTTGTTCCCTCTTTTTTTAGTTTCTCTTCTACTCTGTTGATATTTTTTAATATGATTTTATGCAAAATTTTGTGATAACTACTTTTTAGCTGCTAAGGGGCGTTTTAATTTAATGATCTTTGGTCAACGCAGTCTTTTTATGCTTACCTGAATTTTTGACTTGGTCATCCTGAAGCCATTTTTTGGGTGGTAATTTAATATTGTGTTAATAAACAACAGCATAATCAAAAAATTAATTATGTCCTCGCAAGTGTTACTGCTTTTGTGTCTCGCTCGTTAACAGTTCAACTAACCTGTGATGTTTGACACCACCCTGTTTGCTGGCAATTTGATCTAAGCGAGCATATTGCTGGTGATCCAGTTTCGTGTTTATGGCTTAGCGACATCCCATTGCTTCCGGTTGATTGCATACGTGTGACCACCGCGAAATATGGCGCCAATTTTGAAATGAGGTCTCTATAAAAATGGAGAATATAAAAGAAGTATTGTATAAGAAACAAAGAAGTTGGTTGATTGTATATAAAGATAACAAACAAATGTGAGTTAGTCAAAGACTTGAACGAAACTTTAATACGGTGAGTAAAAACTATTATGTTTTCTAACGAAACGATCGAATCTTTTCGTTCCAACGTAACGAAGTAATTGTTTGTATTGAGCGGGCTCGAATTCGGTTTTTGCCTATTTGATTTTTTTTTAATATTTTTGAGATTGAAATATAATTCTTAATGTCTTTCTTAAGCGTATGAAACATATTTAAAAAACTTTTATTTTATCATTTCTAAATTTAATGAGATCTTTAATTTTTACATTTACTAAGAAAATAAGACAAAATTCCATAACAATAATATTTTTGTTTGATTTTATATTGATTTTATAAAACTAAAAAATAGGCACATAAATTATTGTATAAAACTCAAAAACTTTGCTCTGTTCTATTCATATAATAAAAAAATATTATACTCTTATAATTATCTGATATCAAGAGTCAAACTTCACAGTAACGTATAAAATTCCCAACAAAAAATTAAGAAACTAAATAAATAAAAAAACAGTATAGCGTATATACAGTAAAGAAGTCAAACTTCTTCTTTCTATATGTATGAAAAAGACATTAATGTAAGAAACAAAGGGATAGAGAGAGAGAGAGAGAGAGAGAGCATCTCAAAAGAAATGCAATACAAAATTTCATCAAAAGTATTTCGTTTATGTACTATCTACACTATAATTGATCTGTCTGTGCTCAAATGGTAATACTGACTTTAATGGTTTGAGATAACTAAAATGTAGAATATACATATGTCCATGATTCAAAATTTTCGAGATAAAGTCAAAAAATTGCATCTATTGCTGAAATTCTGAATTTTGTAGTTGATTTGTTGGGATTGTTATTTATGTGCAAGCCAAATTTTTTGTGAAGAAAAATAGTTGGCGGTAAATAATCTAATTCATTTAAAATTTACGTTAAAATCTCCCCCGGTAATCATCTTCGCTTCTACCAAGAACATCAACACCTGTCTGACCATAAATCAGTAGGGAATGATGTATTAAATAAAGAGAAATTTAAGGTAGGGGATAGAGCTGCCACCTGAATTTTAAGTATTTTTTACGAATGCAGTGCTGGGGCTGGGACGTAAAAATGGGTAGCTGAATTCTAATCCATTGTCAGAATTTCAAAATTATAAGAATTCGTAAAAGTCCAGAATTTCAAAATTGCAAGAATATGCAAAAATACAAAAAAATAAGTGTCAACCCTATCCCCCCTCTTGACTTTTAAAACATCAGGTTTGAAATCAGTGACTCCTTAAAAGTGTTAGATGATGTTTAAAACACTTACAAATACATTTTTTTAGGTGACAATTTCTTTTGTAAAGATTCAGATTGTAAAGAGTTAGTGACTCATTTTTATCAAGTGTTCACCCCAGCACGAAAATCAGAAAACAAAAAAATAGCTGGCAAATCCATCCGCTATCTTAAATCTTAAAATTCTGACATCAGATTAGAAATCTGCGACCTCCTGAAACTGTAAGATGATGTTTAAAACTCTTAAAAGTACATTTTATTAGGTGGCAATCCTTTTTGTATCATCCAGTTTTATCAAGTGTTCACCCCAGCACCGAAATCGGAAAAATAAAATAAAAATTGGGTTGAAACCCTGCCCGCTTTCTTTAATTTTAAAATTTTGACATCTGATTCTAAATCAGCGGCATACTAAAGCTCTTAGAAAATGTTTAAAATTCGTAAAAACTTATTGTTAGGTGGCAGCCCTGTGGTAAAAATTAAGTTGACAACCCTATCCATCGTCTTGAACTTTTAAACTGTGTTATCAGATTCGAAATTAAATCCGTTGCCAGAATTTTAAAGCCACAAGGATTAGCAAAAATACAACAAAAAAAAATCGAGGGGGCAACCCTATCCGCCAACTTTAATTTTAAAACCAGCGATCCCCTAAAACTGTCAACAACGGTGACGCTCTTATGAAACGCTTTTATATATACATTGCCAGTGTTTTGTTACCTGTTTATAAACAAAAACGTTTCAATTTTTTGATACCGGTTTATAAACAAAAATATTTCACTATTTTGTTACATGTTTATAAACATGTATACGTGTTTCGTGAACTGATTCCTTCAATAAAAATCGTCACATCGCCGCCCAAGAAGTTTAACTTAAAAAAATCAAAACATAATTTGACACAAAACTGCTAGAACAGAGCACATAGCAGACACATATAACTACACCAAATTTCACTACAATAAGAAACTCCAATTACAATAATTTTTTTTCCAAAATGCTTGAAACCTTAACCCATTTCCGATGGCTCCTTAACTACCGCGGCAAAATTGATGAAACTTCGTCAAGGGTCTACATATATCCCTAAGCCTTGTCTGACATAATTTAAAATTCTTACCTACACAAGTACCCTGCAGCGGAAAAACATACTAGTCATGAATTAAACTAGTTAACTCACTAGTTAAAAGAAAGCTAGTCAAAAAAATACTAGGTATTTAACTAGTCATAACTTACTAGACAAAGAGTTACTAGATAAGATACTATCTTTAATGCAGCTAGTTCAAACATCCAGATCTTTTTCTACATAGTATCCAGCAGTAGAAGCCAGTACTAGTAGTACTAGTAGCCAGTCGCTTTTGAATCACTTAAAAAAAAGTATCGTCTAAAAAAAAAATTATGTAATTGATTCAACAATTACCCGAAGTTTGTTTCAATTTATTTTTTTATAAGTTGTGCAGCTTTTCTAAAATAGTCTGCTTAACAATATATACTGTATACGAAAAATGCCAGAATAAAGCCGGTTTACATAGTACAAGCATAGAACTGGTTTCAAAAACACTAGTAGAAAACTAATGCTAGCATACAACTAGTATTAAAACTACTACACGAAGAAAACTGTTTGCTAAATTTGTATGGAAATTAAGCACAACTTGAATATAATTCTCAACTACTTCAATGTTTTGCTTGCTTTTATTAAAAATATATCAAAATTTGCTATTTTAATTTATAAATAACTAAGCACATGTTTCCTTAAGTGTAGTCAAATTTTGCTATTTCGGTTTATAACTTAAAAAAAAAAAAAAAACGAAATGGCCATTTCAGCCCTTGAAAGGACTTTGACCGAGCTTCTTATGACCAATTGTGTTGTGTGTGATGTGAAATGTTTGCACACAAATGATCGAGAACTGGACCTACGTGTTTTATGCCGACTCCAAACGGCTTATGTTCTCAAGAAGCTTTTCATGGCAGTTTTTACTCTCTGAGGTTTGCCATTGTTTGCAGAGAGGTGACGGCCGAACAGAAAAATTAATTCAATTGAAAAAATTTTCTATGTCAGATGGAGTACTCGAACCTGGGTTCTCTGGCGAAAGAGTCACACACTCTACTCACTACACCACGGCCGCCACCCGGTTTATAACTTACCCTAACAAAAAAACGAAAACATTCTGTGTCCGCCGTGGGACTTGAACCCGGGCTGTGTCGCTTTACTAGTATGCCAAGGCCGTCACATTTTAATTGGAAATTTTGGTGTATAATAACTTAAAGCATTAAGTTTTAAACTGAAAAATAAAAACAAAAAACTGTGCCAGCCGGGGATTCAAACCTGGGCAGCCTCGCTTACAAGGCAAGCATCGTAACCAGTATGTCACGGCCGCTATAATAAAATTGTTAAATTTGGTTCATTAAAATACGATAAATATTAACAGCAAATTTTTAAAACAAAACGAAAAACGAAAAAACAATATTCAAGAAGAAAACGGGTAGGGAAAGTTAAAAAACTTTGTGCTTCCTTTACATAACTACAAAAGAGCCGGAAAAGTCAATTTCGGGTATTTAATTAACTCAAATATCTAAGAATCTCGACGTATTAACCTAATTCTGATATTTTATTTGGATTCTTATTGATCTGTATAATATCAATGGGAATATTTTGAACTGCAATACTTGGTGCAGAGTATCTCTTAAATCTCTTAAGTAAAATACTTGCTAGAACCATTCTTAAATATATTTATACCCCAACGTGTACTGCGTAAGGGGTATATTAACTTTGTCATTCCGTTTGTAACGCCAAGAAGGAGGCGTGGCAGATATAGAAAAATGTATATATTTTTAATCATGATCACCTCCTAAGTCAATTTCCGTGTGTCCGTCTGTCTGTTCGTCTGTCCAGCCGTAATTTTAAAGCTATCGCAATGAAATTCAAAATTTAAGTTAATTTTTAAAAAAAAATTAAAAAAAAACCTTTTATTTAAAACCAAAACATGAACTAAAAAGAAAAAATAAATTTCAGTGACATTTGTCATATATGTACTATATAGTAGGTATATTCTAGATTCAGAAGAACCTCTCTCTTGGTTGCCCATCATCATAATAAAAGCGTACGTAAATAGGTAAGTTCTAGGGACGAATATAAATTTAGAAATTTTCAAAATCTCCTACTTGATGTAAATGTGCTGCAAAATTTTCAGCTGAATCGGCCGTTTTGGTAGTCTTGGAGATATAGCATTTTTATTGATTTGTGGGCTGTAAAAGGGGGTGTGGCAACATTTTTTTTTTCTAACCCATGCAATACTTGAATGACATTTACTGCCAAAAATTTTAGCTGGAACAGCCCGGTAGTTTTGGAGATATATGAATTTGTGGGCGGAAAAAGGGGTTGTGTTCAAATTTTTTTTTTGCTTAAACCCCATTTTCTACTTGAAAGAAATTTATTACCAAAATTCCATCAAAGTCGGCCCCGTAGTCTTGGAGATATAGCATTTTTATTGATATTTGGGGGTAAAAGGGGGGTGTGGGAACATGTTTTTTCTAACCCATGAATACTTGAAGGACACTTACTGCCAAAATTTCAGCTGAAACGGCCCGGTAGTTTTGGAGATATATTAAATTGTGGGCGGTAAAAGGGGGTGTGGTCAAAGTTTTTTCTTAACCCCATTTTCTATTTGAAGGAAATTTACTACCAAAATTTCATCTGAATCGGCCTAGTAGTTTTCGAGATATAGCATTTTTATTGATTTGTGGGCGGTAAAAGAGGGTGTGTCAAAAATATTTTTTATAATATTGCATTGTCACCAGGCTTACACATGCATGATCAATTTCAGCTTCATCGGAGACCCACAAGCTGTCGAAAAATTGCTAGCAAGATTTGCGGACATACATATATACTAACGAAGCAAGTTAAATAAAAGCTTATAAAAAGGAAGATCAAGTTCGAAAATGGGCCAAATCGGATGAAAACCACGGCTACCTCCCATACAAATTGGCTTTATTTTAAACGTAAAATCTCTTAAAAATCTGCAAAAAATTAAAGAAATGTTTTAAAATTTTGCACATATGCTTTGTTATTTAATATAAACCCTCTCTATGATATATGGCAAAATCGGATGAAAACCACGCCCACTTCCCATACAAAGTGGCTTTATTTTAAACGTAAAATTTCTCAAAAATCCACAAAAATTAAAGAAATGTCTTGAAATTTTACACATTGGCTTTGATATGTAATTCATCTTATGATATTTGGCAAAATCGGATCAAAACCACGCCTACCTCCCATACAAAGTGACATCATCAAAATTGGAAAACTTTCGTAAATATATACGGCTTAAGACTTCGAATATACTTCAATGTGGACGCGGGGATGTATTTTAGCTTCGGTGCCCTGCCGAAGCTCCATCCTTACTAGTTAATGTATCGGAGTCTATACTTTTGGTGTGTATGACAGGTATAGACTCCGAGATCTCTAAAGCAATTGCTGATGCACTTTTCGGAGAAACTGTAACAAAGTCTTTGCGGTGTTTTTGTGCCGTTTGGTGCCGATCAAACCAATGGGGCGGTCAATAGACAAGGAAAAGTGCCACCTTAGATGTACACGAAATTTTCGATATCGAATACCTTTGGAATTATAGGTCGCACAGCCCCGGAATTTAATATTTGACCACAATTTAAGGGCTGTACGAAGGCCATGGCATTTTTTCAAAAGCCCAAATTTTCAGTATAACTTTCTATAAGTCACACATAGAAACTTTATATTTAAGAACTTTATATTTAGTCATGTCATGAGGCTGGCAAATTTCTGATATCGAATAGCTTCGGAACTAAATGTCGCATAACTATTAAACCAGGTCGCATAACTAAATATTAAGCTCGGTCCATCTGCTGGAAAACTGGTACAGGCATTGGAAAACAGATCGTGGATCTGCCCATATAAGCCAAATTTCCTATAAAGAATACCTATTTAAGTTAAAGTCACATAACATTAAAACTCAGAAAGAAGTTACCACAAGTCTTTTTAATAGAAAACTGGGACGGGCATTGACAGGGGGTGCAACTCCACCCAAACAAGCAAAATTTTTGATATCGAATAGCTTTGGCAGTAAAAGTCACAGAACATTTAAACTCACTTTTCTGAGTTTTAATGTTCGTATTATTTGGGGATGTTTCTGTAGTGGAAAATTGGAACGAACATTAGACAGAGAGCGTCAAACTAAGGGTCTAATAAAAGTTTTGAATATACTTATCATATCCAAAATTTCACTTCTTCTTTTCACATCGTTTCTGTATACACGCTATACTTTTTCCTTTCTTAATACTTTTTTATTAGAATCCAAACTCTTCAAAAGATTGAAATTTATCTAAATGAATAAATTTAATACATTTTGAAATACTCTAAGAATACAATGTTCAATTCTTATGAATATTTATCAGTTGTTAGAAGAATAAGCTGATCACCTGAACGTAGTGGATTCGAATCCGGCAGATTTTGCTAATTTTTTTTTTTTTTTTTTTTTTGTTAGATATTCTATTACAAGCATTTATTATATTTAATCCCGTGATGAAATAAAATTTATTTTTAACAGTCAAAGTCGATAAAATTGTATTGCGATTTTGGTGTCGTCTATATACAACACAGAGTTTACTTAAATTTAGTCCAAGACTTTTGACCGTGTAGTCACATATGTAGTCATATAAGGAGTCGATGATAAGTTTTCATTTTGAAAGGTTTAAATCCGAAGTTTTGATGTGCAATAATTCTTAATAATAATCTCAAATCTCCTCAGTGTATTTATTGCAGAATTGCTGCTAATATAGTCGGCGCCATTTTGTTCATTAATTATGTTATGCTTGGCTGCATTCTTTTTTGGCCTGTCATTCTTCACAACTATTTTGGGTTGGCTTATGTTAAGTTATGGTTAATCCTCTACTTTCTTATGAGTGTGCATGTGTGTGTTTGTGTGTGTGTGTTTGGATCTCGGCAAAGCCTGTGTGCGGTCTTTAAAGCGACGCCATCTTTTGATCGCCATTTTTGTTTTTTCTTCTTACTTAATTTATTTGTGGCTTGAACATTTATTTTTGGCACTGCGTGCACTCCTTTGTGCAGCAGTTTTGTAGCACTACGCTGATGGAATTCTATAGATTAGAGTCTCTCACATCCGCTTTGAAGTTTCTTCTCTTGTCTATATGAATGAGTTATTCTTTGGTTTTTTTTTTTTTTTGTACTTCAATTTATTTGGTATTTATGTAGGTACACATACATACATACATATATAATCGCCTTGCTCATCGTCATCTTTGGCATTGTCGTTGCCATCATCATCGCCGTTGTCCTCGTGCAGTTCGTTTGGTAGACTTCATCAACTGATTTTATGCTCTTCACATACGTACTCCTCCGATGGCTAAAATACTCAATGAAATATGCAAATTTTTCTTCACATTTTCTCAGTCTTTAATCAATTTGGTTTGGTTTTTGTCTTTGTTTTATTTTGTTTGACTGGGTATGACTGGGTTTGATCTGTTCGTGGTGTGCCATGATCTGGTGTGGAGCAAAGTGTTGTGTTCATCCTTTGTCGTTGATCTCTGCTGTATGATGATGGAGCTGCTCAAATATCCTGCTGGTGGGTAAATTTGGTATGCAATTTTATCGGATGCTGGCAAGTCACGATTTTTTATAGCAGACTAACTGGGTTCCTTAAGAATTTCTTTAAATGGTCAGTATAAGGTTTGGGGTTTTTTTTGCTTTGTTTTTCGAAATCTATATAATACTATAAAACCAAAGCTAAAAATGGAAGTATCCACATTGAAGGTAAGATTGAAATTTTTAAATATTTTTTTATTAGCATTTCACTTTCTACTCACACCAAAGACACACTATATTTATGTAATATTCAATCAAGTGGTAATGACGCAGGTAACTCAGAAGTGTGGGTAATACTACTGCTAAGGAAAAAGAATTTATATACAGTACCCGCATAATTGTGTTCTTCAAGAAATAAAGCAGACTGGGGTAGAATCTGAGGACTATAGATATTATACAAAATGCATTTCTTTCTTGTTAAATAAAAGACGCATTTTTCTGCATTTTTGTCTTACCATCAATCAAAGTTACCAGCTATCACTGTCGAACAGATGCTGTTCAATTTAGCTAATGAAACTGCCTGCACGTTGAAATAAAATCATGCCAAACTTGAAGTATAAATAACTCCACAAAGCCAGATCCACATCTTGATCAACTCTATCAAACTTAAAGCAATACGCAAGTCAAATCAAATGCCACAAAAATTATATCAGAGAATTACATATGTGTCAATGTACGAAATCCAATTTTATTTCCTACTTCAACAGCAGAATTATTGCTCGAAAATTGGTATTATTAAAAAAAAAAAAAATAATACTTTTGTAATCAGCGAAGTAGTAGCAGCAACAGCAACTGCTACAAATGAAGACAACACGTTGGTAAACAAACGTCAGTCGCTTGCTTCTGTTTTATCTTCGAGCAAATCTATCTTTGTAACTGATGTAATTATATCTGCAATTCTGGCATGATTTCACAATCGAAGCAATTGAAACAAATCAATTGAAAATCTATTTGCAAGTACTGGTAAAACAAGTATGCAATAGAAATCATATAACAACCTCAACAATAGCACTACGTCAGCTAAAATGGCAAAAGAAGCAGATAAAAAACAAAATGAAAGAATCAGCTACAAACTTATTTCAATAGCAGGACTCACTCAAAGAAAAGTCTTAACTGATTTAAGATTTTTTTTTTGTTTAATTAGTTATAATACAATGGCAAAAATAATATGGAAAATTTTTGAATTTATTGCTATGATTATTTCTGAAAATCTTTATCAAATGTTCAAAGATTAGATACCAACTTTAACTCTAGAAGTCTTGCATTAGAAAACAATGAACAGTAGGAAAGTGACACCTGATAAATGACTATGAGTATCCGTCAAAAAACTCATAGTGGTATACAGGCCTTATTTGAGGGGAGACCAGCAGGACTTTTCAGCCCAGTGATATCTTTCGTAATCTATTTGAAAAGTCTTTATAAGTATCCCTTATTTCATAACTTTATCGTATAGAGGGTTTTAGGCATCATAGTAAAGCACAATATCTGATTGTAGTACCAATTTTGATTTAGACGTCAGAAATAAATTTTGGAATGAAATTTCTATAACTTTCGTTAAGTATCAGGCAGAGATTGTGTATTACCGACATACACAAGAACCGAAATAAATTGAGTTGAAACTTTTTAAAAATTTGCTCTGCAATTGGAAAGAGTATGTGTGTGCCGCGAAGCACTTAAGAAGGGAAACTTAAAAAAAAAATATTTAAGGGAATACTTTAAGTAATTTGCAAACTATGAAAATAATTATTATTTTTATTAGGATCTGCTGCGATCTTTAAGTATCAAATGTAAATAAATATAATGAACCTGCGCATTGCTTCATCGTATTTTCTATTTTATTAATTAACTAGCTGTATCCGATCTTTTAAGACTCTCAATGTTTATAATATGTTTTTATTTTTAATTGTTATACAGTTACTCACAAAATTGAAGGTACACCACTAAAATTTATGGATAGCTGTTGCTTTTATAATACCTATTTAAAAACTAAAAAAAATTTTTTTTTTCATTTATGCTAGTTAACATATTTTAATTAGTATATTTGATTTAAACCATTATAAAAACATACAAAATTTTTTTTTTTTTTTTGTTTTAATAAAAACTAGAAAAGCAATTTTTCAATGACACAAAATTAAGCGTACATTCCTGTACACTTCGATCTACTTTGCAGATGAAAACAAACGGATACATCCACTCGAAAGATTATTACTATACAGTGCTGTGATTAAAAATCATATCGGGATATTCAAAAAATTGTTAGAAGGACACATACTACGATACAGAAAATTATAAACAAGAGGCGATACGAAGGAACACTTAAAAAATAATCCAGGTAGAGGCAGAAAAAAATACTAACTATACCAGATGAGCGTATTATTCGTATAGTTACCTCTACTCACAAAACAAGACAGCGTCTTGGCACCCACGTTGACAACACTTCCTTATAGGTTATTAACTCCACCAATGATATCAGTAGAGAGACCAGACGAAGGACAAGTCTTGCCAACGGGTGTTACTTTGTGCTCAGTTGGCAAGATCTTCTATCTTGAGGTCGAGAGCCCTCTCTCGACGAACAAAAGTCACGCTATATATGTTACTAATCATGCCAGTCCTGTTATATGCAGCACAAACCTGGATGTTGAGCAGATTTGATGAAAGAACTTTGGGAACTTTTGAGAGCAAGATGCTTCGTAAGATCTACGGACCAATCTGCGTCAATGACGATTGCCGAATACGATGGAACGATGAGCTGTGTGAGATATACGCCGACATCGACATAGTAAAGTGCATAAAAATCGAGCTGCTTGCCTGGCTAGGTCATGTTGAGCGGATGGTAGGCGACGCTCCAACGAAGAAAATATTCTATTCGGTACCCAGCGGCGGTCAACACAGAAGAGAGCGATCGCATCTCCGTTGGAAGGACCAAGTAGAGGACAATCTGACAAAACTTGGAGCTTCCAACTGACGCCAGCAAGTACAAAATAGAAATGGCTAGCGCAAATTCTTACAACTGACCAAAACCGACTTACGGTTGTAAGCGCCACCTAAGTAAGTAAGAACAAATTTGACCCAAAAGAAAAAGACAAATGTAGCTAAAAACTAGTAAGGAATTTAGCTTTGGCAGAGTACCGAAGCTAAAATACCCCCGCGACCGAACTGAAATATATTCGCAGTATTTAGCCACGACATATAAGATAGCATTCAGTTTTATATATTTACGAAAGTTTTCCTATTTTGATGACGTCACTTTGTATGGGAGGTAGGCGTGGTTTTCTGACCTGATTTTGCCAAATATCATGCAGATGGTTCATATTATATATCGAAGCTCATGTGAAAAATTTCAAAACATTTCTATAATTTTTTGGGAATTTTTAAGAGATTTTAGTTTAAAATAAAGCCACTTTGTATGGGAAGTAGGCGTGATTTTCATCCGATTTTGCCAAATATCATAGAGATGGCTTATGTGCAAAATTTGAAGGCATTTATTTAATACAATATTTGTGGATTTTTAATAGACTTTACGTATAAAAAAAAGCAATTTCTATGGGAGGTAGGCGTAGTTTTGATCCAATTTTGTCAAATATCATAATGATGGTCTACATTAAATATCAAATCCTATGTGCAAAATTTCAAGAGATTTCTTTAATTTAAGCAGTTTTTAAAAAGATTTCACGGTTAATATAAAGCCACTTTATATGAAAGGCGTGGTTTTCATCCGATTTATACAAATTTCATAGTCAGGATATATATTAAAGATCAAAGCTGACTTGCAAAATTTGACGACATTTCGTTAATTTTTGTGGATTTTTAAGAGATTGTACTGTAAAAATAAAGTCACTCTGTATAGGAGGTAGGCGTGGTTTTCATCCGATTTGACTCAATTACGAACTTGATCTTAATTTTTTAAAAAGTAGCTTATATTTTGAATTTCATTGCGATATCTTTAAAAATACAGCTGTAATCGTGTCGACAGACAGACAGACAGACAGACGGACAGACAGACGGACAGACAGACGGACAGACAGACGGACAGACATACGAACATATGGACAACGACTCAAGTAGTGATGCTGATCAAAAATATATATAGTTTTATATACCTGTCACGCCTCCTTATTGGCGTTACAAACGGAATGACAATGGTAATATATCCTCTACGCAGTACGCGTTATGGTATAAAAATAGTTGCGAATTGAACAGCTTATTTTGTTTTGTTAGTGATGACACTCTGTGTTGCTCGATATTCGGTTACTCCTTAGATGGTAATGGCAATTTATCACTGTGGCAAGACGATACGGGATATTTCAACATTCAACATTTTGCATTTGAAATTCAACTTTTTTTAAATCAAATTCAACCTTTCGCACATTAAATTCAACCTTCATATTTTAAGTTTTTTGTATTTCAACTTTTTACAAATCAAGTTTAACTTTTTCATTTCAAATTCAACCTTTAATACTTAGAGGTAATAAACAAAAATAAAGCTATGTCTTAAGCCCGTATGATACTTCATTTTTTTTATCCAATTTTAAAATCTGAAAACGCGTGGGCAGGAGTGTGTTTTTAAGAGCAGCTGCATTTAATAAATTAATTTTATCTACACACATCACTTCCAATTCAGCATCCAATTTACTTAAATAATTTTATTTACTCTAAAAATGTCAAATTAATTATTGACAGCAAAATATTTCACAGAAATTATTTGATCGAAACTTAACGACGAACGAATTCAAAGAAACGGCAAAAACAATGCATTGAAAATGCAGTCCGTCCCAAATTGTTTTCTCCAATTCGTACTCACTCACACCAATTGAATCTATGCATTCGTACTATTTGAACTGCTCTAGCTTAAATTCAATGAAAAAAAAATGAGCAATTTTTCAAGTTTGAAAATAGTTTAATTTTTAAAAAAATTAATGTGATTGACAAAAAAGCTCATGAGAAAAAGTTAAATTTGAAGTTAAAAATCAGTAAAGCTTTAATTTTAACAAACCATTTTTTTCAGACAAATATGTTTTTGTAAAATCGTTTCTAAAATATTATTTAATTGCTTGAATTTTTCTAATGTTAAGGGAGCAGCTTCCCCCTTTTTGCCTTAAAAGCCAATAGTACCTCAAGCCTCATGGTTATTTCAATTTCACAAACACATACAAACATTTTCGTATTATTTGAAACTTAAACAAACATCTGAAAAACTCAGAATTAACATATCAGATCGCAAGAATAACGATGACCACTTAATGGTACCAGACAATAATGAATTCATATTTTTTTTATAATTAAAGTTATGTTTTGCCAGAATTGAATAAAGAAATAAATTGTATGGATAGAAATATAGGAATCAAAAAGTTATAAGTTGCTTGCATTTATTATTCTGTAGATAAAGATCTGTAGAAATGTTATGCCGAGAACTTGTACAATATCTTTCATAAATAAAAATTCAATTAACTACCTAAATAACAAATTATTTTCCTTTGAAACGTATGAACTATGTTCTGATTAAATTTTCCATAACTTCAAACTTAATTACTTAAGGGGGGACATGACATTGGCAGTTTTTTGAAATCGATAATTTTTCTTTAATAATTTTGTATTTTAGTAAATGTTCTTAAGATTCTAAGGAAAAAAATTTCATGGAAAAATTGCTACGGGTTCAAAAGTTACAGCCGGATTAGTGAGAGCGCATTTTTAATTTTTGCGCTACCTACGTACGGCAGCTGGTATATACTTGTTTTACTTACTACCTGACTTTTGGTGGTTGTTATTTCGTACCTACTTGAAAGGTGGGATTTAGTTGCAAATGTTTCAATTACTAGGAGCTACAACATTGAATTTTTCCAAAGGAAATAATGCAAATCGTTTGAAATGCGTCAGAGTGAAGGCATATAAAGCTTCAAAAGAAGCCCGAATTGCTAAACGATTGCAAAAAACTATAAGAAACAGCACAACACAAGATAACGAAGGCATACAGTACGAAGCAGGCATGGCAGATTAAAGGTAACCTTTTTTTTCTTTGTTCACAAACTTTGAACGCGTTTATCTCGAAACCATGTTTTTCGTACTGGTTGCGGCACTAGCGGGTTCATTTTTTGACGAATTTTTTTTTTTTTTTGGTATTTTTTTAAACTTGATTCGCTATCGTATGACACGAGCTTTTTTTTAAATTTTTTTTTTCGATTTTTTATGAATTTTTAAAGTCAATATTTTTTTCGAAAAAACACACGTTCAAATTTGGAACATCACCAAAAATTGAAAAAAAATTTAAAAAAAGCTCGTGTCATACGATAACCAATTTTTGATAGCCAGTTTGGAGCTCTATAAAACCATGTTGGAGTGAAAAATATATTTTTTGAATTTTTTTTTTCTTGTAATTTGTATAATTCTCTACAATAATAAAAACAAATTTTGAAAAATGCTTGTTTTTGACTGAGTTATGAATTTTTAAAAAAAAGGTATGTTTTCTCTGCCGCGAATGTCGTGTCCCTCCTTAATAACATGGTTTTCTTGCTCAAATTATTTCTTAATTTTATAATAAAAGATCAAGTATAAATTAACAAAAAAAAAAAAATAATAAATCAAAAATATAAATATATAACTTACATTTTGAAAATGAAAAAAAAATATTTCTGATCAAGTAGTTGAAAGTTATAACTCCTTTTCGAGTCCTTTTTTTGCTGTGTATCCATCAGCTTAAACTGGCCAAACGGCAAAACCTATGTCAATTACGCGTACGCAAAGATTGAGACTTTTATTATGGAGTGGTTATAATTTGTGGCAATATTTATTGCAGTATTAATTATTGGTTTGGTATCTCGAATTGGTTATTGTTTGTTTATTTGTTGTTGTTGTAAGTGTTGCTGTTGCCAATTCCGGTCGTATATGTGGCTAATTATATTAATTTGATGGCAACTGATATTGGCAACGGTTATCAATTTGGCCAAGGAATTTGCCGCATAACCCGATCGATGCCAAACGTTAGACAAACATACACAGCTGACGTGTACTTAATTATGACGCTTGTGGGCCAATTTGTGATGGTTGTAAAATTGCATAAGCTGATAAAAAAAAAAAGACGTACATAAAAGAATACTCGTTGTCAACAGTTAATAAAAGAATGCAAGCTATTTTTATAGGCCAGAGTAACTAGTAAACGTTTGGCATTTGTAGAAATTGCGTGGGTGTCGCGGTATAAAGATCTAAGAACTTAACTAGATATAAATAGACAGTGAATAATTTATTCAATTAACATAGAGCGAGAATCAGTATCAATATTTTTTTTCAGATACTAAGCTACTGGCGCCAGAACAACACGCAGCAAGGCACAATAATAGCAGATTGCTTGAAAAGTTTTTGACCTGGACACTGCTACTGATTTTCTCTGCCATTGTCTGCAAGAAGACTTGAAAATTGGAACCAATTGAAAATATAACTAAATTATATTGAATAGAATTTAATAAGGTTTGTTTTTGTATTATTATCTTTCTTTATTTTTTCCTTTTTTTTTTTACGCTATACAATTCGATACAAGACTTAAAAATCTGCGGTAGATCATTTGCTGTTTGACCAGAAGGACATATGATATAGGAATGCAGGACGCTGTCACCAAAAAAAAAAAAACAAACAAAAGAAACAAACATCTGAAAATTAAAACTCTCAATTATCATTGGCTATGCCTACAATAATGGCTTTATTTCAAAAATTAAAACAAAAATCTCTCCTGTCATGTTGCATGTTCCGCTGCCGCTTATTTTATTTCATTTGATTTTGTTGCTTGTTTTCTGCGTGTTTCGTTCGATTGTCATATCGTATTTTATTGTCTCATCATCTGTCAAATTCTTGCGTACCCTTTTTTTACAAATTTTCATCATCATCATCATTGAGGTCGTGCACATCTTTATGATATGATTTTATTTAGTATGTTTTTTTAACTGAATGAAATATTAAAAAAAAAAACATCAGTTATTATGAATTGGCATTTTTTTTTATATGTGCATCATGTGCGGGAGGTCTTAAATTTTAAACATTTCTGTATGAGTGTTCGTTGTTTTTTATTATTGCTGTTGTTTAGTGTACCTGTCCTCTTACTTCTCTCGGAGGATTGTGGCATGAGGAATGTCAAAGTGGAACTCAAACAGCAACCTGTTGTGTCTTGAGTAATTGGACACTTAAATAATCCGAGGTATTGCAGCCTTGCAGGATATTCATCGAGACAGTTAAATATTCTTGCAGCCAGCTATATAAGCTGTGTGGCCCAATTGTCTTTGAAGCCGCATGTATGTAAATATTTTAATTTGTCTTATTAAAGAGAGCATGTATGCAGGTTGATCAACTAAAGCAATTCAATAATATGGATTTTTATTTGCATAGAACGTGCTAGATTGATTATTCGCTTGAAATATTCTTTTACTGCACCATTCCTATGATATCAAAACCTTTATCTGATAATGAAAAAGAAAACGATCGTTATACAGCAGGCCAGGATTTGGAGGGGGCAGTTTTGAAAAAAAAAAAATTGGTATGTACGAATACCAATAAAAAATTTAAAACAAGGCAATTGAATTTTTCTGCGCAAAATCGTAGCAAATCTGACTTACAGAACAAGTCATAAGTGTTGCAAGCCTTTTTGTATACCAAGCCACCAAAAAATGTCACCATTTAAAATTTTGAAAAAACTGAAAAGTAATCCAACTGCAACACAACTGCTTAGAAAGTTGCAAGACACTGCAATTCCAAACATTATTGCAACCTATGCTTTCAGATGAGCAAGTCCCACAGAACGCAACACTGATCGCTCATTGCAGCTTATAATTAAATAAGCAGGGATATTTAGCTACTTCTTGTACCTACAAGCTTTACATTTTTTAACTGCTCGATCATTGCTGCTTCAAAATAAAAAACATAAGGCACAATTTTTCTAAGTTTAGTTAATAATTTTCTTGTCTGGAAGTGCCACACAATTGTTTTAAATTATCAAGAAAAACACAAGTCGCTGGAATAAATTGCAGCAAGCTGTGTTGCATAAAACTTATCACAAACGTGCGGCCAACTACGTGTTGTGAGAATGTTGCTTTATCTGAAGGTTACATGGGCTAGCAACATTTGTTGATATTGCGTTGTTTTTCAATTGCTCCGTGTGGAAAAGGCCTTACAGTCAGTTTAGCGCAGCAACTTGATATGATGCATAAAACCGTAAGCTATCTACAACATTTTTACTTTTCAAATTAGTTTTGAGAACTAAATTTTTTACTTTTGTCTATAATGTTTTTGAGAAATGGTCCAAATTGAGAATCTTTAAATGTCTTAACGCCAATTTAATCGCTTAAATTAACATAAAAAGTAAAAATTTCCTTCACAAAATTTCACTAATACAACGACAGAAGCATAAAAACAAAATAAATAAATTTAAAATGAAATTTTTTTTGGAATCAACAAAAAATATAATAAAAACTTAATAACGGTTTATTGCAGATTATTAGAATCAAAATTAAGAATTAGTCATATTTTCAAATTTTCAGATATAAATATCTGTGGAACACCTTTAAACAGAATCAAAATCAAAGTAGCTATGAATAAAAAGCTTTTCAGATTCTTAGTTAAGGGCTGTTCATAAATTACGTAACACGTTTTTGGCTAATTTTCCACTCCCCCTCCTTATGTCACCCTTCCTCACAAAGTCCTTACCCCCTTCCTCCCTCCCCCGACGTTACGTCACACTTTTACTTTTTTAAATTTTTTGAGTTTTTTTATAATTTACCAGTTTGTTATGAGCATATAATTTAGCATAGAACACGTTATGTTTATTATAAGTTTTATTTTTATGAGAATCACATAAAAATTTCACGTTGTTCTATTGTGTTTGACAAACAATTTTAACAGTTTTATAAAAAATTTGATCATGCGAACAGAGATAAGCACAAATTAAAGCTTTTCTGACGTTAACAAGAACACCAACAAGTGACGATACGTTACATCTTGGATGTTCGACAATTGTGAAAAATAAAATTACATAAATTTTATAAAATTTAAAATTTTAAAAACTGAATTAAAAAAAAAAAATGTTTGTCTTAAGTAACGCACGAAAGACCTTCGTCTCGCCTCCCCCCTATCACACTTCGTCACAAATGTTCACTCCCCCCTCCATCCTCCCCCAATCCTTTAAGTGTTACGTAAGATATGTACAGCCCCTCAAACTGAAAATTTCAAGCTTAGTTATTCAAAACAAAAGTTCTTTAAAATTTGCCTGCCAAAATGGTCTAAAATTGACCAACAATATGTCCCTAATAGAAGAAAGAAAGCTGGATCAATAACAAATGTGTTCTACTGGAGTTTGAAAATTTTAACTTTCTTATCAGATATACCAATACCAAAGACTAAAATCGAATAATTTTATAGAACAATAAAAGAATACGTAAATTTATAAAATTTAATAGACAAGCAAATAGTCCTTTACGTATTCAGCGACGTGATCGTGGATGCAGAGATTGTATGCGAAACGAATAACTCTGTGTAGACAAAGTTTCACTTTCGCCATATACTGCTGCGTGGTACCAGAATGAAATTCTAATCCGGTACTAAAGGGCATAAATAATGAAAAAATGCAGGCGATAATTCCATATCAGTTCGAAAAA